>VYZW01036889.1:407359-583359 GCA_013401315.1 Balaeniceps rex | reverse complement strand
TTTTTTAAAAAAAAAAAAAAAAAAAAAAAAAAAAAAGCAGCATATTTGAACATTTCTAAGTGTTGCAGGAGGCAACCTGTTACTGCTGAGCTCACTCAGTGATGGACTGGGTTTGACTGGGATCAACTTAATTTTCTTTGCAAGAGCCCATATGGTGCTGTGCTTTTGATCTGACCAAAACAGTGTTGATAATGCACCAGTATTGTAGCTATTCTGAGCAGTGCTTGCACAGCATCAAGGCCATCTCTGTTTCTCAGTCTGCCCCCTGCGATTAGGCTGGGGGTGTGCAGAGGTTTGTGAGGGGACACCTGACTCGGACTGACTAAAGGGATATTCCACACCATGTAACATCATGATTAGCAATAAAACTGGGGGGAGGTTTTTTCCAAACTAGCGGTTGCTGAGAGCAATCTTGGGAGCAAGGGGCTGGAAAATCTCCTGGATCTTTGAGCTTGGTTCCTGCTGTTGGAGTTGGTGATGAATCTGTTTCAGCTGAAGTCTGCAGTAAACTCTTCTCTCTTAAGCCTGACTTTGTTTGGAGGAACAACATGTGGATTTTTGGCATTGTGCGTGACAATAGCCTGCACCTAATATCCTCGTGTTCCCATGCAAAAGCTTTGTGAAGCAGAAAATATTTATAAGGACTTCCCGGTCCTAAAAATTTAACCCCCACTGGCTGCATTGCTGTGCATCTGTAGGCCTTTTAGTTCCCTTTATGAGGATATGGTTGTGTGCTACATTTTGGGTCCCACCCTGTCGTGACTGGATTTCTGGACACTCATGCACTTGATTATAGAGGTTATAATTATTAATCAGGAGATTTGTGAGGCAGTTTGAGTTTACACCCACAAAAAGGGCTGGTGGCTTCAGTGTGACAGCAGATAAACAGAAGTTCACTGTGAAATCACACTTCGAGGCAACTGCTTGCATTTGGAGTAGTGCAAAGTTTCTAAAATCTCTGAAAACGTTGGAAGCTTCAAAAAAAGCAAAGGCCTTTCCCTTTGTTCTGAGATCAACTGTATTTATGCAGATAGCTATCTGCAACATTTACCAGCTGACAATTCTGACATTAATCCTTCTGTATCATTTTCAGGAAGGAAAAAATGACGGAAGAGGGTAAAACTTTGTTTTGTCTTAGTCCTGAAGTTGTTTCCAAGTAGTTCTTGAATGTCTGAGGTTTTGGTCTTGCGAGTACCCCTGTGAAAAATCAACAGCGCAGCATCATTGTTCTCATGTGCATAAAAAAGAATAAAGTATGGCTTTAGTGTTAGCGAGGTTGGGGTGCCCCTGCTGTTGTGGTAGATGAATGAGGTGTATAGCAGCTGATAGGCACTTCTTGTTGAAGTTCACACCTGCAGCCACAGTGAAGATTCTGCTTTGCAGTGAGAAGCATCCTCTGTGGCAAGAAAGATCAGCATAATATATTCTCTGCTATGTGT
Source organism: Balaeniceps rex (assembly GCA_013401315.1). Lineage (NCBI taxonomy): Eukaryota > Metazoa > Chordata > Aves > Pelecaniformes > Balaenicipitidae > Balaeniceps > Balaeniceps rex. The sequence continues at coordinate 581,920 of VYZW01036889.1, read as the reverse complement.
TTAGATTTTTTTTTTTTGAGGGACAAAAATAGAGAAATGGGAAGAAGCTGAAATGAACGAAAAAATGAGGTCAGGGTGTGGGTGAGAATATTGAGCAATTATAGTTAATCTTTCAGGGTATCATAAAAGAAAGGATAACAAGATTTGAGAACCATGGTGTTTCAAGAAGGTAGCTGCAGATGTTTGGTAGAAGAAATAAGAGAAAGTTGGGATGGGGGTGTTATCTGCTTGTTTTCTCCCCTTCTCTCTGAGCGTGTCTTGAAGTGGTAGAATAAAGTAGTTTGTTTCCTCCCTAGATTTTTCGGTAGTAAAACCCATTGCTAGAGATTTTATTTTAATCCTGTAAATCAGGGTTTAAATTAGTCAGTCTAAAGCTCTTATTGCTCAAGTAGAGAGTCTACCAAGCTCAGAAATCTTGTGTCATCCCTGTACATAAGGTCATCAGTATGCACTGATGTAGTTCTTAATTTGGTTGGACAAATCTAGACTAGAGGAAGGATTATTATTTTGCAGTCAAAGTACAAGATGGTATATTTTCGTTGTTAGATGTTAGCTATGGAGATTGGTACTCTTTCCACATCAAAGAATAAAGTTTTGTTTTCCCTCTGTTCAGATTCAGTTTATCTTTGGAATGAAATAGTTGAAATTTGGAAATAAGGGTTGGCAGGAGGGATTTGGTTTTGGCTTGTAGGGTGTTTGTTTACACAGATGTATCCTGTTGATAGATAGCAGTGTTTAACTGTTAGCTAGCTTCAGTCTAGAGATTATTTGCTATGTGTTTTGGGAGATAAATGTTTGGGAGATAAATTTTTTTTAAAAGCCCTGGATATTGAAAAAGAGGTGGGGGTAGAAAGGAAGTAACTTAAAAACTTAACCAAAATTGTTTCAATTCCTCTGTGCTTGTGAATAGTGTTTCGTATTATGTATCAATTTTATTCAGTGTCACCAGCTTGCATAAGCTGGAGAAGATGGTGAAGATGGGAGGCTGCTGACAGACCAGCTTTGTGCTGTGTCCTTTGCCAGTGCAGAAGTGAAAGGCTCCAGAGCTAGCCTGCGTGAATTTTTCAGTTGCAGGTGCTGTATGTGGGCTGAGCTCCTTCCTGCAAGCTGTGGTCTGAACTGTGTAGAGTTGTAGCCTGCATTGCTCCTTGTGTCCGTCTCTTGCTTAAAGAAACAACCTGTAAGGAAGGAGTTTGGGGAAAAGTCAGCTGACAGAGCAACCTCTCAGGGTTTGGTGTCTTTGTCCACAGAAATGATATGAATAAGAACAGTGTCACCTTCTGCTGCCTGCCACCCCCCAAGCTCTTCCAACAGCAGCACTCACAGATCACTGTGAAACAAGCTTAGAAATTGTAAGCTGTTCGTATTGGCTTAGTTGCAAAGATTACAGAAAGGGGTCTCATTATTGAAACTGTTTTTTCTAAATCCTACCATGCTCTGCAATATATTAAGACCTGATCTCTCCTGGACATTATTACAAGTTGTGCTGCGATCAGGTTTAAATCATTCATTTGCTGCTAGTTCCCAGGGGGTGCCAGGCCACCGCTGATAAATTAAGAAGCTGTTTTTCTAGCCTGGTCAGGAGGCTGATACCATTGTTAACAAGCTGCTGGGAGAGATATCTTCTGATATGATAATAAGGGTGTGCAAAACTAATTTGGATACCGATTTCTTTTTCCCTGCAACATATTCTGAGCCCTGTTGTTAGCAACTCTGTTATTAGTCCTATCATCAGCCGTAACAGGGAGTTTCCAAAGCTTTGCTGTGGAGTGGAGAAGTAATTGCTTTTGCATAGCTAATGGGAAGTATGGTGAAGGTTCAGCTTTTAAATTAAATAATTAAAATAAATAATGGATATTTGAACTAACTTACCATACACCTTTCTTCCTCTTTACATCTTTGAATGCTTATCTTGGGGAGTTATGTTACAGCAGTTTGGTTGGAAGAATCAGTTTCTAAATACAATTTTGAAAACTCTTCTAAATGTCTGTGCAGTTTTCTGTAGTGTTTTTTGGAGATTGAAACATTTTTCCATCAATAGGTGTATTTGTCGTCAGCTTTTTTCTTTATGTGAAAAGTAAATTTCCTATGCTCTCAGCTACAGTATCTGGTTTGCCAACTTTGCCTCTTTCTAAGAGATCAAAAACGGTTCAAGAGCATCTAAACTTGCTTGAAGTTTTAAATATGCTTTGGTGATGTCATGTCAACTGTATTTTTTAAGTATTTATCAGCAAAATTAGCCTTTAAGAAGTATAAATGCCTCAAGGAAAATGATCATGTAGTCATATCTCTAAGCCATTATTTCTTACCGTAAAAACATAGTGCTGGTAATAGAGTGGACCTTTATAGTTGACAATACTTTGTAATAGCACTTTGTTATTGCCTTTTAAGTGGTAATAGATGGGATTTAGTGTTTGCTGTGATTGCAGGGAATAATTATTTTTCATTTATTCTATCACTCACTTTATTACTGGCATCAGCTTGCTTGTCAATGGATCAACAGTGTGTCATCAGGATTTCGGTCCTGACCTCATAGCTTTATCTTTTCGTTCTGGAAAAGGCCTCTGAAAACTGGTGTTTGGAGCTGTAACAATCCACTCCTTCCCAAGTTGCTTCAAGGTACTATCTCCACCTCATCATGAACCTTAAGTGCATCCTCCCGACACTAGTTTGGGTTTCCTTCAGATCTAGTCAGTCATGCGTGATAACCTCAGGCTCATGTTAAGCAATTACCCAGTGGACCAGCAATGGTCTGTTCTCTGATTGAGCCAGGCTGTAGATGAAGCTCAAATATGGGATTGATAAGTTTGGGGATGCCGGAGGACTGATTTGCTGAGCTGGTGTTACTTGTTCAAATGATTCTGGGTGCTGAGCTGTGAGTTTTACCTTCCTTTCTGCTCGGGGTGCATGCATGCATGGGTAGGTGTTAGGATCCGATTTGGATGAGAGGAAGGCCCCCTTGCTTTCTAACCGACCTCAGACGAATCTGGGAGGCTAGGGGCAGCTAGACCAACCTCTCATTTTCAAGTTCGATCCCTTCGAGCGAGATTAAGACACAAATGAGGTCAGATGTCGTGAGTCCACCCATTTATTAATCACGTGTGCACTCTCGAAAAAGAGGAGGAACAGCGATAGGAAAGAAAGAAAGGGAGGAAAGAAAGGTGGAAGATAAAGCAAGAGTTCAGGATAGGAAAGCACAGCTAGTCACCACCATGGATCCGCGGCGTTCCGGGAGTCTTCAGTGATGTGGGACCGCCCACAGAGTCTTCGGGTGGTGGGGGGGTTTGCCCCTGCGGTTGTCGGTGGGGGGGGGGTTTGCCCCTGCGGTTGTCGGTGGTGGGGGGGTTTGCCCCTGCGGTTGTCAGTGGTGGGGGGTTTGCCCACAGAGTCTTCGACTGGTGGCCTTTTACAGGCTGCGTGCCTGAGGCAACAACTCCGTGCCTGTGCAGAACTCCCTTTCGCACCCTGCTTGCCCGGGGCAATGGCACGTGCCCCACGGCGATGGCACGTACCCCACATCTGAGTTCTCCCGCCAAGTCTGGGGTCCCACGCACCGTCCACGTGCACACACCCACAGCCGGCCGTCCACACCGAGCAGGATGCCGCCATGACCCCTGCCGTTGTCCCTGTGGTTGTGCAGGCTGGCACACAGTTTGTCAGAGGAGTCTGTTAACCTCTTGTGGGCAAACTTTGAGACAAACGTTTAACTATTTTGTCCCTCACAGTAGGTCTTGATGACCGATCAAATTGGGAGCCTTTGGACTTCTATCAGTATGGCTACTTTCAAGGGTGTTTGAGTTTTCCAGCCCAAAACATGCCTCGGTTTCTGTGATGCGAACCACACACAGCAACACCAAGAGGCAATTGCCTCAATTGCTCCTCAACCTGTCTCAGTTAGTATGCCACTAAACCATTTTGAAAAAAACCTAGGCTTCCTATGTAGCATGATGGTTTTTGTTTGCAACAAAAGGGGGTTAAATTTAGACCGATTTCCATTTCCTTCTCAATCTACCTTAGAGGTGGGGTTGTACCTTCTTTGCTTCCTTTCAGCCCCAATGGCAGGTTGAGGAAGAGTGTCTCGGATCAGGTAAGAATTTAGAAACAAGGCACCTCTCAGCTGATTTATTCCCTGCCATCCTCCGCTCACCAAGGCTGAAAACACCAAGAACTTTAGAGTTGTCTCCCTCATGTCTGAGCAGGGCTTACGGCAGGGCCACGACCTCCAGAAATATGACTGGGAGATGATACGTTAACTCTTAAACATTTGCATTTTGAATACAGCTTTAGTAGTGAAGCCTTTTTGTTGGGTGACTTGTTTAATAATATATTTTGATTTCATTGATTTGGGGGGTGTGTTCATTGATTTTGGATGTTCTGATCAGACCACCTCTTAGTGTGATTTTTATCTTCTGATTCCAGGTAATGGAAGACATTGAGTACCTGAAGTTTGACAAGGGGCCATGGCTGGAGCAGGATGATGTTTCTTTCCATCATTTGAGACTTTAGTAAGTATGATGTCTTCCAGTAACTGAATGTTACTTAGCATCAGATCTCAGGGAAAATGGTTAAAGCCTTGAGTTTTTAAAGGTATGTTTATATTTGCACTCTGACTTGATTTTTCGTGATAGCAGGCTTTTGTAATATTGGTGCTTGGCATTGTAATATGGTGTGGCATTTTGCTGCTGCTGATAATTGATTAGACAAGAGACTCCAGATGAATAGATCCCATTCCATTAATGAAGCACAAGAACTCTCCAGGCATTCCCTAAGTGCTGTGACCTGTAGCCCTTACTTTTGGGAATGTATTTTTGTGACCACTTCTGTTCTGGGTGATCACAGAAAAGCATTTCATTTTAAAACAGAGCGTTTATGCAGTTGGCGTGGTGGTTCCTCTGCTGCCCTGGCAGCATGACATCCTTCAGCAACGCTTGTTGACAGAGTGACCTTGTAGCAAGTTTTATAAGTGGTGCTGTTTAGATTGGCTGTGTTTAGAGTGCTTTTTTCTAAAACTAGTCTAACTTCTTATGCTGTCTGATCTTCAAATCTTGCCAGCGGTCAAGAAGCTGGCTGAACAGAGTGTAGGGGGGAAAAGGAAACAGGCAAACTTGGGTGACTGCTCAATAAGTCCTTTTTTCCTCCTTTCCCCAGACTCCCAGTAAACAATCCTAAATAGAAATTTTAATCCTAATTCACAGAATGAAGTATTGCAGGTTTGTTGTTCATTTTCTGTAATAACAAGGGGGATTGTAAAGTGTAACAATGTAAGGGTGTTTTTTGTTGTTTTTCTTGTTAAAGATACTTGTCTATCTAGTTGGATGTGGGGAGATCAAACTCAGATAGTGGAAAGTGCCTTGTTGGAATAAAATCAGATTTGATTATAATATTTCTTTGCAAGTACTCCATGATTATCTGTCCTCCAGTTCAGCTTTTGGAGTGCTACTGGTGGGGCTGCATGTGTTCCCAGAGCAATGCTGAAAAGAGAGGTAGCTCTCCAAACTCCAAAAGATGTGAACCAAACCATTGATGTGTATGTAAAGTGACATCAGACCTACACTTTTATACATGTTACAGACGAAGTATCAGGAGTGCCACTCTGAAGTCATGTTGGTGAACAAAATGTTCTCTGGATAACCCTGTAGAAAGAATATATCTACACTCATAAAACTATTAATAGGGATAACATTGCACTGAAGTGAGACGAGCTTCCCATTTTGCTAGGACTTCATCTTTAGACTGAATGTGCACGTAGTAAGTGCAGTATAGTCACTGCATTTTTAAAACAAAATTTAAGAATTATATTCTTGTCATATTAATTTCAGGTTACTCACAGGTTAATAGAAACAGGGATTTTTTAAAAATTGACTATCTGCCCTTGAATTTTTGTCTTTATTGTGACAGGCATTGGAATAGTAAGTTAAACTGGGGTTTTTTTGCAGGCTTCTGGTATTCTTTGCCTTTTATTTTTCTGTGCTGTTACTTCAAATGCCTCCTAAAATTAGAGATAATGTTTCTTTTCTATGGTCCTTCTATCAAGGGGTGAAGACAGATCACAGAAGAGCAGTGTTGTGTGGTGTCTAAGAAACAAGTCATGATTTGGGTGCCCTTTAAGTATCTAAGAAGAGGTTTCTTCATGTAGTAATTAAAGGATACCATCTGGTGACTTAGACCCCACAAAACTATCAGTCAGATTTCCTTGAAAGAGAAAATACAGTTAAGTTGCTTGCTTTCCCATAGCTTCACACTAGTACAGGTATTAAGAAAGGATTATTAATTGCAGAGTGTAGGAGGGAGTTAAAGGAAAGCATACAGTTAAAGAGCAGTGTATTAAGATATTGTATGAAAATTGTACTTGGCAGCTGAAGAAGGGAATAAATTGCATTGTTAAGGACTCAGTTTTTCATTGAACCCTGGGGAAGGGTGAGAGGGTCTCCTGTGCAAGGTTCTTGTCATTGTAGATAATACGGAATTATTTCCTCTTTTGGCAGCGTGTGGTTGTTTTAAGATCTTACAATGCAACAAACTGCTAATTTAAATGCTCTTATGGCTTGAGTTTTGCTGTTTCCCCTTGCCTTCAGAATAGCATTGTCAAGATAGTGTTTGTATTTGGACAGATGATGAATGTGCTTGGTGTTTGCTTTGGGTCTTCATTTGGTGCTGGGGTATTAGGGCATTGATCAAATGTGGAATGGCAGATCCTGTGCCAATTTTGTACTCATGCCTTGCTCAGCTGAATGAGGAAATTGTGGGCGATATGTTGGGCAGCCTGGGAAGAGCACCTTTTTATAAAAATGTATAGGTTTGGACATAATCTTTTCTCATGTTAACTCCAGAAGCGCAGGACAGGCATGAGTCTCCTGTCACAGCTTGCACAAACTTCTGTCATGGAAACATGTCAGGCCCAGTGCCAGACAGGGAATAAATGTGTAAGGACTGAACAAACACTGCAGGGAGTCTGCTGCATGTCTTCAGTGTTGGAATTGCATCCTGGAGCATCACATGGCAATTTCAGGTGCTAGTTCATGAACGTTAAAGCTGGTGCTTTCCTCACTTTTTCCAATGCCCAAGTAGAAAAGAGCTTGTGGTACCCAGCCTTTCACCCATTTGCAGGTGTCCCATGCCTACATTAATTTTTCCTTTTGGAAAGAGTTTTTTCGCACATTTGTGGTGGGCTGCCTGTTCCATATGCTGGCGCATGCTGCCCTCTCATGGGTGTTTCTGGAAGGCTGCAGCAGGTATTTGTTTTTCCGTACGCAATTGCTTCCTTCGCTGACCTCCCAGCATTTTGCACAGCCCGCTCATTCTGACTTGGGCTATTTCAGATCTGACGCTGCCTGGGAGTCAGAGGGGCAGCGCGGCGGGAGGCAGGGCATTGCAGTCGTAAACCTGCTCTGGTGCTGGCTTGGCTGGTGGCAGTTTCACCTCTTCCACCTTCAGTGTACCAGCATGTCTGAGGAAGGGGTTCCGATGGGCAGGGGTGAGGATAGCTTCTTCATTGCATGTATATAGGGTCTAATGCACAGAAACCCCAGCAGGGCCTCTGACTACTTTGGTAATGCAAATAAGTAAGCTAATCAAAACAGTGAGCCACACCCATATAAAATTAGTTGCATAATGATACCTTTTATCTCCCCGCCTTGCACTCGAGTACTCTCTCCCTTGCCCTAATAGCGAGTAGTATGGTTGTGGGACTGAGGCATGTCTTGGTAAAAGGTTAAAAACGTGTATATTTGTGTGTATGTAAGCTGGAGGCATCTCCCAGAGGATGCTCTTCACATCTTTCCTTCGTCTCCAAGCATTGTGTCCAACAGAAACCACTCTGCTGTTTTTTTTAAAATGTCTCAAGAAGTTCCTCTGTTGCCACTGTACTCTCTCAAGTGTGTTTTTATCTGTACCCTTCCCAGTGAAATCGTGTGACTGTCTACGTGCATTGCAAAATAAATAATGTTTTGGAATGGAGAGCTGTAGTTTGTGTAATATCCCCTGTGTTACTTTACCAGCTGTTGCAGGGAGCGTACTGCATTTGACTTGTTTCATCAGACAAGTCCACAGTTAAATCTGTTACATCCCTGCAGCTCCTTCAGAATTTGCTATAGCAGAACATATTTTGTATGGGCAAATTTTTGGCTTTTTTAAGCCACTACTAATTTCATTTTAAAAAAAGATAGGTATTGGCATTTGTTTTATCTTGGTGAAAAGGGGATCGCTTTCCATTTGGAAACAATCTAGCCATGAAATGGTTTGCCAGTCTCATCTGTTCAATTTTGTTCATTAATAACTATTAGTGTGCCACAAACCCTGTGTAGTAAATCCTCCAGTATTGTATTTGGCGGGACATCAGACATATATTTTGAGATTCACTGAAGGACCTTGTATGTGCAGTAACTAGTAATTTCTGAGTTCTCTTAACATTTGTTTAGCTGCTTGGAGCTATTGCAAACCCCAATTGCTCCTATTTCCTTTCTGTTCATTTTGTTCTGGTTAAATGAAAGGTTGCAACAAGGAAGCATGGGAGTGAATGAGGGAGAGCGACCCTTCTCTCTGTTTCACAGTGTAATCGAGTGTGCTTAGCAAAGGGAAGAAGTGTCCATGTTTGAATGTCTGTCTTGTCTAATTTCACATAGCAAGACTAGAAATGCTTGCAAGAGGTGTATTGGACTTGTTTTTGAAACTTTTTGTCATGGGGACTCCAAAATCTCAGAAACCATTCATTGTAAAACTTCTGGCACTATTCAAAACTGCTTCCTTTGGCACCTTACTTCTCTCTTGCTTCAACTGAAACAGTTCTTTGTAATTTCCTCTTTTCTGTGGCTTTTTACAGATTTGAAGAGCTGTTGTTGCACCTTCTCTTGCAGACCTGCTTTTCTCGGAAAGCTCTTTTTTTCTTTCTTGGTGTTCATTGTGAATGTTTGTTGTTCATCAAGGGAATGGCCATGGTTCACCTTGGGCACGGCATACTAGTTCTGCATAACCAAACGGTGCAGTCTGAGTCCCTTTGGCAGAAGGAGGTCTGTACGTCATTGCCCTGCCTTTGCTAAGTTCTGGAGAAAATGGGCAAGGAACAAATGACAGGCAAGGAAAGACACATGGGGGACACAGCCCACAGCTGTCCTGTGTGCCTGCTGAATGAGCACAGGAGCAGAGGAGGTCAGTACAGTAAGAGCTGGACGCAGGAACCATCTCTCCCACCCAGCTCTGTGTGCCTGTGGCATCAGTCAGGAGCATTTCTCCTTTCCCCTGCTCTCACAAGCATGGGCAAAATCATGAGTGTATCACACGCTCGCTGGCTCGCTTGCACATGTTGTACCCTACTCCACGGGAGGCAGGGAAGCTGATTGCAGCAGTGGTTGAGGAACCCTGGCAGAGGTAATAAGGGTGTGAACAGCAGAGGAATGAATGCCACCCACTCACTCAGATTCAAAACCTGTAACAGAATAACTGGTTGGTGAGAAGCTGGTTTCAAGGTGTGCAAGAAAACAGTCTGTTTTCCAGTGCGATCCACCTGCTATTTCTCTAGTTACTTTCACGTATAAGCGCAGAATTTAACTTGGGATGCTTTTGTGTTGCTGGCTCTAAGCCTGTTAGGCCAGTGAATGCTTTTAGGTAGGAAGTGTGGTTTTCTAATACTGTGTATTGTCACTTCAATTTTTGTGATTATGCCAGCATCAGTTGCTGAGAAATCGTGGCTCAGGCTATGAAAACTGGGGGGTTTTTTGTTTGTTTGCTTGACTGGTTTATTTTTTCCAAGGAGTCTACTTCCTTTACCCTGCCTTGCACCTTTAGCAAATATGTTCATAAGACTTTCTAATGTTCATTGTGGTAGGCAATCTTGGGACTTTGTTTTATACACAGGTGGGGAAAAAAAAAGCTAAGTTACTTATGTGTCATCAGATTTCTGCAGGTTCCCTGAAAAAATTGTGTATCCTTGCTGTAAGCTGCCTGCAAGGGAAACAGGACTTCCTCCTCTGAAAAGAGGCAGGAATGTGCCAGTCCTGATTCCTCAGTACCTGCTTGTGCATGTCGTGCTGGACATAATGTGTGAAGTGGGTGTGTAATAGGTGATTTTGGAGAATAGATGAGCTGTAATGTACTTACGAGTGTGATTCCTGTGTAGCAATGGGAAGAGCTCTAGCTAATAGCATTATGGATGGTTGCAATGATGGTGAGCTAAATCTAATGTTGCTGCAGTATTAGGTCCATGCAGTCACTTATATGCTCTCAGTTAAGTTTGAAATGTCACATAATCTTACGGGTAGGTAAAGCGTGCTCTGGGAAGCTATGCTACTGCATGATGAGAGCTGCTTCAAGAAAATATGGTGAAGTGCCAGAAAATAATAAGTAGTGATACTTTTGTGCTGGGGGAAAGAGAGAAAACTAAGGAAACATAAAAGGTGCCTTTAAATGCTTCCTGCTGAGCAGTGAATTAGTTCTGGCAAGCAAATGTGGTTTTGTGGTTAAAGACATTGTTGTGGCAGGTGTCTTTGGGTGGTGCTTTTAGTTAGTATTCAAAGTTATTTCTTAAGGTACAGAGCAGAGCTGAAGCTAGAGAAGCCATCTTTCGTAGCAGTAGGTTTGCATTTTTTTGTTGTGCAGTGATTTCTTTGGAGGCAGTGGTTGTGAGGGCAAGGAAGTTTTAAGAGCAGCAGGTTTTCCCTCTTGGCCACTAACTAAAATAAATTGTGCCTGGGAGTTGTCCTCTACAATTGCCATTTGTCTGAGATTCATGAAGGAATGGATTAACTGCAGACTGGTTGACTACTGGACTCAGTTTGTATATGTCAATTTATACTTCATATATGCCTGGACAAATTTTATCTGCTTTCTCCTACAGACTTGTAAGGTCCAAAACATCTGTTCCTACTTGGCAGAGAGTGGACTCTCCCATTTCTGTGGGAAGAAGGGACAGAGATGTTTATTCACTGATAGATTAGTAGATCTTCCACAGCCTCTACTGTTAAGCCTGAGCTCAGCAAGGTCTTTAAACATTGCCTGCATGTGGTCCTGTTCAAATCAAAATTCTTAGCTTGCTGTCTCTGCTCTCTGCACAATGAAAATGCAGATTGAAGCTCACAGCATTGGTACTGATTACAAGTGTGATTGCAGGATGGACTGTACTTAAGGAATGAAGAGCTGATACCTGAAAGGCTGCTTTCTGCTGGGGTCTGTTTATTTTAGTTCCAGGTTAATTAGCAGTGTGTATTAGATCTGATTCCTTCTTGGCAGAACCCCAAGATAAGAGACTTAGTAGGTGCAAAGGTGCTTCTCTCAAAGTATGCTGGGATTCAGAAATAAAACCAGCTGCATCATCAGATCGCCATTTTGGACGAGCTCTTCCATCCCAGCTCAGTTATTCCAAGCTGTCCGGGAGTGGGAAGGCTGGGAGTGGCCCACAGGAGGACCAGTGCTAGCATGTCATGAAAAGACCTCTTGCTGTGTTGGTGAGGAGGCAAAGGAGGGCTCCTTTTCCTGGCTTCCAGTGTGTGAAATATACATTTAATGTATGTGAAGATAAATAATGTCGTAATTTATAGGAAGCGTCTTTGGTGTTCATCCTGGCCTTGTAAAAGGGCATTTATCCTTACCTTCTCCCACCTCGACTTTTACTAGGTTATTGTATTTCCTTACTAATTTGTCTGTAGTACAATAATTTACAGTGTGTGTGTCAGGATAAGTTAGCAGACTAGTTTACGTGTTGAAACGGTTCAGTGCTGTGAGGTAAGGTCCCAAAATTTGTGATTTAGGGAAAAAAACTATTTGCTTAAAGATGATTAACTTTGCTTTGCTCAGGGCATATGCTTTATGGGTATGTAAATATTTGTAAGGAAATGCAATTCACTGAAAACAACACAATTTGCAGAATTTCAAGTGTTGAATTTATAATTTGGTCACTGTCCACTGCAAATGGATGTATTTTTCCCCAACTATGTGTAGGTGGCACTGTTGGTCTATGTATAATACCAGTATGCAGAAGGTGGCTTTCTAGCAGTTTCTCAGACATTTTAAATTTGGGGTATTTGAAAGTGCTGGCGCTTTGCAGCATGGATTTTTGGTGGATCCTGATATTTGTTGTTACAGCTGCTGCAGCAGGCTTCCCCCGGTTACTCCCTGGCAGGATGCTAGACGCACTGACTGCTTCCAAACCCTGTGATTGCCTCAGTGTCAATCCATTTAGGATGGGAATTTGGGGAAGAGTACCACCTTACTTTAATCCTTGTGAGGGTTCATTTGTGAAAACTAATTGAACAGCAGGCAACTAAATGAAGTTGATATGGCAAGACGGTGTGTGGGATTCAATAAACCCACTGTTTTTGCCTTGCTTATATAGGAAAGCAAAAAACTAGAGGCCCCTTATGGATAAGGCTCCCAGGAATGACAGAGCATCTCCAGGAAGAAAAAAGCTGGGGGAGGGAATGGAGAAGCAGGGAGAAGTTGGAGCAGGAGCAAACTGGAGGCAAGGGAGTAAAAAAAAAGAAAAACAACCCCCCAAAACAAAAAAAAAACAAAACAAAACCCACAGGAACTGTGTGAGGAAAAGGGCTATGTATTCATCATAACTGCAAAAGAGCCAAAACCTGTGGAAGTATTATTTAACAGAAAAGTGGTTCTTTAATATTTGGTCAAACTCAGAATTGATGTTGCTGTCTTTGGGGCAGGGCGTGGACTAACTGCTCCTTTTTCTTTCCTTTCCTTCTTTCTTTCCGCTCAGTGTTCAGGACAAAGATGGAGTGCTGGACCCTGCAGCCATCCCTCGCTTCATTCCAGAAATCACAATTGGAGGCAATGAATATGATAAAATCTATTATGAGTATCGATCGGTAAGTAATACTGGAAGGGGAGCACTTGTATGGTAGCCGGGCAACTGTCCCTGCCAAGGTGTAAGTGCATTCATAACTGTCCTGTGTACAGCCTAGGTGTCAATCTCATGCACAGGGATACGCATTTCTAGAGTAAGTTCTGGATTTTGCCCAGATCCCCACCTTTTTTGAAGTCTAACTTCCCCACAAGAGGAATAATGAAGCAAATGGTTTGTTTCGTAAGCTGATTTTCTTTTTTGATCTTTAGATGTGGACTAAAGGATAAGTGGTTTTCATTTGTTTTTGTTTCTCCTGCTCTGATTAGTCTCTGACCTCTGAAATCTAAAATAATCCTTTGAGTCAAACAAGAAAATTGGAAACCCATGGCGACTTCTATGAAGATGACCGCTTATAAAACGCTGAGGGAGGGGGTGTTTTTTCTGGAGTGGGCTGAGGAGGTACGAATGTTACATTGCTTCTCAAAACTGTTGTTGCTTTAAATAGTGTGTTTCTGTACGCAGGCACACATCCAAAGCCTGTTGTGGCCCAGCGCTCTCTTACACCTCATGCAGGCTCCCACACATTGTTTTAATTAGCTGCTTGCCTTTCTGGTTCTGGAGACAACGGCTTCCAATTGACTTAGTACTTTGCACTATCGCTTATTGTTATTTAGCTGGCATGGGGTCCTCGCACCACACGGTGTTTTCCTAAGGCCCAGGTATTGTGAATTCTCATTAGAGAAATTGTGGAACTGATGACAACTAGTACTGATTAGACAAACTGAAGTTACAGGTGATGGTATATTTTCAAGCTGGATTGAAATCATCTCTGCCACTGCGTTTTTTTTAAGCAGTCACTGAAGGCAAAGGAAAGAAGATCTATATAAATTGTTGTAAACCATGATTTGCATAGTCAAAACACTATCATTTTTCTGTTCCTGTTAGTATACAGTCTCTTACTGAAATTAAAATGTAAGGTACAGGTTTGTGGACTTGTTTGGAAACTCTGGACTACCAGTGTTTTCTTCTGGAATAGTCAGAAGTCCCTGTGAATATTCAACGTAATTTGTTCCTCCTCAGCTAACTCTGCAGTGGAGAGGCTCCTGGGTTCACGCTGTTCTCCCTCATTTGAGATGTAGTCTTTCCAGCTTGTAAAAGGGGCTAAAGCTAAAGGTTAAAGCAGCAGAAAGCATCTTGGTACTCCTTGAGGTTGTCTAGTGGGTTTGAAAACTCCCTGGTCTATCTGAGAAATTGCTATCAGAATTTTGTGCTTCTTGGTATCACTTACATTTTTAAGTCCAAAACTTCAAGCTCAGACTAAGGATTTTTGGAGTCCTTCATTCCAAGAGACGTCTGTGCGTGTGCAGCACGTATTTCAGAAGGATCTGCTGCTTGACTTGTTGCCAGCATGCAACATCCATCTGTACTGACGGTGCCTTTCTTCCAGAAGATGATGGGGTTTTTTGGCTGAAATGTCACTTTGCAGTGGAGCTGGGAATTATTGAGGCTGCCTGACACACAGCTAGATGTGACCTCGGTGCTGCGTGCTGAGAACCAGTGGTAATACTTCTGAAAGCCTTTTTTTCTCTAACTACAACAGCACATTCCTCTTTGTGCTGGCAAGAAACTGAGAATGTCCTGGCTCATCAAATAGCTGGCTTCCAGGAAAAATTGTGAATTGCCTTGCAGATGTAGCAAAGGGAGTAGGAATATGAATACCTGAGAAGGAAAGCTGGGCTCTTGGATTGCTCTGCTTGATGCCAGTTAGTTGACAGCAGAATCACTGTCAGTGCAAAAAACTGTTGCCAAAATATAATCTCCCTTCTGCAGGCATGCTTTTAGGCCCTGATTCAGGACAGTACTGTGGAAAGTGATAATGTCCTTTGGAATAAGGAGGAGCTGTACATTTCATGAAGCGTTCTGTTAAATTCAGGCAATACTAGCTACTCTTTTTCTCTCTTCTGAATGCTTAGACACTTGTAATCCTTCAGGGATGGGGGGCGGTCTGTAGGGGTGGTGCACAATGCAAAAGATGCTGAGTTTTCCTACTTCCCAAAAGCTACTGGGAGGGGAAGCACAAAGCCAGCCCCACCTGCTGTTTTGTGTTCTAAGAATTCAGTTCTTTGTGTTGAAACTTTGAAGACCTGTGTTTTTCCCTCTGACTTTGTTTAGCAAATCAAGGTGTGAATTTCTTTGTAAGGCAAGTCTTATTTTCAGAGGTAATACAGCATGAGACCAACCAGTGCAGGCAGAAAAAGCAGATGAACTTCTAAACATACAAATCTTGGCTGCGAGGTTGCTGGGTCTAACAAGAGGGAATTGTAAACCCTTGCCTTGCCCATGTTTATGCAGGGATGGTTACAGCTGTGCTACCACTTTTGCATTTGAAGACAGACAAAGATTTTAGGCTCACATGACTTGTAAGTAAAGACTTAATTATGGTATAATTACAGAACTTTAACTTTTCCTTGTGGGAAATACATGCTTTTAAAGTTAGTGCAATGATGTTTACCACATAAATACAATGATTGCGTAGGGGATTTTTTCCTCAGCAATCCTGTAACTAGTCATAAATCCTTGATCATACCAATAGGCAGCTAACTGCTGTGCTTTTCAGAGTTGCATGCACACAATTCATGCTGCCTAATAATGGTGGTTTTCAGGGATTCACAAATTCCAGGCAGAAGCTGTTTATTGTTCAAAATGTTCGTTAGTCAGAAGCAACTGAGAAGGAGGAGGAAACACTCTTCAGAGTCCAAGATTTTAGTATGTGTGCCTTTCTGCAAAATAATGAGGTAGCCACATACAGCTCTGAATACTAGAAACTCGATTTTTTATGTATATCCTCTAAATAAGAGTTCTTTTCACATGTGAGGAGGTGACTTTCTGCCTCCTTCTCTTACCATAAAGTCATCTGGCAGGGTTCAGCTGTTCTGTTCAGGCATTCATAAACTTCTAAAGATGCTTTTTTGGCAAGGGAAAAGTAACCTTTTAGTCAGGTTCTGTAGATCAGAGATAAGCGTGTTCATTCTTAAGTGAAGCAACATTATTTTAGGAACTGTCAGACTAGTAAAGACTTGACTACTCGTGGTTTTTTTTTCCTTAACAACTGCTGTATGTCTCTGCTTTCTTCCAACCGTGCACAATCCCCATGGATAGTGCTCCAAACTCCATGTGCGCCCTGTGAAGCTGGAGCACTTAGGCAGATGTGTTTGCAGAGAAGACGAAAACAAATGGTTCTGTTTAATGGAATCAGTGTACTTAAATAATGTACTTATGTACTTCACACTCCCGAATGCTGTTGGCAAGTCCTACTAAATCTCCTAGGGGTGGTGAAAAAAGGATTCTTTTACGTGCATGCTCTTTTCTGTATACATAAAAGTGCATCTGTCTAAGATTCATATTCAAGCCATCACCTACATCTTTATCTCTGAAAACAAAGCTGGAGAACTTTAAAATAGTCTTTGCCACCTCTCCCTTCACTGCAGATTGTAGGGAAATGATCAGCATTTCATTTATGTAAACTTTGTGTTTAAAAAGACCAAAAAGAAATAGTGGGCTGCTTGTCACAAGGTGTACCAGAGCCTGGAGTCCAGCGTTTGCTGGTGTTCACTCAAGGTGAAAGGAAAATGGTTAAAAACTAGTCTCCTTTCTTATGTAATCAGCCCTAGCAGAAAGCATTTGTGCTAGCCCACTCACCCTGACCCTGGTTCACGTAACCCAGCTCCCCTGTTTGTCCAATGGCTTGCCCCAACATCTTTAAACACAAGTTTAAGAACCGCTGAAGGAGAAAAGGACTATTTTCAGTAGTGTGCTTAAGAACTGTGGCTTGCATCTCATCATCTAGGATTTGTTTGGGTTTCCCCCTCCCTCACCATCTTTTCTCTGGGGTGTAAGATTGCACAGTGGGAGGGGTATCCTATCCTCTTCATATTTTGCTGGGATTCTTGAAGTATATGCGCTGGTGTGTATATTAAAGAAAATACCCAAATGCTTGGGCACACACAGATTCTTCTTCAGACAAGACAGGCCTAGAAGTTCCTTTTGTACTAAGGCAAATCCTATATCAAAATGTTTTATCTTTTGTTAGCGTAACTTATGCAATTAGAAAAAAGGAAGTCAGGGATGTGTACCTTACCCTTGAAGCAGACAATTGTGATAAATTCATTGAAGAATTTAGTCCATACTCTTGAACTACCTTCAGAGACGCTTCCTATCCTGATACAACTTCCAGCTCCAGTGAGTATGTGTGCCTGTGTGTAAGGCTTTCTTAGATCAGTTTTAGTTGTCATCTTTCAGTCTGAAGTGTCCTTCTGCTCTTGCATTGAAATGGTCAGCCATGTACTTCCCTTCGTTTCTTTACCCTCTTATTGCTTTTCCCCACCATGCACTGGCTGTTTGATTCTGGCACACTTCAACCTCCATCCCTTGGCTCCTTTCCTTGATGGTTTTCATTGTCCTCCTTTGAACCATCTAATTGTGCAGTGTCACTTTCTGTGGTGAGATAAACTTTGACTGTGTGCCATATTCACCACCTGAGGAAAGCAGAGGCTTATTTGGCAGCAGTATTGATTCTGCGTTGTCCATCCTTGTCAGTGCAGCTCCATATTAAGCAGAGACAAAATGGGTGGCTCAGATTTTTCTGCCTGACATTTAACTCATCAAGAAAGTATATAAATATGACACTGAAAGCTAAGAGAAGTCTCGCATGTTCCTGTTCCCCACCCTTTTTTCTTGGTGGAAGACTGCTTTTGGAATACAGGTGTGCTGACCATGAGGCAAGGAAAACTTGAGCTAGTCAAAGACCTAGCTACTGCTACAAGGTACAGTTTGGCTCCCATAATTGTGTCTCTGGCAAGTCCCTTCAGCTTGCTAACCTAGCAGGGATGTGTTTTTTTTTTTTTATTCCTGGACTAGTCTTATGCTAGATTGCCAAACTGAACAGGTTTCTGGGGTTAGGTGAATACCGTAGCTATGGAAGGGAAGTAGCAGCAGCTTGTGGCTGGGGTGGGATGGCTGCCTTTCTACAGCAGCTGCACCAGCTCAACTGCCTTGTCAAGCTGTATCTTCATATCCTGCTCCTCATCTTCTTCCCTTCTGCCCCAGGACCTGGGAGTGTGTGGCTAGCAATCCCCTGCAGTCTTGTGTATCAGCAGTGGAGAGGCAGCAGCAGGTTGGAGGGGAGGAGAAGCCCATGCTTTTCCCCCAGGCTCTTTACTTCCCTCTTTTTCATAAGGATGTAACCTCAGGGGTGGGAAATCCTCAAGTGTGGGATGCCTGCCTTGGTAGTTGCAGGGAAACAGCTGTAACACAGTGAGCTTTTGAGTGATGGGAAGGTGAGCCTGCAACATTAGCCAACTCTCAGCCTCACAACGCAAAAATAAGAGCATTGTAAGAATATGTGTTTATCATGTGAAGATCATAACTAGCCCAAAAGGGAGAGCATTAAGGGAAGACATTCTCCAGGTTTGACGTGGCCCAGGTTGCATGTGAAGTGCAGCCCTGACGCTTCTTGGCAGCTGTGGTTGCAAGGGGCTGAGGATGGCTGCTGGCAAACGGGAGGGTTACAAGGTCCTTCAGCTTTCCTATCTCCTCTGAGAGTGCAGAGTACTCCTGGCTTACACACAAATCCCCCATTTAAAATACCCTGAACTACGAAATAAATACTTGAACTTTCAGGAAGCCAGAGTCTGGATCAACAACAGGGAGTGTTTGTGTCAAAATGACGCATTGAGGTTTAATGTGGTGATACTGTGTGGCAGGGTCCTCAACATCTTGGCTTTTGATTGCAGATTTTGGCTTACAAGAAAAGCTACAGGGTTCTAAAAAATACCCTTTTGACCAGTACTACTTGTATGCACAGAGGGCATTACCAATGCATACGTATAAAGTACAACTGCTGCAATAAGCCTTATCTAAGCCATGAATTGTCTTCCATGGTACTCTTGCCTTTGCAGAAGTAGGGAGGTTAAGGGTATCTTTGTTCTCCATGTTTGCGATTGTTACCATAGCAGCTGTCTTTGATACAATCTTCTGTTTTCTCTCTCCTGCCGTTTTTTCTTGGCTTGATGAACTTTTCATTTGTTTAGGATCAAGGTCTCCCTTCCTAATTCTTATTTTAATGGAGGTGTTTGGCAGCTGTAATGCCCAGCCCTGTCTGCTCTTGAATCCAGGAAGGAATGAAAACAGACACACAATAAATTAGGAAAGGCTTAATTTAAGTTTTTTTTCCTGTTTTCTCTGAAAAAATATTTTTGGCCCTTTCTAAAGTATCAAGATGTTGCCTGGCTAAATATCGGTAAGACCAGAAGAACCTGAAGAGTAACTGAAACCTAGGAATAGCGAAGTTGTTCCTGAAGGGTACCTGGAAAGGGGTGGGAATAGGCATGTGATCTCCTTCTCACCTTCCCGCTCCTCCTTCACTCTCACCAGTCTTGTACGTACAGTGAGAGCATGAGAGCAACCCCTCTTCTGCTTTAGAAACATGTAGCTTCTCTACCATGCTTCCCTTGAAAAATATCATGGGCAGTTGGCAGGGATATCTATCCCAGATACGGGGGAGAAAGAACCTGAGAGACCTCAGGACTATCTCAAATCTTGGTCTTGGCAGTTGTGTCTGTTTTGTTTTAGATGACAGACCATGCTGTCCCAGGCACTGGGTACCTGTGTAAATCACAAAGACAGTAAAATCCCAGTGGCATTAAAATAATCCATTTCAAACTTGACAGTCTGCCACTGAGCCCTATGAAAGAAAACACTTTTTTATGTGGGAAGCACATCCTCCCTCTCCCAAACCCCTCTTAATCCCATACACATGTAGGAATGTGATTGCCAGGGTAGACCTCTATTAAATAAAAATAAAAATAATAAAAAAAAAAAGCAAGGAAAATAGCTTGGAAGAAAGATCTTTTATTAGTGATTAAGCAAAGTGGAGAAAAGTTGCAGGTGAACTGCTCGCACTCTACTCTTCTGTATCTCCTAGGAAACTTGGAACTAAAAAAAAAAATCCAACCCTCAGAGGACAGTTTCATTGTGGTATCTTATATTGAAAATCATGCTCTAGATCAGGAAAAGGTTTTGGCAAATGTGTAAGAAGGATACTTGGATTTATTTCTTGCTCTCCCTGCTTTGCTCCAGCTTCTCAGGGGTAACATCTCCATGGTCTTAAACTGTGAAATATGTCAGTTTGAGGTGTTTAACTGTGGTGTGGTGGTACAGTTTTGGTTGGGATGACATTAGTGGATGATCTTCCTTGTTTCCGGATAGGATTTTTATGCTGAGAAGTGCTTTTGCGCTTTTTAATGTAGAACTGGCTAAGACCTGCTGCTACCTTGAGTAATGTAACATAAGGAAAGCTATTGTAAGAGGCTTTTTGCATTTTCCCTGTCCAGTTAGAAAAGCAAGCCTACAGTTAGTATAACACTTTATCTGGCTTGGATGTAGTTACTTGGCTTTTTCCTGTGGTAGGTTTGCACTCTGTAGTGTATAACTGGCATTCCTAACGTATTTGCTGAGAAAAACCAAAGTAGGTATTATAATGCCACTATGGAGAATAGTCACTAGGGCAAGTAGGCACTGTGGAAAAAAGCTGCAACAAAATATTTAGCCATACCCTGTTGCTTGCATATTATTGGCTGTCCTGCAAAGGCAAGGTTAGAGATATACATTAGATTGTTTATGGTGTTTGTAGTTGTTCAAATTGTAAGTCACAAATTCATTTCTACAAATCAGATTCCTGCTTAAGCTCACTTATGTTGTTTGAAATGAAAAATACTTCAGCTTTAAAGAAATATGCTGTGTCCTCCTTATGGACACTTCTCTTTCCAAAAGATTTCTACTGTCTTGTCTGTCTTTTTGAATGAATGAATGAAGGGTAGGACAACATTCATTGAACAATTTCAGCAAATTGGAATTGTTTTAACCTCATTCAGTAAAGCTTTTGAGTACTCTTGTTACTTGGGCTGTAATGAACGCTAACAGCATTAAGAATTTTGTTTGAATAAAGAATGGCAGGAGTCAAGCTGTAAACAAACATCTATCTATGCCAATCCTTTGGAAACCAAATACGCCTTGAATGTGTGTTTGGGGGAGTATTACACCCCCCTCCCCTTTTTTATCTGTTGCTCTGAAACATAGCAGCCAAACCCTTCCAGAATACAGCCAATATATGAAGCTGCAGGTTCCTAGATTCTTTCAGATTTTAGCTGTGTGCCAACAACAAACACTGACAATAAATTTCTGGAAGTCAGGATTTCTACTGGAAAAAGCAGTAGTCTTCACTAACAGCAGTGATGGAAGGTGCTGTTGTTATGCTTGTTAGAAACAGCCACTAAATGAAAAGGTTTGGATATTGATGAATAAGCCCATGCTTGCAGAGTAATGACTCTGTTTTTAAGTGCTCTTTGATCAGCACTGCTCAAAACATGCTATTTATAGATCTATTTTAGCTGTAAAGCCCAGCCGTTAAGTAGAAAGCAGCACAGGAATAGAAAGAAAAAATGGTAATTCTTTTTGCTCCTGAAATGTTGGAAAACAAGACAGACTCTAAACTGATGGATGTAGACCTTTTCAGATTGTTACAACTCTCCAGAGCTCTACCTGTACATGTCTGGTTTGAAATTATTTTGAGGAGCTATGAAATGCAGCCGCAGCATACAGCAAACAGCTGGCTGAAGCTGTTTGTTGTTACTCTGCAGCCTATACCACTTTATAGCGCTTTCCATCATGTTTATAGTTTTGACAGACACTTCTGTGGCAGAGTTCTTAATTTAACTGATGAGATGATCTTGTTTTCATCTTTTTACTGATGCTCTTTTAAAGTTGAGCAGTTTCATTCTTTTGAGCTGGCTCTACCTTTGGGTACAACTCATTTCATTAGTTTCAAACTCTGTGCGGTGGATTTTATCACATACTTCTTGAGATAATCCTTGCTGCCAACTTTAAGTTCTGCACAGTGTAATGCAGCAGACCAAGACTTGATTCTCTGTCTCATCCATTTCCATGGAGTGGAAAAATCTTACTTGGCAGTGACCTTGCAGGAACTCACATTTACCTCGTGCTGCAGGGATACCTGTGAGCTGTTGGGCTTGTCTAGTGGGATCTCTGTTCCCATTTGCTTATTCAGTGCTGCTTCAGTTGTAAGCTCTTGAGGGCAGAGACTTAACTCTTGTGTTGCAAAGTCTTTGTCTAGATGGCTGCTGTGATAACAACACGGCTTTTCTTACTTTTTGTAGGAAAGATGGTTCAGCTTTGGTGTGATGGTCAACTGGTTTCTCTGCCTCTTGGTGCTGGACAAACATGTTGATGGCTCCATAGGTCTCTTTGGGCTGATGTCAGTGAAGGACCTAAGAGGGTTTGAAGGGATTTATTTGACCCTGTATGCTACTCCTTTTACTTGCCTGTGGAAATGTGTTGTTAATAATTAAACATGCATAATAGGATGCACTACTATTATTTTTAATGTGGCCATTAAGTCACACCTTTTCTTTGGTCTTACTCAAGTGTGATTTGAAGGTAACAAGCATGGAGCAGTCCTGTGAATGTGCCAGCCACTTGCAAATGATGTGGCCTTGCTGGTTTTCATTTGAGTTCTGACTGGGAAACTTACTCGTAATGCACAAGTCCTGTGGGAAATGCAAGTCACTTCCGAGTACTTCCCTGGTTTTCCGCTGAGACCCTCTACATTTTGTGTCAGCAGTATCCTTCAGCAAGGAGTCCTTCAAGCCATTGGCTTTGTTTGATGGCACCTGTGTCTTGTACTGGGAGAGACTGTGACTATTCAGTCCCTCTCTGTGTTCTCCCAGCTAGTGGCAAGTGCGTAGAGCTTTGTTCTATCTCCCTTCCATCATCTCTTTTCTAGGCTGGATGGTTTACCACTTCTGGCTGCAATACCAGCAGCCTCAGGGCTGGCCATTTGTTCCCATCCCTGCCTTTGTGCTCGCTAAGCAGCTATGGGCAGAATAGGCTGGGAACTTCAGCTGGGTGCAGTTTGGAGCGCCAACTTAACCATTTGTTGTCACCAAAAAAAGCACATACTACCACCTGCCCCGCATCCCCAGATCTTCCCTGGTGCTCCCACCACTCTTTGCAGTGGTCTGGTATGTGTTTGGCTGACTGAGCTTGCAGAATGACTGAAAACTAACCCAGCCAGAGGGAGTGAATAGCTTCTCACTGGGCGAGGGGGTTGATTGAGCTTGTGGACTGATCCAGCAAAGCTGCAGAGCTGGCTTGGACTGTGCAGCAGAGAGATGAGAGGATGGGTACTGTAGGACCTCTTCTTGTTGGCGGCATGCTATTCAGTCCATTCAGCCATGCTGTGCAACATCACTGCAACACTTTTCATTTGGCTGTTTTAATCCAGGCTTCTCGTGACTTTGAGGAAATGCTTGTTCTGTCAGGAGGTGGGCCTGTGAGGAGCTGGAGGGGAGGCAGAAGACTGCAAGAACAGGAATGACTCCCGATCCAATATTTTTCCAAATGCTGGAAAAATCACCAGCTTGCTCCCCCCTGGGACAAGCCTACCTTGTTCCTAAGTTGTGCAGCTTTTTTTACTGCAGGCGTGGATGTAAAATGGGAGCTTTGAAGAGCCCATTCTTAGGATGTCATCTGTGTTACTTTTACCTGGTGCAGATAGTATGCAGAACATAAATTCACGTCATTCTGCTTGCTAGGTAATACAAGATTTGTTTACTGTGCCTTCCTCTTCCCATTTTTTGGGCTATTTTGAAAGCTTGGCTGTAACATATCCCAAAACTTGGCTGCTTTTGCCAAGGCCCACTGTGAACGATGGAGTATGGATGAATACTTATTATAAAATTCACTTTGATGTATTGCATGTCTTTAACCAAAGGCACATGGGGAATTTGTTTTGGACAATGAATTTGAATTCTGTTGGGATTGATGTTGTATCTTTTAAAGAGGGCAGATTCACCCAGAAAGGAAACTGGAAACTCCCATATTTTCCCAGAGAACTCCTGTTGCTTTAGTAATCTAGTTATCTGGGAATCTCTTGAAGTATCAAAGGGCCAATTATGTGCTGCCTGGAGAGGACCAAGGAGAGCTGTTTTTGTGCTAGAATTAATAGATACAGGCTGGTCACAGCAGGTCTGATGTCCTCCCTAGCTCACCACTGCAAATTTGCAGGGCAAAGATAGTAATCATTTATTTTCATCTTGCATCTCCTCTTTGCTCAGCAGGGGTAACTCTTAACGGGATTGCATGGTGTCTTCTGATATTTAGACAAGACATTAAAGACAACTTTAAATGAAAAACCTTAGAAAACTGATCAAGAATGGCTTGTAATGGCTTGTGACAAGACAGGGTGGAGAATGTCTCAAGAAGGAGATAGAAGTCTTCTGTTAGCTTGATGTTTTAGGGAAAGAAGTGTGTTATTTTCTGACCTTCAGATAAAGAAAAAGAACACCCCCCTTCCTCAAAACAACAGGCTTCATCCTGGATTAAATAGCTGGTTTTGTGGCTTGAGTATAGATTTCATCAAGACTGGGTCTTGCTTCTCTCTGTGGGGGCAGCTCTCTCAAACAGGATACTATTACAATTTTTTTGAAAGGAAAAATCATCGGGACAAGTCAGGGGTCCTGTATGAAACCAGTGCTTTTGTGGAGATGAGCAGATGATCTGTGCTTAATTATTTGTAAAGGCTGCCAGTGGATAGCTTATTTTTAAAGGAAGGTTTTTATTGCAGCATCTTTGCTTGCTTCAGACTTTCTCACAAAACTCATTTGCTTTTTCATGGGGGTTTGCTTCTTGATTTCAGTATTGTATCTCAAAGATGAATGCTGTGTTCTGTCGCTCTTTCATTCCTGGAGATAGGAAGAGAGGTTCTGGAGATAGACTCTGCTTTTGGAGCCATCTCTGGCATTTCAGGTCATGGTCAGTACTTTCCGATTGGGACTGCTTTAACACCTGAGACTCAAAGGTTGAAATGTGTCTACATCTGTTTCCTCTGTAGGATCACTCACTTCAGAGTAATTGCCAAAGTAGCTACTTTACGCACTGATGCTGTCGCTGGCAGATTTTGTTCCCGTGGCTTAGTTATCTAGTGGGTATAGAGCCTGATTTATGTTTGTTCAGGCTAAAACTGCACTAAAAATTTGTGTTGCTTTTGCAAAGCAAGTTGGTAGGAGACAATTTTGATGACAGCATTGTTGGCACACTTGTGGTGAGTCTTCTGTCACATAAGCATGCTTTTGCTAACCCGATGCAGCCTGCTTGGCCTGGAGGAGCGCCTTCCTCGCCTGCAGAGAGAGCACATACTCTGTATAAGGGGAGTTTGCTGTTTTAACCATACTGGCAGGCTTTCTCTTGTAGCCCTGTGTGCTGTGTCTGTAATCCCTTAAAATGGCTGCTACTTAAACAGCCTCTTTTGCCAAATCTTTAAAGCTGAAGGTAGAATGGCTTGGCCGCTGAATTTTTGTGTCTGTAATGCTGCCTGAGTGCTTTTGCAGTGTGGCTGCACACGGGAGCAGGCTGAGAGGGCCAGGCTTGGCTTTCCATGGCGATGCACAATCTGCATAGCTGTGTGTGTCCTCTTCTTCCTGAACCCTTGTGGAAGGCTTTGGTTGTGGGACATCTGTTTGGTTGGCTAGGTGGACTACCAGGAAGGGGGTTGTGTGCTTCAGTGTCTCATGTCCTTTCACAGACTTGGAGGTAACAGATCCTCACCTCTAGGTCTAGACACAACTCCTTGAACTCCCAAAAGCCAAGACTCTGTTTAGGCTACTGCTGTTCACCTCCGTTTGCTCTCATCTCTGTGATAATTTGCTTTCCCTCCCTGGTGAGAGTGCAGACCCTCCAGCTTTCCTAGTACATCTGATGTCCCCCTCCCAGTGCTCCAGTCCATCCAGCCTTTCCCTCTGCAATGTATTTCTTGGTTCACTAGGCTCGAACTGCTCCTTGTGTGATGCATTTGTGACCTGTACAACCAGCCCAAGCTCCTGAGATGCTGTCAGAAGGAAAGGCTTCCTGCTGCGGTCCCTGGCTCTCTGCCATCTCACGTACAGCGATGTGTAACGAGCTGTATGGAGCGGTGACTTCAATGCGGCAGCACTGTAGTTCCCCAAGCCCTGGTTTGGGAACCATGGGTGCAGAAAGGTCGGTCAGGCTAACCTGCATGTCCAAGCTGCCTAGGTGGAGGCTACTCCCAGCAGCATTAAGGGTCTGTGCAGAAGAGTTGCAGCCTGTAAGGTCAGCGAGGCTCAGAGGCAGCATGTGAAGGCTGTGCTTAGGTCCTAGGGTACCGGTGAAATTTGGGTACAGGGTTCAAGAAACTTCAGTTTGTCCAGCAAATAGTGTTTTCTGGCTTTGCTTATCAAGGCAGGCAGATATTGCTTTTGCTTTAATAAAGTTAAGTTCAGCTCTTGAAGGCTAAATATGCAATTTCATTTGAATGGTTTAATTTAATGTAGTAATTAACTCAGTATTTCATGCATGAAATATTTCATGTATTTAATAATGTGTCCCTATTTTGACATGAGATTCTACTAACTGATTCAATTCCTCTACTACATGCTACAATTAGAGGGGTCATCTCTTGCTAAAACTGGGCACATGGGTGGGTAGAGGAGAAGAATTGGATGAATTCAGGTGGAGTATGCTGTTGTGCTGTTGACATATTGGCCTGGTTTTTATATACTATAGCATAGTGGGTTTTGTGGCCCCCCCTCCGGCTGCACAGCTCAGATTTTTTGGAGGGACTGATTTTTCTATGAATGCTAATCATAAAGTTGTAAAAACATATTCCACGTTGCACTTCTGCAGATACCACGAGGCACTTCATAAAGAATCTAAAAATTTCTGTAAAGAGTGAAAAGAGAAATGTTTCTGACTGAACTTCCTGCTTTCTTTTAGCTTCCTGGTCGCAATTTTAAGCAAGGCTACAATGCTGATGTTGGGGACAAATGGATCTGGCTGAAATGAGATCTGCCTCCTTTTGGAGCCCTAACCACGATGGACCACAGAACTTGAGTGAAGAAGAAGCCGAGTTCAGTGTGCCTGCTCTGCACCAATTGTGTAGCACGAAGAAAATGCTGGTTAAATCATCTTCCAGCTACAGCATAAGAGAATAGACTCCGAGAAGGGAAATCACTTTATTCTGGTTTGTTCTTCCCTGATGAATTCAGGGTGCTTTGTCTTTGGATGTTTGATAGTCAATGTGTGATAGCAAAGTGATCTAGTATTGCAGGGGCAGACTTAAGATCAATGCTGAACTTTCTCTTCATCAAGACTGTGGCATATTATTACACAGGGTTATTGTTGTTTTGCTGAATCAAGAGAAATTAAACCTGTATCCTCCTGGCTCTCACAAAGTTAATGTCTTGCTCTGTCATGCATGGTGTTTTATTAGTTTCATTAGAAGAGTGTACATGCTAAAAAAAGGCGCTTGCATGATGTTCTGAAAGCCTCTTACTGGACATCAGCATCAAAGCAGGCAAGCATAAAAAAGTTCATTGAGAGAAGGAAATAAGTGTTGATCTCAATTTAAACAGCAAAATATCTGTGCTTGAAAGTATAAAAAAAAAAATTCAAAATAGTTGCCAGCGGTTGTACTCATAGCTTCTTCCTTTGAATGGGTGCTATAGATCAAAATGTTTGTTGGGTATAAAAGACAAACGTAATTATTATTTTTGCAAGTCCCTGAAAGTCCAAGTTAGAGTTCTTTTTAAAGAAATGATTCATTTGGTATTAGTTAGTCACACAAATCAGCCACCTTGGCATTGGTTCAAGCAATGCTGTCCAGATTTAGTCTGCAGTAATTCTGCATTTCCAGCAAGGGGCTAACTACTTCAATCACTGAGTAAAAGTGCTGCCAGGCATTCCAGTATTCAGGGCAATGCCTTTGAATTAGGCAGCCAGGTCTTGCCCATGCCCCTTCCCGTATCAAAAGTAGAATGAAAAGACTCCTTTAACAAGAGCCTTGGGGGCCTGGTTAGATAGTGAAATAAATGAGCAGCGGGATAGAAATGTGGCTCTTCTCACTGATCTCTTAGCTCTTTGTTTCCATGTTTTATGGCTTTATAGAGTTTCACCTCTGGTCGCAAAAGGACTGACTCTGGTGCCACTGTTGCCACCCTGCACTAATGCAGCTGGTGGCTTCACAATGACGAGCAAGTGATGGAGGTGCAAGGCCAGCACTGTGCCTTGGACTTGTGTGAAAATGCAGCAGAACTGGTGTAGTCAGTCCTGCGAGGCTGTGCATTTTTTTGAACTGTTGCAAGATCTTTGTGTGTTTTTACCTTCTGAAGGCTGGTTATCCGGGCGCTGGACCTACGTGTGTTGCAGCTCAGCAGTGTGCTTCCTTATCCCATGTCTCCCACAGGAAGATGTATCTTAGTGCTCTCATGCCTGAGGATGTGCCAGCCTGAGCCACTCTTGTCTCCTCCTATGCAATGAGATCCTGAGCAATTAATGTTAGCTTTTCTTTACCTGTCCAGAGTGCCATCTTGCAGCAGTCGGTAGTGTGTGTGGAGATGAAAAGAACATCTGCTGTGGCTTTAGGCTCCCTTTGGAGTAGTCCAGATCTGTTTTTACAGGTGTCCTCCATCTCAGTATTGCTGTGTTCTCCAGGTGCTGTAATTCACTTGGCAATGTGCATGCAACCTGATGTGGGATCTTGTAGAAAGGCATTTTGTGCTGTGAGTAGTGCTGGTGAAGCTGTTGTGTTCAACTTTGCCATCGTGGGGCACAGTGGGGTGCAGAGCATTTCTAAGCGCCTTCCCTGCCTGCTCCAGCAGCACACTGAGAGCTGAGCTGAGCTGAGCTTTGGATGTAAAGGAGTTTAATTCCAGTCAGGAAAAAGCAGTGTTAGCTTATATGGCAAGTAGTGTGGTATGACAAAATGCATGTTGAGCATACTTTTTTGTCCTGGTTTTAACTCTGCGTTGAAAGTAAAACTGTTTATAAACTAAATCAGTGAAGGAAATAACTTTCTCTCCCCTTGCTGTAGGAAGAAGCGTTAGCTGTGTTTTTCTCCTCCTTCCTTCCCACTCCAACACCTCAAAAAAACCATCTCTTAGCAAACCAGCTGTAAAGTTTTTGGCTTTTGAAGACTGTGCTGTGCCAGTTGGATGAATTTATCTCCAGTTCTTTATTAGATTGGAAAAGATAAAATGGCTCAAGTTCTCTCCACACTTCTGTGTAGGTGCGCATGTGATATGATCTGCAGTCTGTCCTCATCCTGAGTTCCCATTGCCTATGTTAATGCATGGGGAAGTTTGCCTCTTGCCTGTCATGTCCCATGCTTGCTTCTGCCTGCTTTACAAAGGCAGATTCCCTGGTAATGGTGGTGTTACACTTAACAGCCATTGGCCACACTTTATGGGCAGAACCACCTAGCTTTCCTGATGGCTGCACCTGGTCCAGTAGTCCAGCAACTAACTCCCCCTTGGGTTCACTTTTTGGTTGCACAGGAGTGGGGAAAGGAAAGAGGAGGTGGGTGGGAATGGGCCCTGCCACCAAAATGAAGGCTTGACATGCTGCGGCCTCAGATGAGGTTGTGAAGATTGCCTCTCAGCCTCAGGAACCTGTGATTTCATGCCAACACCTGTCCCACTAAAAACTTGGCTTACCATATTTCAGATTTGGTCTCTTAACCATCCCCCTCTGGCCTTTGCTGTGGTTGACTGATGAGTGTTTGTGCTTTCCCAATGTGTCCATTAATAGCTTCCTTGTCATCTGGGGGACAGCTGAAACCGTATGGAGTGTGACAAGGTCAGCCTCTCTGCTGAATATACCTGCATGTGTCTGAGCCTCCTGAGGCTATACTCCTGAGGTATTGACTCCTCACCTGCCCCTGCCGACCTTGTGCTCTTCAGCAGTGATATTTGGCCCAGGGCTACAATTAAGAGATGCAGTGAGTTTCTTCTTCCTCTTCCTCCTTCAAGGTGTAACCTTCATGTTTTAATAGCGGTGAGGTTTGGATGTTAACCATGCTGCTTCAGTTCTGTGAAAGGAAAGAGCTGCTGCAGTGAAAGAGAAGGGTGCGCATTGCTGTGCCCCCACCCCAGGCAAAGATTGAAATGAGTCCCTTCTATGGAAGAGCTTGCTGAGCAAGTGTAATTTAGGTGCGCAACAAATTTCAGCTGGCTTCAAATACTGTTTACAAAAGACTGGGTGAAATGAATCATTTGTGCAAAAGTTAATGGAAGCAACCAGAGCAGAGGGGAGGTGGGACGGCACACCGCAACCTGACAGGCCACTCTCCAGAAATGTGCCTGCTCAAGTTTAGTGTAAGCTGAGCATCTATGGAGAACCTCAAAAGCCATCCACAATAAAGGGAGCCTGGGAGGAAAAAGAGGTCCAAAGGTCAATGAAAAGGTTTGACCCTTCCGTATGTTCCTGTCCTGTTGACTTGCATGTCAATATCTTGGGCAAGCTTCTTGGCAGTGCACGGCCCTGGGAGCTCCCATCCATGTTGGTCAAAACTGAGCCCATCTGACAGTGTTGCTTTCCATGACCCTGCTTAGCTCATATGTGAAATGAGTGTTTTAAAAACACTGTTGGAAAGATGGGATAGACATTCAAAATTGTGTTCTCTGATGCTTTCCTCAGGGCTGAAAGGAGGTAGGGTCTCAGTTTCCCTGGCAGAAAGGCACAGCTCTGCGGTCCCAGCTTGTCTTTCTGCTGCACTGGTGAGAAGGTGCCATGTCTTGGTCTTGCTGCAGTGATGAGCAAAGCCTTGGCCATCCAGGAAGACTGCTTTGCCCCCGTTTTGGTGTCATGGGTTGGAGATACCTATCACGCTAGAGAAAGGAGCTTATGCTAGAGAACTTTCCTGAGAAAGAGAAACTATTTCCTGTTGTCACTCAGTGAGAAGCACTTAATTTGCTCTGACCCTTTTAACCCTGATAAGAGGGCAGCATTCTTTACATAGCTGCTGCTCAGATAGCATCGTCGCGTGAGCATCGCGGGCGGCAGGATGGCATGAAACCTGCAGGTTCTGCTCTGGTTCCCAGCTCTTTTTGCCAAATACATATTCACAGTGAGATCAAAACAAGTGCATTGCCTGCCGGTGCTGTGTAATTCCTCTGCAGGTGCTGGAGCCCAGCCTAGCTGCTTCTATCTGATGGGACCACTCCTGACTATTTGATTCCTGCTGGTGTTCTCCACCCTCCCAAACAAAAACTCCAGGTACAAATGATACCTAGCTCTTGCCTGCATGAGAAAACTTTGTCTCAATTAGTTTAGTGGGTACCGAGCGTCTTCAAAGATAGCTGGGCACAGAAATCTGTG
The DNA here is from genome assembly GCA_013401315.1 of Balaeniceps rex. NCBI lineage: Eukaryota > Metazoa > Chordata > Aves > Pelecaniformes > Balaenicipitidae > Balaeniceps > Balaeniceps rex. The sequence goes on along the minus strand of VYZW01036889.1, from coordinate 550,884 downwards.
TCAGCTGCTGCGGTTCCCTCTGGGCGAGGCAGACACCACACCTCATTCCTCCACCTGCTCATGGATCAGCAGTTCACGGAGCATGGCCTGGAGACACAATCCCAGACAGTGGTGGGGCATGGGGAATGAAAGCTGCATCTGCTGGTTGGCGTGCGGGCTGCTGCACCTACAGGAGAGCCTTCCCAGCACCCAGCTGTGTCCCTGTGTGGCCAAGGAAGGATCGCTGGTGAATCTGGCTGGCTGTGGGGTCACAGGCATGCCAAATGGGAGCGTGCTTCTCCCACCTGTGGGCTAAAAGTTGTGACAGAGCAAGGGTTTTGGTTTCTCTGTGTTCCTTGTCGCGCTGCTGCAGCTGCAGCAGTCCTCCTTTCAGCACTCGTGGGGAACCAGGTCTTCAGGGGGACAAGGTTGTGCTGCATTATGGTGCCAGAATAGCACAGCAATGCCACCCTGCATTTCAAGAAATGGGATGTAAGCATGATTTATCGAGCCACTGATATACAGGTTTGCTTTTTTTCTTGCTTACAAGAAGGCTGGTCCAAACAGATTGCTATTTTGTGTGGAAGCTTATTTCCTTTTTGGGAATCAAATTCATACATATAAAGTTCACAGGGTTTCTGTTATATAAAGGGAGTTGATGTGTGCGAAAGAAAAAGCACAAAACGGTGCTAAGATAAAGTAGGCATGATCTGGCCAGCCCTGGCATGGCCCATGTTGGCCCCCAGGCTGTGCCCATTTGCTGGTGCTTGCCATCGTCTCTGGGTGTTTTGGGAGACAATGTTGATTTTTGTCATCCCATAAGAGGTGAGGGTGTTCAGAAATTGGTGGAGGTGAGCAGGGTGGGATTTGCTGTTGTGACAGAGACTCTATTTGCTGCTTTCGGGTTCTTGTTTCTGCGTGCTCGCAGGAGAGACCTAAGCCACTGAAGGAGGAAGAAAGAAGGAACTTGACAAAATCCTTTGCCACTTTTATCTTTGTTGGATGCAGGTAAAACTCAGGCTCGTGTTGTCCTCAGTGGCCGAGACAGGAGCGTGAAGTCTGTCTGTCCTGGCTTTGCCTTGCTAGAAGCCCTGGCTGCTGCAGAAGCTGTTTCCTACTCCCAGAATAAAGTCCTGGTCCTGGTTGCAACACTTAGTCGCAGCTATTCAACTAATCTGTTTTCCTTTTAGGATTAATGTTGATACTTAAATGTGGTTTTGATCTTCTGTTCTGAAAGAGCTGCCTGCTGCTGGGGTCATTGCTGAGAACTGGGAGGGAGAGAGGTCTCTGCAGGTTATCAGCAGTTACGGCATCTTCTGGGGGGTTGGCTGCCCAGCTTATCCACGGCAGGACAGGGTGGAAGTGAGGTGCAGGGTTAGTGCGGTGTTAGCTAGGTCTTGGACTTTTGGCCTGTGATGTGTGGTAAGGCCATGGCCAAAACTGGCACAGCTTTAATCTTTGCTCCAGCCCTGTCTGCTCCCTCTGTTGTGCAGTGCTCTCTGGGAGGTGAGGTGGATGAGCCAGGCTTGTCCTGCCAGCTGAAATGGTCCTGGAAGTCAGGCCGGTGTGGGCAGGGGTTGTGTACCTTCAATGAGAATGAGAAACCAAAGCCACCGTGGTCTGAGAGGTCTCACAAATCTCTGCTGACTTCTTCCTAGGGTGCTTGCTTTGAGCACCAGTGAGAAAGAGATGCTGCAGCTCGACAGAGCAGAAGGAAGGTAAGGGAGTAAACTGGAGCGAGGCGTTAAAGCTGATGCTCTAATTGCTGCTTCCTGATCATGGTCTGGTTTGTGCTAAGTTGTAACTTGGTGATACAGACCAACCACCAGTCCCCCCAGGCAGAACTAGGGAGATGAGCAGACCCTTCTGGCAGGGCACTCAGCTCAAGCATTGCTTTCAGGTGACTTTGTCCAGTGTATTAATTCAAGAGATGAGAATCTTGCTGCTTGCAACAGTTCCCCATGAAAGGACCATGAAAGGTTATTGCTGTGTTGGGACAGATCGATGCTGTGTTGCTCTCCAAGTGGTGATGGAGAGCAGTGGGGTGGAGATGATGTGTTCAGTTTTGTGAGTATGGCTTCCTTACATGCGCCAGCATGTCTGACAGCTCTCTGCTGACCAGCACGTACCACTGGGCATCTCTGAGAAGAGTAGCTCCCAAATCCTGTCAGTGGCTTCAGACCGTGCCATCAGTTCCACGGATAGCCCTGAGTTTTCCCTGTGCAAAGCAAGGTCAGGTTGGTGAGTCCTAGGGCTTGCTCCCATGTAACTTCCTGGTTCCCTTTGGGCTGGTGAGCTCGGGTGAAGCACAGCCCTGCTATTTCCAGTGTAGGCCTCTAGCAGGAGGCAAAGGGGGCAGACAGCAGTGGCAGGCTCTGCACCCACAGGCTCCCTCTCATGAGGCGTTCATGCAGTAAGGCTGTTGAAGGTGAGTGGTGTGGGCTCGTGCCAGGAAACATTTTGGTGGTTCTTTGCTTTGAGACATAGCTTGGCTTGCTGCATCTCCCAGTGAGGAGCTCAGTGGGAGGGCTGCTTCCCAGCCTCCTGCAGGACTGGTTTTCTTGGGCATGGGGAGATAGAGGCAGATGAAGTGAGTTGCCTGGAGCCATGCAGCACATCTATGATTGCAGCAGATGCAGAGCATCAGTCTCTGCCCAATTGGTCCGATGCTTTCGTGGCACAACTGCTTCTCTTCTAGCCATGCTGATTGCCACCCCATGGACTCAACATCTATTGCTGGAGTCCCTGCGGGTCTGGTTTTCCCCTTGGTGACTGTCTGCATGCAGCATTTTGGCAAGGAGGCACGTTTAACTGGACAACGTATCCACTCCCTCGAAGATCTTAATATTAAACATGCTCTGCTAGTAGGATGTTTATGAGCTGTGGAGGCAGTGAAGGGAAAATGACTTTGATACCCAATAAACCTTTTGCCTGTGTGCTCAGATCTGGGTTGTGATACTGCTGGGTCACAAGCAGTTGCCTGACACTGGTGTTTCCTGGCACAGCTCTGAGTACACAAACCCGCTTGCATCCTCCCCATCCTCTTTGATTTGTGCCCCCTGCACTGTTTAATATTACAGTGCTGGGGACATCCCAACCAGATCTCTGCTGGTGCAGGGGAGCTGGGTAAGCAACTCCACCTCTTGCAGAGCCTTCAGTATACCGGTCTGGCTGGTTTCCAGTAGGATGCACAGGCTTTCCCAGCACATCCCATTAGGTGGCAATGCAGCCTGTTCCTCTGTGCAGCACCAGGGATGATGGCAGTGACCATGGGGCTTCAGCCTGCCTGGGGGTAGTTGAGCTTCAGACTGGAGCCTGCAGAGTGCTGTGGGGAATGCTGGGGCAGCCAAGGCTCTAAGCATGTAGGAAGGGCACTTTAACTCTGCACTTTTAACTCTGCTTTGGCTGCCGACACTAAGAATAACCCTGGGATTCCCCATAATCCTGGCTTTGAGGTGTATCACGTGGTGGCTGTGGTGATCCTTGGGCCAGCTCTGTCCCTTGCGTGGGCTACACAGGTTCTCTTTGCAAGTGCTTTGGCCTCTGTGTCCACAAGCCTGGTGTTCCCTGTTGCCTTATTCCATTTCATATCCCAGCAGGGTAACAGGAGAAAGTGCCCAAGTGGCATCAGGGCAAGAGGGGCACAGAGCATCTGCTCTGGGGTGACCAGCAAGCAGGGCAACTCTTGTTCATCTGACTGCCAGCCCGCATGTACTTGCCTGCCCCAGCTCCAGCTTCAGACAGGACAAGGCTTCTGCTCTCCATCCTTCTCAGCAGACTTTCCTGGGCCTGCAGAGGATGGAGGGAGATACTTACAATGCCCTTGGCCAGGGCGCTCAAGCTCTTGCTCAAGAAACGGGTGAGTAAAGAGCTCATCTGGCCAAGTGCTGACAGGCATGCTGGACTGCGGCCAGGGGACTTCCCAGGATGACTGCCAGAGCAGACAGCAGCATTACTTACGGACCATGTAGAGCATCCACCTGTGTAAGTGCCCTGTGCATTGGTGGCAAGGAGATGCCTGAATTTCAAACAGGAGCTGAGATCAAAGCATGGGGCTAGAGGCTGCATGGGTCCCCCCCAGGGAAAGCATGAAGGAATGGAAGACCTGTCATGGGTTGGCGATGCACCGAACGCCACAACTGCCACCCAGCTCGAAGGCTGTGCATGGCAGGTGCCACCATGTGCAGCCCCATGCTCTGTTACCCCTTCTCCTGGGCTCTGGTGGATGGTGCATCCCATTACCTGCCTCTCCCTTGTTTAACTAGGATGTTATCTGGAGATCAGAAAGCTCTTGGGTCCGGATCTCAAACACAGCAGCATTTCAGAGCAGCCCAGCCAAGGGGAGTTAAGTAATATTAAAGTGTGATATTTCATTGCTGTGTAATTAACTTCAGCTGCTTTTGAGCTGAAACAAATTATTCTCAAAGACCATTTTTGTACCAAGAACTTTGAACTGTGTTACCAGCCCCTTTGTTTTCTGGGAGGGGAGCAGCCCAGCTGGAGTGGGGAGGCTGCTCCTTCTGTCTGTGGCTGCAGCTCTGTGTGTGGTTTTAGATGTGATAGCGTGGCCCAAACCAGCTGGGTTCCCACTGATGGTGGGCGTGTCAGCTGCGGGTGCCCAGCCTCCAGTATAAACAAAGACAGGAGTTGTTAGCTGTGACTGTAATTAGCCCCTAAAAGGGAGAGCCTGAGGCATGGGAAACTACCGCACCATCCCAGGAGAGCCTTCGGCTCCACCCTGGGTGTCTTTGCTCAGATATATCCTGACACGCACCCCCAAGATGTTGGGCTTGTGGGTGGGAAGGACTCACTCCTCCGTCTGCTGCAGCTGGAGGTGTGCGTGCCCCATGTTGTGTGTTGCTTCCGGGCCCTGGCGCTTGCCTTGCAGGCTTCTGGAGCATGCTGCTGTCCCCAGGTCTTCCCAAGTTACTCTGCACAAATTAATCCAGGGCCGTGAAACTTCGCCCAGCTTGTTGGGAGAGAAAATTCCACTAAGCTGCCTTATCTTGCAATCGTGCGTGTTAGAAGGCAGCTGGCTGGTGCTGGGATTCAGCAAAGACCTGGTGATCTGATCATCTGTGGGAGCCACTGATGCCCTTTTGAGCCTAAATACCTTGCAGAATACACTTAGCACTTGTTTACGTTTACTTTGCATTTGCATCTTTTATCTTTAGCCAGCAGGGACCATGGTACAGCCTCGTGTCCTGTGCAGCCCAGGCTGGGAATGTGGCACAGACTCCTGCGACACACCCAATGGCTTGCAGCCGAGCTGCTGCCGGATTTCCAGGCAGAGGGTCTGCCTGGGCTGATTGTGCTGAGTCCTGTGTGGAGGAGCCCTCCCCATCCTGGAGAAGCTGCTCTGGAAGAGCAGGAGGACTCTAGCAGCTTGTCTGGGATGCCTCAACCGGGGTGGCTTAATTGTCTTTGATAAATTAATGAGATCATAAAAACAATGAAGATGGGAAACACTCATGCTAAGCCCTTGTTGCCGATGCAAGGCAGACATGCTTGGAACTGGCCTGAGTGGATTAAGCTCAGCATCCAGAGGAACTGCAGAGGCAGGGAGGGCCCCCTCTTTGGCCAAAAAAACATGCACTCAACTGATGTGGAGAGCAAGCCTCCCAGCTCTGCAGTGTTATCTGGGGGGTGCATTGTACCTCTCTGAGCCTGCTGTGGGAGCCGAGGGATGGGGAGCTGCTGCGCAGGTCCCACATTTTTGCCATGTGGCGTTGGCGCAGTCCCTCCAGCAGCCTCGTGGCTTGGTCCTTCGCCTGCCCCTGGGGGAGCTGAGTCACCCTTGTCTCTGATCAGAGGTTTGCAGCATGCTCCTGTGTCCTTGGGGAAAGGGCTGGCTGTCCTCTTGGGTGCCCTCGGGAGAGGAGGAGGGAGGAATTGTGTATGTGGCTGGTCTGGACCTCTCTGCCCATCCATATGCCCACCAAGGAGGTGGTCAGAGGAGTTTTAAGAGCTGCTCTGTTAGTTTAGATGAAGAGGGGTGATGTGAGTCCCTGATCTGGATGTGTTAAAGTGTGAGAGACAGACCTTCTGCCCAAATTCCCAGGAAGAAAGCCGCTAGCCCAGATCCGATTGTGGCATCCTGGTCTCATCTCCTTTTTCTCACGCAGCAGCAAGTGCTTGCTGTGCTGGAATGTGTCAGTCCCAGTGTGTGTCCCCAGCAGCACTATTTACACCTGTGGGTACCAGCTGCAGTGGGGTTTCAATGCCTGGGTGTGGTGTAGGAGTCACAAGGAGCTTGATCTGTGAAGCTGGAGGGGAGAAGTCAAATCCACAAGCTGGAGGAATTCAGGCCAACTCTGCCATTGCACTTCCAGGGCTGCATTGTGCTGTACTGCTCCTCCAGCCACAGAGGAGCTTGGGATGCACTGCAGCCTCCTTGCTGGTGGGGACACAAGATAACCGGGCCGTGCTTGGAAGTGCTGAATAACCAGGTCTGTCTAATGGGACTGACCTAGTGTCTTGCACTTCCCCAAAAGCCAGCTCTTGGTTTTAAACATGGGCAAGAGCCATTTGCTCAGCCTGACTTAAAAAAAAAAAAGGGGGGGAAGCTTTCACCTCTGGTTTCGGCAGTGCCCTCACAGCAGTGCAGGAGCCAAGGCAAGGCTTGTGCCCTGTGTATGAGGGGCTGCAGAAGGAGGTGTGAAGCAGCGATACGTAGCTGAGCTGTCAAGCACCCGAGAACCCCTTGGTTTCCCAAAACCATCCCCCTGAGTGAAAGTGTGGGGCAGATATATCCCACTGGGACAAGGAAACACGGACGGCAATGCCTTGCTGGCTGGAGAAGCCATGTCAGTGCTGTGAGCCGGCAGCAGCTTCGCCGAGACATTTGATGTTGTGAACCAGGCACTGCCATGGTGAAGCTGCCCTTCCCTGGGGAAGGCATTTGGTTTGCAGCCCACTGAGGTGGCTGCAGAGCCAGGCTTATAACCTTCAGATCGGCCAAGTGTAGTAAGTTAATGATTAGATTTATCATAAAGCAATCTAATGAGAAGCAATATAGCCAAGCACTTTCCATTCAGTGACGCATATCCAAATCTTAATAGAAGCTGACAGCCTGACCCTGTCTGTGCTCTGGCCAAATAAAATCATCCTGATAGTTCCCTGGAGAGAACAGCCACAGCTTTAATATGTCTTCTCAAAACATTTATCTGACCAGCTTTAAAAAAAAAAAAAAAAAAAGCAGTCATTCAGAACTGGTTTACATGACCTCCCCTCGCTCTTGCTTCCCCAGCTCCTCTGCAGTGCAGGGGGGCCAAGGTAGTACAGCTCGAAGAGCCTTGGCTTGGGAATGCACAGCAGTGCTCGCTGTAGGATGGCTTAAACCAGCAAGGAAAGCTCCAGTAGCATCCCCTGTGCTCTCGGGTAACTAGCATCTGCGGCACTGGCACCCGAGGAAAGTGTTAACATACTGTAAGTACTAATAGGAAAGTTTCAATAATTGAAGGTATTTGGGGGCTTTTATTGGCATATTTTTTTTGCAGGTAACATTTTACTGCACCAGCTCTTCTAGGGTCAAGCCTCTGCTCTGAACCTTTCCCTGTGTTCTCCCTCTGCAGTTTAAAAGGGAAACAACGTGTTTTATTACAAGTTCCCAGTGCAAACCTCTGTCTCTCTTGCTGACTGTACTTTTATTAAAAAATCCAGGCATGCCTTAGGATCTCAGAAATCATTGCACCTCAACCAAAAGGTCAAAGCCTTGATATAAAATGGGACTGGGAAAAAAGAAAGGTTGGTCTTTCCAAGCCCTCAAGCCCTGATGGTTGCTGTGTATTCACATCTTTGCATGTTTTCGCACCTCTTCCAGTGCTGTTTTTGATAATCAACCACGTTACTGCTGTAGACCCATTTATTGCCTCAACTGTGGTAAAGGGAAGGACTGAACCAGGCCATGACTTTGAGCCACACCTGATGGTGCCATCCAGAGAGGCTGGGATGTGGGTTGGAGCTGCAGGTGCACCTTACACCTGAGCCCAGCACCTGGTTTGAATGCTGCCTGCAGCTCCTTGCAGGGCAGGTGCAGAGATGGTGAGCCAAGATCTTCCTGGCAATGGATTGGGGGTTTGGGGAATCAAGCTGGGTACAAGAAAAATCTTCCAGGAGTGGCTGGAAGGAGCGAGTCCTGATATATATCCTTATGGTGGGAGTGGTGGTTGCCACTGTCACTAGCAAAGGATTCTTCTGCCTCAGCCAGGGTGGCATCAGCTGGTACCAGGAACCTCAGGGAAAGCTGCAAGAAGTCCTGCAGCCTGCATCCAGGCTGTCCCCAGAACCTATTCCCAGAAAAGGTGGTCTCTCCTTGGGAAGTTTTATCCAGTGTGGTGCTTTATGAGCAAAACAGCTAGAGTGATTTTTGGTGCTTGCATGTGGTTCACTCAGCAGGCTTTCCCCATTTGTATGTAGTTTATTTTTTGGTATGAATAACAGAAATACCCAGGGTCAGCTCAGCAGTTGTTTGATCCCACAAGTCCCTGCCCTTGGCCACATCATATGACATTGTGTTCCCCAAGGCGAATTGTGTGAGAAGATGCTTTTTTTTTCATCACTTCTGAATTTACTGTCTCTTCATTTCTGCTGAATGCCCTGTTGTTCACAGAGCGTGAATACGAGCTCTGTCCCTGGGACCGGGATGGCCCCAAATGCTGGGCACCAGAGGACCTCAAAGACGCATTTTCTTGAATGTGCTGATTTTCAGAAGAGCCCTCCAAGGCAGGGCAGTTACTCTGGCTTTGTGCAACAACCTTGATCCAGGAGATGGCCCAAGAGGAAGATGGAGACAGAGGCACAGAGAAGACCCACTTGGAGGGGGGAGGGAAGCCAGCTAGCTCAAGCAAGAAGAGCTCTGAACCCCTCTTTGTGTTGCTGGACTCGCGTAGCAATGACCCTGTCTTTCCTCTGCCCTCGCATGAGTGCAAGTGCTCCGAAAGCGCCTGGGAATCAGCAGCAGAGCAGGGGCTGGGGATGATGGGGCTGGTATTACGCTCATTCTCCCTCCTCAGTCGTTTCCTCCTCTGCAGCCCAGGCTGCTCTCTCCCCTTTGCTTTTCATTGTGTTGTATCTGTTCAGCCAGTTGGAAGACTGAGTGCTCTCTGCTTATGCTCCCGAGGTCCAGCCGTGCTTCCTGGGCATACTGAGGCACCAGGCCCTGAGCACCCCAGCAGAGTCCTGTGGCATGGATGCTCCATGGGGTACACAGCCTGTTCCACACACATCCTGGCCCCGTTTTTTGGTGTGTCCCCATGGCTGCTCCCTGCTGCTGAGATGGCTGCCCTTACTGAGAAGCTCCATCCTGCTCCAGTGCAGCTCTTGCCTGTGCTTGTTTCCTACGGCTTAAAGCATGCTGTGTCCCCTGACACAGTCCCTGGGTGCTTAGCAATTTTTTGCTAAGGCAATTGCCTGAGAGGCTAAGCATCCCTGTGTTCTGCATCCCCCTGTGCTCCTGTCTGGAGGATGCCTGCACAGGTTGGGATGTTCTGGGGAGGCAATGGCTGCTCATAGAGAGTTTCCAGGAGGAAATAACTTCCAGAGCTGTTGCAGACTTGCCTGAGCAGAAAGGGAAGCCTGCCTTCTGGTAAAACAGGAGCAAAGGGTGATTAATTGGAGGAGCAACACATGGCTGATGAATTTTCCATCCCTTGGACTTTAATAGGCACCTGGCCATCAGGAGGAGAAATGCTCCAGTGCAGCTGTGAGGAACAGGTCAGTGGCAGGGAGGCTGGGGGACAAGCCAGGGCACCACGATGGGACCCACTTCCCCATCCAGAGCCTAGTAGTGCCACCCCGGAGCAGCGATGCCCCCACCAACTCAGCTGGGACTTGCTCCGCAAGGACAGCATCCTTCATGGTAGTCTGTGGCCACATCGATGTCACCCCCCAGATGTGGGGACTGAAAAGTGTCCCCTAAGTGTCACTAGAGGTCACTGCCACACTGGCTAGGCTCCAGAGCCTGCTCCTTACCTGGACAGCCAGCCAAGCTGAGGAAGAGCAAAGAAGAGAGCCCCAGGGAGCTGGGGTTATGCTGCACAGCCCAGCTGCAGCTTTTGCAGGAGCAGATGCTGGCAGAGAGATTTAGCTTGGGAGAAGACTCATACACTGGAGATGCTGAACAGGGAGGCGATGCTGCTGGACACTTTCATTCCCTTTGGGCTGTGTCCCAGCCCTGCTCTCCTCTTGTTGGAGCTTCAGGACCCAAACCCATCGAAACTCATGGCTCTGAACAGAAAGAGCAGAGAGGGCAGGGAGCAGGCAATGTATTACACTGCTCCTCTGTAAGCTTGAGAAGCAAATGACTTGGTGGCTGTCACACGGCTGATCTCCCGTTCTTATTGAAGGAGCTGGGGCAAAGAAACAGCCAAGTGTGCTCCTAAAAGTGAGGGTTGGGAAGAAGACAGGTTCATCTTTCTGGATAAACCCTGGCAAATTGTGTTGTGCTTCAAGTGTTAGGAGCCTGTGTGGGTCTCAGTTTGCTCAGGAAGGTGGGTTTTGTGTTTATGTAGTTATCTGCTTGTGAGGTTTTCTTTAGTTTGGGGTTTTTTTTTTTCCTTAGAAGCATCCAGGTAAGACTCTTCAATGCTTTTGATCTTTGAGGATTTGTTTTATGTTTGCTTGATTTTTCTTTTTTATCTTGCAGCACCCTAACGCTTTTGTAATCACAGTAGGAATCACATCTTCCTTGTGTTGCAGCTGCAGAGGAAAGCTGAAAGCAACCTATTCCTCCATAGTTTGTGCTGATCCCACAAGGATCCTGCCAAAATAGGTCTGACCAATATACTTCAGACACCAGAACTGTGTTGCAGTTGACTTCAGCACCTCCAAAATCCTCCCCAAACCAGCCCCCTATTCCCACACTGGATGGAGGAGAGCAGGCACCCACTGGGGAGTATCTCAGTGAGAACTGGTCAGCTCTGAAACAAAAGAAATGTGTGGGGCAGGACCTCGTCATGGCATGTGATCCACCCCGTGTACTAGGAGGAGAGCGGATGGAGTGGTTGCTCTTCCCTCCCCACATCCCATCCCCATGCGCTGCTTGCTGTGAGCAAGTTGTCTGAAAGAACAGAAATTGCCGCCAGGTTTGGGGGTGTTTCTCACCTCCGTGAAAACAAATAGGGCTGATTTGTTTTTTAATTGCTTGTCCACAGGAGCTGCGAGGCTACGTCTGTGTGGGGCGGGAGCTGGGAGTTTTGCTCCGTTTGATCGTGTGCTCTTTTGCCCCAGCTTCAAAGATCTCTTTGGTTTTCTGCTCCCTTTTATGTCCCGTCTCTTGAAGTCACTCTCCTGCACGAAGGCACAAACCCAGGACAGCTGAAGGGTTCCAAATGCAATTATTTTGCAGAGCGTTTTAGTAAATTAGCAGCTCATTCCTTTGCCATACAGCACTTACTTTTCAATTGGCCTGTGTCTGTGCAGCCTGCAGAATGTGTTGGACCTTTAGCCTTTGGGATGTCAGCTTGGGAGGACGGAGCTGGGCATGCTTAGCTGTGATTCAGATCTGGATGAGATTCTGTGCAGGTTTTTGCCCAGTAAAACAACGACCTGCAATTTCATCTCGGTTGGAAATTTCCGCAGACTGGATTTTGCAATGTAAAGGAGTTCCTTCCAGTGAAATGAAGGAGTTCCTTCCCTGTGAAATGGGAATGCAAAGTACCAGTGCCCAGAGCTGCTGCTGGAGACGAAAGGTTGGCACAAGCATCTGCAGATTTTTTTTTTAATAGCCTTTTATTTATTAAGCTACTTTGGAGTCCGATTCGCTTGCTTTGCTCGATATTTATTAGTACTTCACCTGCCTTGAACTGGGAGCTGCAAGCACTTTGATAAATGGATTGCCTTTCCTGGAATGATGTCCCAACGTCAGCTAATCAGTATCCTCAGTATGATTGCCAAAGTACCACTCTTGTAAATCAAGGATGGCAAGGAGAAAAACCCTGAGTGCCAGCAGCACAGGGCTTACTAGGAGGCAGGACGGCGACCAGAGCACCAATCTCCCTATCTCCATGGGGTTCAGTGCTTGGATAAGGGATCACTCCACTTGTCTGAGCTCTCCATTTAATTTGGGGCTGTCTCAGTTGTAATTGCACATGGTGCTGTTCTACCACTCTACTTTATTAGTACTGAGCAGTAGCATCACCTGTTGGCCTGGCTCAGAGACCTGCCACAGGAGTTGGGCTGTGCTTCATGCAAATGAATACTAATCTTAGAATGCTTTGGGTTGGAAGGGACCTTTAGAGGTCATCTAGTCCCCCCCCCAACTAATACCTGGTTGCAGCTGGCCATCCCTGTCTTTGGTAACAGAAAAAGTGCCATTAAGCAGCAGACCTGCTTGCTGTAGGATGTCATGGGTGCCAAGCAGCTACATGGCTTCAAAAAATTAGTTGACTGATGCATGGTTGGAAAATCCCGCAGGGGCTGTGAGAAACTGGAGCGCGGGCTCTGGTCTGGGAAGTCCGTGGGCTCCTGAATCCCTGGTGCTGGGAGCAGAGGTTGGGCTCAGCTGCAAAGCGGATTGCATGAGGAATGCATTACCATTTCAGAGATTTTCCACCTCGTGCTGCCAGCAAGTAGGTTGGGCTTTCTGAAAGAGGCTTTGCTGCAGTTGAAGCATCACTGCAGTGCCCAGGCGCCCACTGAGCCTGTTGCGCATGTGATGCCTTCAGCCTCCCCTTACGGGACTCTGCAGTCCAGCAGCCACTCCATGCCCACGTTTGCACACACCATGCAGTGAGGGCAACCATCACCAGTGCCCTTTCTGTACCAGCTCCTGCCCTTGCTCACTGCAGAAAGGTCCCTCACCCCTCCCCTATCATACCCCAGGCTTAAAGGACTGAGGTGCTCAAGGATCGGGTAGCAACATCTTTATAGGAAAGAGCCTGGGAACACCAGCTAAAGGTGACCCTGCCGTCATTGCATGAACAGCCTCCCCAGGCTGGGGTCAAGGAGGCTTGGGACATTTCACCAGGTGCCTCATGGGTGTGACCACAGCTTTTCCTGTAATGTCTCACGTCTGCCAGCAGTGTCCAATAAAGATTTGGCTCTTTCCTCAGCCGGGGAGTCAACCATGTCTCTCCTCTCACCCTTGCTGTCTGCTTTTCACAAAACAGGCAGGAATCGGGAACTGTACCCTGCTGCTGAACTTGCTGGAGATGCATCGCTGGGGATGGCGTGGGGAGTCGCAGAGCATGGCTGCATATCATGCTTTCTTTGCTTGGCGGAGAGGGATTTAGGGGTGGTGGCTGACAGCTGACTGAATATGGGCCAGCAGTGTGCCCAGGTGGCCAAGAAGGCCAACAGCATCCTGGCTTGTTTCAGAAATAGTGTGACCAGCAGGACCAGGGAAGTCATCCTTCCCCTCTACTCGGCATTGGTGAGGCCACACCTCGAGTACTGTGTTCAGTTTTGGGCCCCTCAGTACAAGAAGGACATTGAGGTGCTGGAGCATGTCCAGAGAAGGGCAATGAAGCTGGTGAAGGGTCTAGAGAACAAGTCTCATGAGGAGCGACTGAGGGAACTGGGGTTGTTTAGCCTGGAGAAGAGGAGGCTGAGGGGCGACCTTATCACCCTTTACAACTACCTGAAAGGAGGTTGTAGCGAGGTGGGTGTTGGTCTCTTCTCCCAAGTAGCAAGTGATAGGACGAGAGGAAATGGCCTCAAGTTGCGTCAGGGGAGGCTTAGATTGGATATTAGGAAAAAATTCTTCACTGAAACGGTTGTCAAGCACTGGAACAGGCTGCCCAGGGAAGTGGTCGAGTCACCACCCCTGGAGGTATTTAAAAGACGGGTAGATGAGGCGCTTAGGGACATGGTTTAGTAGTGGACAGGTATGTTTGGACTCGATGATCTTAAAGGTCTTTTCCAACCAAATGATTCTATGGTTCTATGATTCTCAGAAATATCCAGGCTTGAGCAGAAAAGGTGAGTGAAGAGTCCCACTATTTTTCTGTGAAAGCCTCAGGACACAGTGGGGGCTGTGGCTATGGGAGGCTAATGCTGCACCCTCTCTTTCGTATAGTGCTAAGCTATGCTCTGTTAGCATCCTGGCCAGTGCAGCAGCTGCAACCTGCCTTTATGGCTCTTCATTTTCTGGCCTCATATTTTCTCTGCTGCCTGGCAATGAGAGCCAGGTGCCGGGCTCTACTCGGTCCTTCTTGACAGTCCTAGCTGACTTCCTTTCCTTGTGGAGCATCTTTTCTTTTCCCCTCTCTAGAAGCATTAACTGATTAACGATCCCCAGGAAGGTATTTGAGCAGATCCTCTGTGCTGAAGTTTGCTGCAGCATCTGTTCCCATGCACCTGCTGATGAAGAAGCTGCCTTGTCCATCCTCCAAGGGTGGTGAGTTAGGTACTCAGCAGTCCCTTGCCTCTGGGGGTCCCAGCTGCCCCCAGCACTGCCTCCCTCCCTGGGTGTGAGCAACCTCTGATAGTGGGGTCTCTGGCACTGCCCGGCTGTCCTCGGGAGCAGATGTTGTTCCTCTGCGTTTGAAGCCATAGGTTAATCTCTTTCAGCAAGGAGAAAAAATAATTTAGCAGCATATCGGCTAGCTAACAGCTTGGGATGCAGACGATCTGAGACCACTCCTTATTAGCTGCTTTCCTATCTTCTTCGTTTGGAGATGGGTAAGGGGGAAATGTGATATTCCCTGAAAATGCCTGCCTGTAGCAGGGAGAGGTGGCATTTTTGCAAAGGCGGTTTGGGGACGCATCTATATTTAATGTCTAGACGTTGCTATGGAGAAGCTGGATGGAGACCACCAGGAAATAGCACCTGGGTGAAAAGGGACCGTGGCCTCTGGGACATGTTCCTGTGGGATTTCCTGCTTGCCCAGGTGGCTTGTGCTGGACACGCGGGTGGGCTGGACCCCCAGGGCAGGGCTGTCCATGCAAGTGCGATGCAGGCTGGTGTCACCTGCTCTGCTGCCCCTCCGGAGAGAAGGGTTGCGGATGGGGGGACTGGGCAGAGTGGATGGGCAGGCAGAGGAGCTGTCAGTGGGCCTGAGCACGGCAGCAGTGCTCATAGTGAGACCAGCACCAACAAGGAGCTGTACCCATGGCTGTTCCCTCTTTTTAAAAAAAAAAAAAAAAATGTCTGTCACTTAACTAAAATATTTCAGGCCTTTTGGGTTTTTCCCTGTGGTTAAGTCTAATGAGAAGAGACAGTGGAGGATTTATTAGTATCTGCTTGCTGATTTCAGCTTTACCTCTGTTGTGACAGAAGATCTAATGTTGTTACTCCTGAGCAAGGACTTCATGCAATGTGACCGCAGCCCTGATGGCACAGCAGTGTCCTAAGCATTTCCCAGCTGCCTCGCGAGGCAGGCTGCGCCAGCATGGCTAGCGAAGTACTGAGTGGGGGGAAAATAAAGCAGCAGCAGAAACTGGGATGGAGGAAAATGTTATCTGAACCTTGACAGCATTGCCATGGTAACAGGGGACCTGCCAGCAAATGCTGCAGGCTGGCACTGCGGGCAGCGTGGCACTGCGGGCAGCGTGGCACACTGTTATCTGGGCTGCAGAGGGCTGGTGGGATGGAGGGGCTACAATTTCCCTTGGAGAAGCCTTCACAGGGGAGAGGAGCCTTGGGAAGATGCTCTGGGAGGCGATGGCAGGGTGAGGCAGCTCTGGGAAATGGCAGTCCCTTGGGCAGTCTGGCCTCCTCTGCCTCCCCTCCTGTCTTGCTCTGCATCTGCACCACCGCACTCACAAGGAGCCAAAGCCTTGGCCGCAGCCCCAGTGCTGCTTCCAGACCAGCCTTGCAGCGCGGCCGCCTTTCTACCCAGCTGCTGCTCAACCGCAAAGGCCACAATTAGTGAGGTTAGTCATGCTGGTGGGAAGCAGTGATTCCCCTTTGTGAAAAAACACCAAGGCTTGGGCTATATTTTAATTCCCTCAAGGAGTGAAACCCAGACCTTCGCACATTGCTTATCCAAACCAAAAAAATCCACTGGCCCACAACATCCGCTGGGCAAGCACCCACAGCATTCACCCTGGCCAGAGGTGTTTGCATCCCTGGCCGAAGCAGCTCCTGATTATCCCGATCCCCTTCCCCAGCTGCCTGCCTGCCAGGCTTTGTTTGAAGGCAGAGACAGGCAGAGGAGACCCCCTCCCAGAGGGGCCATGCAGCGCCCCGGTTCTTGCCCTGTTAATGACTGCGGCCGGGCTTCAGCTCTAAATGCAGCTCCAGGGGCCTTCACCTTGCTCCAGCACCCTCTTGCCTTCCTGGGGCCAAACTGCTCTGTGGTGTAAGAGAGGGACAGCATGAATCAGGTCCCTCGGAGCAGCACCATGGGGCTGGGAGCATGTTTGGCTGGAGGTATCTCTAGCAATGGGGCTGATACGGGCAGTGGTGTTGTCTAGGAACAACCTCACTGCCCCAGAGCTGCACCCCATGGGCTGGGGAGCAAGGCTGCAAGCAGCAATTGATTTAATGATGCTGCGCTGTAATTACCAGCAGCACATTTGCCCCCAGTCCTGTTGTGCTGTAGAGGGAGAAAGTGCCCTTCCAGCCACTGCCATCGGTCTCTCACATGCCTGTGGGGTGGGGGTGCTTTCTTTACAGCCGTGTGAGAGGCATTGTAGGAAAGACTAAGTAAAAATAAACCAGGGCAAAAATAGTCCCATGTGTACCTGCTTTCTATGGGAAACGAGGGGAATTTTGTCATTAAGCAAAAAATGAGAATGAAATTTACCCTCCCAGCTCACCCTCTGGAAGCTGGGGACTGTCTCTGGGCAGGGGAGAAGTGCTTTGGCCTGGTACAGCCCCTGGAAGATGGACAGAAGTGGGCAACATCAGCTGAAGCAAGCGACTCGTATATGGGGAGCTAACCCAGCTGCACCCGCGCACTCCAAGCAGCTCCTCTGGGCTGATGTTCATGGCACAGAGCTGGGCTGCACAAGCAGCTCCACTGCTGCAGAGAGCCTGTCTGCCTGACGGAGGGGGCAGCCCCCAGCTGGAGCCAAGGCTGGCAGGTCCTGGCGTCGGCTGCACCACCAGGTAACCGCTTCTGTTTAAGGGGCAAAGAGAGAAGCTGCAGTGAGAGCTGTCTAGGGCACCCCCTGTGCAGTGCTCCCGGTCCCCGGTGCACCTGAGAGCATCCCCACTGCTGCGGCCATGGTGAAAGGCAGCTCATGGGCCCAACCTTGGGTGCAGTTTGCTCGAGTCCTGCTGTAGCTCCAGACAGCTGCAGGTTGAGCTTTGAAATCCTGCAAATGCTGCTTTGTCCTGAATACAGATGGAGTTATTGCTTGCCCAAACAGGGCAAGGTGGAAAAAACCTGCTATTAAGCTAAAAATCTGGGGTGGTTTCTTGGGAGTTTCACATAGGAAGATGCGTAGTCTGGATTAAAGATGTCACAGGGTAGGGACTCCATCTCAGCCCGTGCTAATTCACAAAATATGTAAATGCACCTCTCCCCTCTGCATTGCTTCTTTCCTCTTTTGCAATTTCTTTTAGCTGCTGTAACCTTCCTTTCTGCCCAGCTAAGCTGTCTTGTGCTTGAGCAATGCCTCTGGGCTGACCTAACTTTTTTGTATGCAAAAAGGAAACATAAGGATTCATCCTTAATTGCACCAATGGGAAAAGAAAATGTTAATGGTATTACAATGGGAACGCAATCCCACTTAGATTTGTATGTGGCCCCGGTGCATTGGGAGGCCTGGGCATTCGAGCCTGGGCTGCGGGAGCCTTCGCCTGGGCTATAGGAGCTGACAGCTGGAGCTGTGACCACTGCGCAAGGCTCATCTCTGTGTACTGACACCAGTAAGGCATTAAAAAATCCAGGCAGGATCCACGCAGGCTAGTTGTGCCAGGATTGCTGGTTGCATTTTGCTTTTCCATATATTGTTTCCTAGGTATTTTTATTAGTCAGTAATTCTATTAGGCCCAGATGGGCTGGGCAGTGAGTTGTGGGGATATCCTGAGTGTCCTAAATCACAGGCTTTCCCAATACAAGCTGTGGAGGAGCTCCTCTTGCCCTGGGTATGATGCAGATGCCTCTGGCTTCTTCATAGGTACTTGGGTCCCATCGCAAGCCTGTTCAGTGGAAATGAATCAGTTGCATTGAAGCTGGGGGAGCAGCATTGGCCTCAACACGCCATGCAGTGTAAGATAACAATGCATTAGAAGTGCAGAAAACAAAGACTCACTTGGGAAGCAGTGCTTCAACCTGGGAACTGCAACCTTAGGTGGTTAGGTACAGCCCCTAGGCACCGGGATGGGGAAACACCATGGAAAAAGGGGGTTGCTGGGAGCAGGGGTGGATTTGGCTGATTAAACACAGTGAGAACAGACCCAAAACCAGAAGTGCAGCAACTGTGCCTTGCCCTGGCTCTTGTCCCAAGCAGTGTGTCCATAGAAGGAGCCTCATGTATGGCATTGGCTTTGGCTGACTCTGGAGAAGAATCATTCTCCTGTTTCCTCTACACAGTAGCTCTTGAGCAGACCTCTGCCATGTGCCGAGAGCAGCAGCAGCCCCTTGGGCCAGCATCCCCCAAAGAAAATGTAAAAAATGAGTGAGATCTTGCAACAAGACAGCCCCCTCAAGTGCTCAGGAACCCCCTTTTCCTTCCTGCAAAACCCTGGAGTATAGAGCAAGGCCAGGTGTCATGGTGCTCAAGTTTAACAGGAGCTCCTCCAGCTGAGGTTTTTAAGACCCTTTTGATATGCTGATTCCCACAGGACCAGATGCCACAGTGCCACCTGACTCTAGGGCAGAATAAACCTTGGGCAGCATTTTGGTGTGCTGTTTTGGTGGGCTCAGGAAATCAATTCCAGCCAGCAACAGAGAGTGTTAAACATCGGTGGTGAGCCCTTCAAGGGTAAAAGTGTGCAAGGGCGGTGCTCCTGTTAATCAGAGACTGAAAGGAGGGTTAACTGAGAGCAGGTGAATGCAGAAGATCCTTCTCTCTGTGCACGGGCAAAGCTGACTCCTGGGAATGGTGACAGTCTCTTTTTTTTTTGTTTGGGTATATCAAATGAAATGGACTTTTCTCTGTCACCTCTTGCTCTGCGGAGGGTAGGGGTTGAGACTTAAACCTGCACCTTTGCAGCTCCCCTGGAAAATTCTCCAGAGTCTGTTGCACAAAACAGGGCTAAAAGATTGGCTGAGACTCGTCTATCCATTTGACTCTTGCTCTTTCAAAGGCCTGACTTAACATCCAGTTGTGTTTGTGTTTAACTCCGCAGTCTGGTGGGGCAAGACTGGGCATTGGTCCTGGTGTGGTCCTGGGAAAGCAGATTTTAGGTTGTTGCTGCAGTGATGCTTGTTCTGTGACAGCAAGAGGCTGAGGGCTGTGTCTCAGTGGTGCGGCTGGCCATGTCAAGCTATATTGCAGCAGGCAGATCAGATGCAGTGGAAAGCACTGCGTCTCTCAATATACAGTTATCCCCAACGTACGATTCGAAAGACAAGTCTCCCAGGTAAGCATAAGGAACAAGGAACCTGCCTGGGATTTGCCAGAGACATTGGAGCTGATGAACGGCAGAAACCAAGCTATTGAAGCTCATCTGCACCCTGTTACAGCAGAAACTAGGCAGCAGTGGCAAGACCAAGAAACTTGTAAGAAGTCAATTTATTACTTGCTTTATCTTATCCTCCCAGATCCTCTTCATTTCCTGTGTCCAGAGAGAAAGGAAAGGAAATGAAGGGGAACACATTAACAGTGCACAACAGCAAAGCAACCCTTTCTGATAGCTTCCATGGGCTAAGTCTGCACAAGCTACTTTTCTAATTATGGCCTCTGTCCAGATGGATCCCAGGCAAATTAGTAAGTGTGAAAGCTGAAAGGGACCATGATTAGATCTGGTCTTTTTGGGTGCTGCTGCCTGCAGTATCTCACCTTGTTACAAGTCATCTTGAGCTGGCCTGTGCTGACACATCCGATAGGAGTGTTTGATGACTATGGGGGCATTGTAATGGGACCAGAGATATCCTGGGCTTCCGTCCCTGTTTCTTGCTTTTTCTTCTAACTGGCAACCAGCATGGCGTGTAGAACGCAGGCAAGAAACATTACTTAGTTACACTGGCCAGGCTTCTCATGCATGACACACAGAAGCAAAGAGATGCTGAAGTCATGGTTGCCTTTCACATGGTCCACCTGTCTGAGACCTAATGGAAGTTTATTGAACCGTACTAGAGTCTGAATTCAAGTTTTTCTCTTCAAATCTGTTCTTTATGGGCTTGGTTGCATTTTAGGAGCTCAATAAAAACAATCCTTTAAACAGAAGAAAAATGGTCATTACAACACATTCCTTTCCAGGCTGGCACATATTAGAAATGTTCTTAATTAACAGCACGATGAGAAGAAAAACGAAAGGGAAATGTTAAAGCAAGATCGTGGACAGATGTAGAGGAGGAGCCACATGAAGGAAGATGTCCACAAAGTCTCTCCTACCACACAGCCTCCAAATTGTTCCCAGGAGAGGACTGTGGAGCCAAGGCCTGGCCAGATCAGCCCCCCTGCTGATCCAAGCTGTGGCAGGATGGGATACTTTGGTGGTGCCAACATGTGAATTGTAGGATGAGGAAGGGAAAAGAGCAGACAGTCTTGATTTAAATGGAGAAGCTGTGCGGTTCTCCTGGTGAATCTGCCAGGCTCGCCTGCCTAATGAAATGCATATTTTAGTTTCTGACTAAAACTTTAGTTCCTTTTGACTGGGTGAAATGGCATTTTGCAAAAGGAGGAAAGACAAATCACAGCATCTGGTAAGGCTCGGTACCTGTATTAGGCAATAAATGGCCAGCTGTTGTGAGATCCTGAGGTTGTGCTTGCTAAAAGGGACTTTCTAGGTCATGCTGGATGGAGACAAGGCCTGGTGAAGTCCAGACAAGTTCCTCTAGAGCCGGTTAACACAACATCCCTCAGCACATGGACCTCTCTAGCTTTTCGAGGTTTACTAGGACAACCTGTGTTTTTAGGCTGGAAAGGTGCTCCCCATCTCTGCTTTACCTTACATGTGCAAATGAAGGAGGGGAAATGGGGAAAAGCCCCTTTGACACCTTGTCATTCCTGGACTTTTATTAGCACAAGCTTCCTTCTCAATGCAAAACACAGGTTTTTTACGTGTCGTCTTTGTTTTGTTTGCTTGGAGAGAGCACTGGCACACACTCCAGGAAATTAGCTCTTAACTAAAAGCATTTATGTAATTGGGGATGGAGGGGGAGGTGTGTGTGCACTGACTCTGGGGAAGTTCAGTCTACAAAAACAAACCTCGCTAACTACACTTGGTTCTGATTAAGGAAGATAAATCTGTCAGTGAGAAGCTAAATTTACCAAGAGTGTAACCTCCCACCCCTCGCCCCACCAGCAATGGTCAGGCTGTATTTTTTTCTATTGGGCAAACTCCAGAAAGCATTGGGAGGTGAAAAACAATCCCCAGAAATGTGAAAAATGTGGAATGAAGTGGGGGCAACAGGAGAAAGAGGGGGGAGGGGGGGAGAGAAGATTGAGCGACCAATAGCAAAATGATGGGTACAATTTCAGCTCTTTTGCTTCTTTCGCGGCTGAAATAAGAAAGCCCAAGATGCGTGCTGAAGCCCAAGATGTGCGTGCTAAAAATGCAGTGAAGGGAATCCCTGCTCCCCTCCTATAGGTGGGATCCTTGCAATTGCAGAGCTGAAAGAGCCATGCTGAAGCTAAAATGCAAAGGGATACGTGTCACGCAAAGCCATCGTTGTGCTGGTCTGTACAGTCATGGTGTAGCAAGCCCTCTGCAGTCACCTGCTATGAGGCCAAAGCTGGCTTTGGACACACAAGGTACTGGCTGTGTTAGGCTTATCAGAGGATGTGAGGAGAACTGGAAGGGCCAGGCAGCAGCAAATCTGAAGACACAAGGTGGGTCTTGCAGTCAGCTGAGTAATGGTCTGGATCCCTGGTTACGTTAAGGTGGGAGAGAGATGATTTTGCAGTGAGAGCTATGACAGCTGCTTGTGAAGGATATCTTCAGTACTGCTTACCCTCATCAATGTCACCTGCAGGGCCCTTTCTTACAGGGACACAAGAGCTTTTGTCACATGCTGCTGGCCAGAGCAAGCTGCTTTTGGATGTATTAGCCTGCCCGCAGCCACCAGACGGTCCTAGCTGTGTGTGGCTTAAGACATGTGCCAAGGATGTCCGATTTACTGCTGACCGAGCTGTTTCTTTTTGTTTTCTCAACAGTTTGTTCTCTTTAAAGCTTTATTTGCATCCTGCAAGGAGCTGCTTTTGGTCACACTTGGTGTTTCCTCTTGCAGTCAAAGAGAGGGATGTGTTTGGCCCTGCCAGGGAAGAGTTTTGTGAGTGGAGATTCCCACCTGCAGTAGGACTGATGAACAACAGCATGGCAATGGCACCTTGCCCCCAAAATCATGTACATCGTGATATCCCCAGCTCACATGGAGGTAAGGCTCCTGTAACCACCTTCCCATGGGCTCACAAAGGTGCCCATCTATCTGTGCTACCATGACAGTTGTCCCTTTGGTTAGCTTGTCAGAAAATAAGCTGGTTACATCCTGGATGAAAGTAGCTAGGAACCAAGCTTTCTAATAGACTGATAAGGGACAGGGTGGCATCCATAGCACATGCTTCCCATCCATACGATAGCCATAGCAGGGACAGACCTGCTGAGGATAATATCTCTAGGACACCATCACTGATGGCTCAGTGGACTCTAATCTGCTGTGTGTGGGCACTGGGAAGGACACCATGCATCCACAGCAATCTTTCTCTAGCATGCAAGAGATGTATGCATGGTTGCGATTTGGCTAGCTACTCAAATCTGTCATTGTTTTTGATTAATCAATAAGTCACTGACACCCATTGCCATGAACCAGAAGACAGGCGTGCTTGGTTCAGGATTTTAGCCCTTTATAGCAATGGTTTTTGTGGAAGAAGTGCTGGGAGAGGGGAAAAAACTTGCTCACATGGTCATTGGCAAACAGAGACCTCTCACTTCCAAGCTTGCTCTTGGAACTGTTTGACTGCTTGATCCGACCTGTCAGTCTCACCTCTGTGGCTGGGAAGATCATGGAACAGATCCTCCTAGAAGTTATGCTAAAGCACATGGAGGACAGGGAGGTGATTTGAGACAGCCAGCATGGCTTCACCAAGGGCAAGTCCTGCCTGACTAACATAGTGGCTTTCTATGATGGAGTAACTGCATTAGTGGACAAGGGAAAAGCGATGGATGTCATCTATCTCGACCTCCGTAAAGCCTTCGACATGGTCCCCCACAACATCCTTCTCTCTAAATTGGAGAGATATGGATTTGATGGGTGGACTGTTCGGTGGGTGGTTGGATGGTCGCATCCAGAGGGTAGTGGTCAATGGCTCGATGTCCAAATGGAGACTGGTGACAAGTGCTGTCCCTCAAGGGTCCGTACTGGAACCAGTGCTGTTTAATATTTTCATCAACGACACAGACAGCGAGATCGAGTGCACCCTCAGCAAGTTTGCAGATGACAGCAAGCTGAGTGGTGCAGTTGACACGCCTGAGGGACGGGATGTCTTCCAAAGGGACCTGGACAGGCTGGAGAGGTGGGCCTGTGCAAACCTCATGAGGTTCAACAAGGCCAATTGCAAGGTCCTGCACCTGGGTTGGGGCAACCCCCGATATCATTACAGGCTGGGGGATGAGGGGATTGAGAGCAGCCCTGCGGAGAAGGACTTGGGGGTACTGGTGGAAGAAAAGCTGGACATGAGCCAACAGTGTGCGCTTGCAGCCCAGAAGGCCAACCGTATCCTGGGCTGCATCAAAAGAAGCGTGGCCAGCAGGTCGAGGGAGGTGATTCTGCCCCTCTACTCGGCTCTGGTGAGACCCCACCTGGAGTACTGCGTCCAGCTCTGGAGCCCTCAGCACAAGAAGGACATGGAGCTGTTGGAGCGGGTCCAGAAGAGGGCCACAAAAATGATCCGAGGGCTGGAGCACCTCTCCTACGAGGACAGGCTGAGAGAGTTGGGGCTGTTCAGCCTGGAGAAGAGAAGGCTGCGGGGAGACCTTATTGCGGCCTTTCAGTACTTAAAGGGGGCCTATAGGAAAGATGGGGACAGTCTTTTTAGCAAGGCCTGTTGTGACAGGACAAGGGGTAATGGTTTTAAACTAAAGGAGGGTAGATTTAGGCTAGATAAAGGAAGACATTTTTTACAATGAGGGTGGTTAAGCACTGGAACAGGTTGCCCAGAGAGGTAGTGGAGGCCCCATCCCTAGAAACATTCAAGGTCAGGTTGGATGGGGCTCTGAGCAACCTGATCTAGTTGAAGATGTCCCTGCTCACTGCAGGGGGGTTGGACTAGATGACCTCTAAAGGTCCCTTCCAACCCAAAGCATTCTATGATTCTATGATTCTATGATCCCTTCTGAGTCTTGGGATATCAGAGCTGAGAAAGCCATACTGACACTAAAAGGAAGGCTTGGCTCCTGAAGAGCCCATCACGACTTGCTGAACCAGTACAGAACCTGGCTGAGTTTGATGATAATCACATAGCACTGTGGCATCTAAAAAGCCACCATTTTGTAGATTAAGCATGAGAAGCCCAAAGGAGATGTCAGAAAAAGAATGAACAGATGAATTGGGGTCAGATGCTCAGTTGGTGTAAAGCAGTGCAGTGCCATTGGATTCACTGGAGCTGGGTGGACTTCTGCCAGGTGAGGATTCTGCTCTCTTGTCAGAACATCCCTGTCCTGCCTTGTTCTAGTAGCTTTGGCTCCCTCCAAGGGTCTATGCAATCTATACAACCAGGACATGTTTTTTTTAACACACTTTGCAGCTGCCAAAATAAACCCTCTCTAAGATACAGACAAAAAAGGCATTAACAATATTGGCATGTGCTCTGGCTGCTGCATTTCCTCTGACTATCCCTAGCTGGACTTGATAAGCTTGATTTCTTTGTCACTTAACTCTACCTCCTCCTTAATGAGATTTCCACTGAAATGAGCCGGGCTGAGTTCCCAACTGTGGGAGAGCAGGGCAGCTGCACTAGTTGATGTCCTTTAAGAAGTTAGGCCAGGGAGAACTGCTCCCGTCCGTGGCAGTTTCAGACCCTGCCTGAAAAGGAAGGCCTCCTGGAGCTCAGAAGCTTGCAGGAACACAGGGAGCTCTGACTTGCTTGGTGCACACTGTGCCCTGTCGCTTTGAGGCACTTCAAGTGCAAGGAAGAGGAAATATTTACCCCCAGCAGCAAACCCAAGGCTTGTGATGACCACCTTATACAACACTACCACCCAAGGACAGAAACCCTGCCTCAGGCTTGAGCCAGAAACAGGGTTGGTTGGCACATGTCTAAGTCACCCATGCCCCTTGCCTAGCCCACGTCAGAAGAGGAAGGGTGGTGTGTTTCTGTCTCCAATGACTATCATTTATCAATGCTCAGTGTGCAATAGTACACCAGTCACCAGTTTCCCTCTTAAATTTCCCTTCCACAATTTCATCTCCTCTTTTCATGTCCCCTGTCAAACTCTCAAAACATATAAGCTTTTACTATCAGTCTTCAAATAAGCTGACTTGGGTTTCTTGTTTTTGTTTCTCACACGAAAAAGCCTCTGTTCAGTTCCTCCGATTTTGCCATTGGAGTTTTTAAAATGAGCTTGGGACAGTTGAAGTAAATTCAGCCAATGCTCCAGAAAATGTCTTGCATGCAATGACATAGCCAGTTTTCTCTTTCCAGATGGGGCATCAGTAACAGATAGACCAGTAGGGATATTCATTGCCTCCATTCTAGAGGAATCTCGTGTTTGTTTTCTCTTTGGTGGGACAGCCTTTGCTGATACACAAAAGATGTTTTACATCTGGACTGCTGTGAGGAGAGGAGTGATGGATTGTACATCTTTTCTGCAGTTGTGTTTGTATGGTTCAGTAGAGGATAGACCCAGAGCTCAGAGATGTTCCTCCCCTCGGGACATAGTTTCTGCAGCGTGATGAAGCTTGGAGGTGGTTTTGAGGTGGGTCACAGAGACCAGATTAGGATTAAAGTTTGGAGAAGGTGTTTGTCATTTTTTGGGGGAGGAAGGCCTCGTTTAAAATGTAATAATGAGGATATCCTGTCCTAGCCATGGGTTATTTTTGCAGAGAGGATCTGATTCAGGGTTTAGATCTTTTAGGTCAGGCTGGCTGAGACACGGGGGTGAGCCTGCAGCCTTCTGCTTCTGTTTGTTTTGGGGAGAGAGGAGGAGGGTTTTTCTTTAAGTTGAAAAAGGCTTGGGACAATATACAGGTACTTCCTTATTTCCCCAGCCTCCCTGGCAAAACCAGTCACATTAACATATGTGAAAATGATTTATAACCTGACCTCATGTCTCCTCTGGGCAAGGTGAGGCAGCATGAGGGGGGGATGCAATTATCCCCTCCACCCCGCAGAATCGCTGCTTTATGGTGAAGGCCCCCTGATTCATTGCAGGGAAAAAATACAGAGAGTTTTTAAAGGATTATTTAGCAAAAAGGCAGGAGGAAGGTGCTATGTGGGCTGATGCCATGGGCCCAGCATGTTGGCCTGTCCAAGGGTATGAGGCAGGCGCAGGGCTATGGCAGGGTTGCCTCACCCACACACAGCCATGTGAGGTAATGTCTGCCCCGCTGGCGCTCCCCAGGGATCCTGGCCTGAAAACTGCTGGGGGAAAATCAATACGAGGGCTGGGGCTCTGCCCTCTGCTCCCACAGGCTGAGGCCTACTGCCTTTGGGGAGGGAGGGAGAAGATGGCGGCAGAGTGTCCCTCTCTGGTGATCTTGTTTCCTGGTTGTCCTCAGAGGATGCAGGGAGATGGTTGTCTGTCTGGGTCCTTGTCATGGCTGCCACCGCTGCGATTAAAAAAAATTAATTGTGAGACTGTAAAAAAACCCAAACCAAAACAACCTCCACATGTACATTTATTGCAATTATCCAACAGTTTTGTAGCTGATGAAAATAATATAAGGGCTTGGGAAGAACTGTAAGTTATATTCAAGTCTTCTGAATGTGTGAATGGGCTTTATTAGAACTAGAGGTTTTAAAATATAATAACCCCTCTCTATTATAAGGGCTCTGCCCGTAGGGGGGCTTCCCAGAGCATGGTGATGGCGGTGCTGCCAAGACGGGCTTTCACGTCCACTCCCCGTGGCTTGCATGGGCCTGAATGTGGGCTCTTCAGCTTGACGCTTTGGCTGAGCTAAAGCCTTGTGTTAAATAGTTCAACGTCCTGTTGAAATAGTTTGGTTTTCCTTTCTCGGGATTGGCGGGACTGGGTGTGTCCATTAATTAAAACAGTGCCTGGATTCTTGGGGTCATTCTGTGGTGTCCAAGCCTCAAGGAGCAGTGCAGAGCTCCACACCTCTGAAGCCTGGACAAAGTCATTGTGGTCCAAGCTGACTGCGAGGGAGTCTGACAGGGAACAGCATGTCTTCTGGGGCAGCCAATGCCCTGAAATGCTTTCCCTGCGCTGGCCCTGGAGGGGAGGCTTTCCTCCCATCTCTTGTGCCAGCATAGGAAGGAAGCTACACTGCTTGACCTGTCACCTTCTGCAGCTTGTGAGGTGGCTTGTGTGGTCGTCTCCCTCCCACTGCATGTCAGCTGGCACTGTTCTCCACCCAGGGCATCCCTTTTATCTTCTCCAGGATGGAAATGTTGTCCTGAGTGGAAAAATCTCTGGGCTTGTCTGCCTGGCGTGCGCTGGATGCAAGACTGGAAGGTCCCACATAGCCTTGATCCAACCAAGCTAGTGTTGGGATGGTGTGTGGCAAGTCCCGTCTGAGCAGAGGGCTGCTGGGAGCACAGCTGCGGTCCAGCTCTCACACCACCTTGCCTTGCTGGCATGTTTCCCTGATAAATGAGCTGCTATGTTGGAGAGCAGAGTGGGGAAGAGAAACTATTGCCCAGATCTCACACAACAGCTGTGATCTTGACGTGGGCCTCCTCAAGGCTGAGGCACTCTTTCTCCATCGGGGAGAAGGTCTAAATTGGTAGGGGATATGCAGTCTCCTCCCCTAGATCTCAAATCCCCCAGTGTGCTGGAAGAGAGGGTGCTCTCTTGCAGAGTTTGGCTCCATGATCAGCTGCGGGTCTCTACCCTGTGTTGGCTCTGAGACTTGGCCCTGGGCTGCTCTCGTTTTGCTGCCATCTGAGTAGCTTTGCCCCTGGCAAAAGGGTGCAAGGGACAGCTTGCATCCCCAAGGCTAATTTATTGACCTAACCAATGGCAGGCGTCTGCTGAGAGTAATGGGCAGGTAATTTTCTATGTCCATCTTGGACTGCATATGGATAAAATTATGGAATAGGGAAGACTGGAAAAGAAACAGACTGTTTCTGCAGGAACAAATGAGTGTATTGAAAGGGAAGGGAAGGGAGGAGAAATTCAGCCCTTTTCCCAGCTCTCTTGCAGATTGAATAAGATGTCCAGTGCCCCAAGTACCAAATGGTCTCAATTTGCTCCTGCGTCAAATAGAGCTGGTTCTCAGTTGGCTGGGGCCTTGGCAGGGCCATGAGGATGCGTTTCATAACAGCAGCTCTTGTCAAGAACAACAACAACAGCATCAAAAACCTGTTGAAACTGTGCTATGCTCAGAACACAAAACACATGCAAAGAGGAAAAACTCCCTCAATGAAAAAGCCAATGTAATTAGCCCTGACAAGCTCTGCAAACCAGAGGCAGCCAAGTGGTGGAAGAGGAGGGGAGAAATAACCCAATATTGTTCCATAGGCGAATGTAAATGGGTCATTAGCTGTCTTCGAACAAAATGTTCCTTGGTGGGGAAAGCAACGGGACAGACCTGGCTGTAGAAAATATTGCAGAAAGCCTGGCACAGCTTCCCGTGAAACAAGCTTTCGTGAGATGCTGGATGAAAAGATTGCTCTGCTTTCTCTCGTTGCAAGGAGATCTCCCATGATTTTTGCCTTTGAGCTAGGGTTAGGGTGGCAGGGCATAGGCACTTGGAGCTCCTGCCTGACTGTCAAGGTGAAGAGGGACTGCTCTCAAAGTCAGCTCTGAGCCTTTCCACATCATCTTCTCCATCAGTAGAAGTATTGACCTGCTCTAGGGTGGCCTGAATAGATATGACTAACTTCAAGCTGAAGGTCTTCCTGCTTAGGACTTTGGTGTACTAGGTGCTGCACAGTTGTCAGGGAAGACATAGAGAGTCCTCTCCTGATGTTAGAGCTCAGATGGAGCAATGGAGTAGTGAGAGCAGTTGGTGTAAAGCTAGAGCAGTGGTAACAAGAGGAGGGATGCATGCAAACCTGATGCATGCTTGCCCAGACTGAATCAAAACCCACCCAAATCAATAGTACCTGATCCTGTCCTGCTGCCCCTGCCACCCACAGCTCTTCTCCTCTTCAATGGAGGCTGGACAGGAGTGCTATAGCATCCAGCTACTGTTTCCACAACCTAGCAAGGAAGAGCCTTTGGGTTTTTTAGATGAGACTAAACTCAATCCCTGCTGCTTACAGTCTCGACAGGGAGACTGACATTACCTTTCCATATCGTTAATAATTATACCCTAGGAAGGGTGGCCTTGGTGAATTTTGCTTTCACTTATCTTGCACCTCTCCCCAGTCTCCCTCAATAATAAAGGCACATTCAGAAATGGCTTCAAAAGGCGGAACAAACTGAAAAGATGGACTTGGTTGCTGCAGAGATAATCAGTCTGTTTGATACATAACTATCCTGTGTGGCCATATCAAGGCCACTCAAACCAGCATCTGAAGTCCTGTATACTAGAAGCAGAGACATACCTAAGACTGCTGTATCCCTGAGCTTCCAGCTCAGCTTCCAGCATCAGGATTTTGGGAGATGTCCAGGCCTGGAAGTTTCCATCAGATCCCAGTGTTTAATAGGCATTGTTACATCTATTGTCTTCAAGTGAGTCTAACTCTTTTTGAGCTCTCTTATATTCTTGATTCAAAGTCCTGTGGCAATGAGTTCTGCTGTTTAACTGTGTGCTGAGAGAAAAAGATGTTTCCTTTTGCGGTGTTAAACCCATTGCCCAATCCAGCTGCTGCAGGTCCCTTAGGCCTTGGACTGTACAGAATAATATGGCTTTTGTATCCCTTCATAGTTGTTTTTGGTTGTGACCGTCTCTATACTTTTTAGCTCTTTGTCCCCTTTCTGTTCATACCTTCTCCAGACTTTCCTGTGCATGTTGAAGAATAGCATCCTGGTAGTACTTGGTTGATCACCATTGCATAAACCACTTATTTTTTTCACATTTTGTTTTCTACTATCTCCTCCCTTTTGTGAGGACCTTAATTTAGTTAATTTAAAAGTCTTTGAGGGATCTTGTCAAAAGTTACTTTGAAAATATAACGCAATACATTGCACTTCCTGCATCTTCCACTCTGCTCTCTTGCGGTTCCTCCTGTCTACCTTGGCATAAACTACTTGTAGCACCCAGGATTACTCCTGAAGCTCTCTTCAGATGTTGCATTTCCCACTTAAGATTTTTTTGATCCAACCTGAGCAGCACTTACGATTTTTGTGTTTGGGATCTATCAGAGCTCTTAGGTGAATTACAGCCTGGTCCTGGCAGCTGATTTTTATTATCCGTATGTTGGCTTCAGGCAGTTCAGGCCTCTCATGACCTCTTTACAATGAACACAGACTGCAATTAGCTTTCCTGTGCTGGTCTTATTTTCCTGGGCGTGTTTAACAATGAAGTGTATCATGTGCAAGTATGTGATGTGAGTGGGGTGTTGGAGCACAGCTAGCAAAAAGAAGTGTTTTTCTTAAGCACTGAGTCCTTGCATTTGTTTGGATTGTTTGTTTCTGGTCTCCCTGTGGAAGATCTGAAAGTTTCAGTTTACTTGTCCCACAAGAAGGGTGAAACAGCTGGATTCAGAAGATCAGTACCTCCTGCGCGGTCTCTCTTAATAAATTTTTAATTGACTCATAATACCCTATATCTTACTCTGCAGTATTGACAACAGCCTGTTTCCAAACAGCTGGCTGCAGCTCTCGCTCTGAGAGAACCCACAGAGTGGGAGGAGGGGAGACCTACCCTTTGTCATTGTGCAGGAATGCTGATAGATAGTTTTATTCTTCTTATAAATTTAAAATACTTCCACTTGCCTATTACAGATTAGTTGCAGATACTAAACATGCATTTCTCAGTTTGAGAATGAAGACTGTACCAGTACAAAAACCCTTCTGAGCCCAACCTTGAAAGTACAGAACAATCGAGTTGAAAACTTCCTGCGTACCTGCATTAGCCTCACTTTCGCTGTGGTCAGTGATGCACCCAGATGCTTCCTCACACCTGAAGCTTTCTGGGAGATGTCCTGTGCTCCCCTATAGCAGGCTGCCACAGACAGACATTTTACAAACTGATGTGGCCTAAAGTCTCTGCTGGAACTTTCCAGGAACACAACCTGGATGAACAGGGTTGGCACCAGCTCGCACCTGAATGTGCAGTAGCCAGACAATGAAGCCCTCTTGTCAATGAAAAAACCCTCTGATCTTTAGCGGAGCAAGAATTTAATTCCCAAGTTTCTACATTTTTTAACAATGACTTTGAGGAAACTGAAAAACTGGCCCTGGGAGGTCCCAAGCTGACGCCATTGAGAGCAGTGAGAACTGAACGGCACTGCTGACACCAGTGAGGTTGTCCAGGTCACATGCAGTCTGTGTCCCACCTTGGCTGGCTGTTGGGGTTTAGCCCTTCAGAGGGCTGGGAACATCACATTTATAGGCAACCCAGAGCAATCTAGCTTGAGTACTGCCTCTGGTGTTTCAGGGAAATCTTTGGGTGCAAGTGTCGCTGTGATGGAGAGATCCTGCTGCTGAACTTGCTGTCATTAATACAAGGCTGGGTGTTTGTAAAGGGTCTGTGGGAATTGGGGACCTGGATCCAATGGCAACTGAGAGGTATTTGGTACATAACTCAGTTAAGATCTCCTGGGAATACCAGTGAAACTTCTCTTTCATGTGTCCTCAGCACAAAGGAGACCATCTAGTACGTGCATAGAGATGCAGCGTGTTGGAGGGGAAGTGTGTCGCTAGCTACCTAGAGACACACTAAGTCTTTGAAACTTTCCTTCACTTGCTTATCTGTCTGGGTCCTTGATGCTTAGAAATCTAATTTTAAACACAGTAGTTTAGTCCTACCTTAGGTCTTTCTTCATTTCTGGTTTTTGCCCAGTGGTAGGTTCTGTTGGACAGTGGACTGGGCTACTTGTTCTTCCTGGCTGCGTCTCTTGATGAAGGCTTGATTTGAAGACACTGCTTCATAACCTTCTCCAGCTTAGAGAAATTAGAGAAAATTTTCATGGCCTTATTTCCCATGGGCCAGCTCAGTGTCCAAGGGACTAGAAGCAACAGCTGCACACTTGCAGTTATGTGTGTCAAGAGACTCTTCATTTTCCAAAGCCAGCCCCTAGAAAAAGGGACCCTCAGAGCCATCCCCAGTGCAGGGAATACCCTTTAATTCTTCTCCCCATTTTCAGGAGGGACAAGAGCTGGAAGCTGGTTGCAAACAGCTACACTCAGCTTCCTCTACCCAGTAGCTTCCTCTACCCATCCAGGGACTGCGCTGCTAATTCAAGAGCACTGTGGTCTCCTTTCTGCAGCATTTGTTCTCTGCTCCAGCTCCTACTTCCCACCCGAGTTCCTCAGCCTTCTGTGTGGTTTGCTCCATAGCTTATCAACTGGTTTTCCCATCCCCATCCACTGACAGACAGCACATCCCAAGAAAAGAAAAAAGAAAACCAATGAAACATGAATGCTGCTGCAGCCAGGGCTCCTCTGTCAGGCAGGGTGCGTGTCAGAGCTCTGCGTAGCCCAGCAGCACAACTACAAGCCCTTCTGTGTTCCTGGCACGTGCTTCCCAGTTGTCCCAGAAACACAACACTTTTGTCAGAGAGTGTTTATTAGACCCTCCATCTGGCACGGAAGCCTTTTGCTCTGGAGAAGCCAGCAAGCTTCATGCTCGCTGTGCACAATGAACACACGCAGAAGGCCGCGTCCCCTCCTGCCCTCCCAGTGATCCTCTGGTACGCTTCTGGGGACAGCAGTTCAGTGGCGTGGGTTTGTGCTTCTTCATGTGAAACTTCTTGAATAATGAGTAGTCATGAGAGGCCTGGCTGCAATGATAGGTGGCTTGGTTTATTGAAAATAAACAATATAAACTGCACAGATATATTTATAGTGATGAGCTGCTGCTTTTAAATGGGCTCTGTTTCTCTTAGATTTCCTTCTCAGTCTTTCATTCCTTCTTCCCTGGAGACTTTTAATACCTGAAAACAGGTCGCAGTTAGTTGTTTTCATGCTCTGTCTTGAACCATTGTGCAGTCACTGGTGTCTCTTTATCTTTCCCACTCTGTTCTTCTCATAGCTCATTGAAGGAGTCTGTTGCTTCCTATGGTGCTGGTGAAATGCTGAACCATCTATTTCCTTCTTCCAGCCCATGCAGAATGCAGTGTCGTCCCCTTCTCTGGATGGGAGGTTCAGTGAAACGCCTTTGGATGTCCAGATGGTATGCATGCTGCTGCCACAGTGTGGAATGGGTTTGGGGGGATGATTATAATGGGCTAAAGAGACCATTGTCCAGCTTCTGGATGCTTGCTTTTTTTGACCCAACCTTTTTCCTCATCTAGAGTTGAGGGTTTGGTTAGGGTTTGTATGACATACATACTCTAGCTGCTTGATATTGACTGCACCTTGTTCTGAAGACCACTGAGAAAAGTTCAATTTAAAACACAATGGTGATGTTTGGCTCCAAGTAAGAGCCTGACCGTTCTGATCTGAGGATTAGCCCGTTGATATTTTGCTCTAGCAGGGGAGGTTTCCATAATGCTATCCAGCTGAGCCTGCTTATTCGGAGATATTGGCACATTGCTCTTTAGGCTACGAACTTCCAGGAATTTGTAGGTGGAAATTTGACTCGCTTGCATTATCAGAGCCTGGTGATGGTGGTGGTGAATACAGAGTGTGCTGCTCAAGCTGTGCTCTGCTAGCATGGGAACCTCAAGTTTAATAACAGCTTTGGAGTCAACTGGAGAGCAGCTATTGTTCTCGGGGCTTTTTCATGCATATATTACTTCAAGGTTTTCCCCTCCTTTCAGCTTAAGTACTTGGGGATAGAGGAATGAGGGAAGCAAGCTGCCAGTGCCTAATGCGTATTTCTTGGAGCAAATGTGTTGGTTTATTTTGTTTTAAACAGCTTATTGCAAATGTGGAGCAGCTGTGAATTTTGTGATGACTTTTTTTTTTTTTGGAAACATGGGGGTCATCTTCCTATTATTTCATAGCATGCTTGCTATAGAAAAAATTCTAATATTGAAGAATTTCAAAGTAGTTAGACCATGTTTTTCACTTCCTGATCTATTAAACTCTATTCAGTAAGCCACCTGATGAGAAGGAATCTGGGATTTCCTCAGGGCTCCCTCTTGCCCTTCCCTTGTGAGGCTGAAATTAAGGCAGCCCACAGTTCCACGCATCAGATCCATAAAGGGATTTAGGTATCTGAGTCCCAGCTCTAAATATAGTCTCCCAGCCTATCTCCAGAGGCATTCAATTTTCCCAGTGCCTTGTGCACTGTACAACAAGGTGTTTAGTTACACTTGAGTGCCCCCAGGATGTCTGATCTGGGCATCCCGACACATCTCTGAGGAACCTGGCCAGAGAGGATTTGGGGAGTTAGGTAGTAGTGCTGTGATTCAGGTTTATGCACTCTTCTCCCTAAGAGAAGGTGGCAGGATTGTTCCTCTTCGGACCGTAAGACCCTAAGTGAGTGTACTTTACAGCTTTGATATAAGGTCAAAGAGAGAGCAGAATTCAAGGGGTAACATGAGTAGGTAGAGCTCCAGCTCTTTGGAGTGTGTCTGGCAAGGAGGTTTTTTGCTTGGTTTTGTCAAGTAGGAGGTATTATTGCTGCTTGGGATGGATGGAAGTGAATAATAATTTTATAGCACATAGTTTGCAAAGTGGTT
Organism: Balaeniceps rex; assembly: GCA_013401315.1. Classification (NCBI taxonomy): domain Eukaryota; kingdom Metazoa; phylum Chordata; class Aves; order Pelecaniformes; family Balaenicipitidae; genus Balaeniceps; species Balaeniceps rex. The sequence continues at coordinate 516,042 of VYZW01036889.1, read as the reverse complement.
GCTAGTGCCCTGTGAGGCTGAAGATGGCCTGGCAATTCATTTATGAAATTTATCTCATAACTCAAAAGTGGAATACTGATTGCTTACCAATGCTGGGCAAACACTGTGATGGCCTATGGTAACTCCTGGGGGTGGGTGGCATGCTCACTGCCTAGTTATATATTCTCAACTTTTGTCCCTTGTTGAGAGCTGAAACCCTCTGGTGGGGCTCTTTATTGCTGGGAGAGTGGCAGAGTTCCCTATGTCTGTGTGTGCCGGTCTCCTCAAGGAGACCTAGTTTTTAGCACAGCTCTGTTGCATGGTGGATGCAGACACCCCGTAACAAAGGAGCAGACCCTGAGTATTTTGAGGGAGGAAGATAATAAGCCAATCTGGCACAGTGCTTTCATAAGCCTGGTAAGTTAACCCTGACAACATAAACAGGTCTTTGGGGTGAAATGTTGCTTTTCAGTTTCAGAAACCTGCTGGCCAAGCTCTCTGCCAAAGTGTGGCATGAATGAGGTGCTCTATATTTCCTTGATCTCCTGTTCCGTCCCTGTTGTGGATGCCCCATCCCTGGAAGTGTTCAAGGCCAGGTTGGATGGGGCTTTGAGCAACCTGGTCTAGTGGAAGGTGACCCTGCCCAAGGCAGGGGGATTGGAACTAGATGATCTAAGGTCCCTGCCAACCCAAACCATTCTATGATTCTGCAAAAGGGAAATAACTGCTAGCTTTGCAGGGCTGACCCATGGTCTGTGGACCTGGGAGCCTTGGTGGTCAGTATGTTCTGCAGGGAGAGCTGCCCCGAGCACAGGAGATGTGGGAGCCCTCCCTCAGCCACACAGCACTTCTGAAAGCTGTTTCCCTAAAGGAACTCGAATGGGAGTTGAAGCCATGGCTGCCGCAATAGCAGCAAAGCCCCGACAGAGCCCCGGACTCATCTCCAAACGCCTCCTGCAACAGTCCTCCAGGGACTTGCGCAAGATCTGCTGGGGAGGAGAGGGAACAGGGCAGTTTGCTTCCTGGGGTTAATGTCAGCCTTCACAAATCCTCTGCCACCCGCAGCTCCTCTGTGCATACCCAGGCTCTTGGCTCTGAAGTTTGGGAATGCTGACCTCTAACTTTTGACCTCCCCCACAACTCTAATTCCAGGAAACAATGCCCTAAATCTGCTTGCAATGACACCTCGCCGATTCCTACGGCATGGCTTGTTAAAAGATCTGAATCTACTAATAGGAATTGGCCTGATAAAAGTGACTTTTTTTACCTCCCCACTTAGCAGCTATATGCAGCCCGGGGAATCTAGAAATTAAATTGGCATTTTTTCAAGCCTCTTCTATGCAACAGAAATGGGACCCCTGCAGTGCAGTGCAGTGTTTCCAATTATATTTTGGGGCATGTTGCTAATTTTTGGCAGACAGAGAGAAACAGGCCAGGCAAATGGCAGGTGGCAGGCTGTTTTCATATTTTACCAAGAGCATGGGGGAAGGGAGAGGGGAGAAGGAGCTGAGCTCTCTGCCAAGAAATGTGACCTCGTCCTAGTGTGAGCAGAACAGTTTTGGCACATGCCCGAGGATGGAGGGCTGGGCAGGGATAGCTGGGCCCATTTACATCCCCTCCTGCTGGGAACATGCATGCATGCGAGCAGGACTAAAATAAACATGCTCAGGCAATGGCAGCCTCCAGGTCTGGACTTGGGCACCTCTTGGTCGTGTGTAGCTCCACCAAGACTAATCAGTGTCACGGGGCACACTCAGGAAGCTGGTGTCGTCTGCAGAGTTGTGCTCCACCTCTCTGCTGTTACGTGTCTCTCTCCTCTGCCTCCGCCACATAGTGAGAAAAAAAAATTGGCTTTTGTTCATTCATTTATTCATAACACAGCTAATGGATTCAAGATGGCACTGTCTCCGGAGGGCCTGGATGATTTTTCAAAGCTATTACACAATCTGCATCTATGCGCATGCATATGTGGAGTGAGGGTATTAATAACCAGAAGCTAGTACCCAGGACCTGCATATATTTCAATGTGTCTTCCCCCCTTAGGACAGTGGCATGGTGACATGAATTTTAGGAGTCAGAAATGTTGCTGTGTTTGAAAAGAGCAGTCAAAGCTGGTCTGTGTTCACATGGACTAGGAGCAGAGTGCCTGCCTCGCCCCAGTGATATGCCAGCCCAAGACGACTCTGCGGGGGGGAAAGCACCAAGACTCAGCTTGGAGGTTTCAGGATGCTTAATTTAGAAGATAAATCCAAAAAACAAATTGTGAAAGCCATGAAAGAAGGTTCTGAGATACCTTATTCCAGGTCAATCTGAAGCCTTTTTTGGGCTGGGTTTACACTGAAGCTTGGGGGTATGAATTTTGGTTATAATTGCTGGACTTTGTTATTACAGCAGTTAATTCACTGGAGAAAAACAGAAGTCTCTCCTTCTGAAAAGACTGAAATGGGAGACTAGAGATGAGAAAAGATTTTCCTGTAGAGGAAAAACATTGGTGAAGTGGGCGTGATGTTGCCAAGCATTTTGTTTTGGTGGAATTGCATCTTTTCTAGGGGACTGAACATACTGGAGGTTTATTTCAAACCGTCTTTGCTGCTGTGTGCTTAGACCTATTGTCAGGGGTCTTCAGCTGATGGAGTGTTGTGGTCACAAAGAGTATCAGCTCAGGCCCTCCATAGAGTGGTATGGGGTGAGTATGACTAGCCTTGTTTTCCTGTCTCAGAAGGAAAACCACTTTGCAGCTCTTTTGTTGGACCTTTTTGAACTGTTCTTGGAGGTCTACAGTGACTTGCAAAGCAGTGATTTCCCAAGGGTGCATTCAGCCATGCTCTACCGTTGAGGCACATCCCCTCCTAGCCAGTGCTGTTTTACTCTTCCTGGCAGTGGAGGTACCCCAATAAGCAAGATCTCAACAGCTCAGCTCCACCCATCACTGCCTATTCAGACACTGACATTTTATCCTCAGCCTCCTTCTTCTGCTGCTGTTTTGCCACAGGGACAAGCCCAGATATTTTTGGCACCAATACTAATGTTCTTGAAATGTCTTTCATAGCAAGCCAGCTAGTTAGGGACTTACAAGATCCTCAGTGACCTTATTTCAGAAGTAAATTGTCAGGGTTTCAATGTGTTAATTTGCTTTCTTGTAACCTGCCTGAAGGGCCTGGAAATTGGGGCCCTGGTCAACTTAAATCTTGGCAGTGTGCTTTCAGAAGGAGGTGCTGTCTGAGGATGGAGGAATATTAGTAATGGATTGTTCCACTGCTAATGGGAATGTGGTTAATATATTGCAATCCTTATGTTAAACATTTTCTGACCACATGTCTGAAATTAGATGACAAGCAATTTGCCATTAGACCTTCTGCACAGTGATGGGCTAAATCTAGCTCTTGGTTTCACTGGTGTAAGTTCAGAAATGCTCTATTGACTCCATGTGAGGGATGCTGGAGGAGAAGGTTGGTTTGATGCTTTTTTTTATCAGTCCCCTGTAATCCATTTGCTTTCAGTGCTGAGAAGCAGTGTTGGGTTATATGGTCCATGCATGGTCCTCTGAGGGGAAGTCAGTCCTTTTTCATGCTAGCATCTACCCTTAAAGAGCTGAAAACCTTGTCAAAATTGATGGCCCATCTGCTCTGGCTTTGATCAGGCGGATCTGGCATTTTATAACCACTCCATACTGTGGCAAATCATGCCTGTGACAGTGGCAAATCTTACTTTTCATGAGACTTCTCACCTGTGGTTGGAGCACTGAATGACAGGTGAATGCACTGCACTCAACACCATTGATGCAGTGGCTGTCCTTGGTGTCCTGGGCAAGCATCTAGTCCCTTTTGCCCCTGGGCAGGACTAATTTTACATAAATAATTCCTGACAGGTCTTTGTGGTGACTCCATGTTCTTCCAAGGCATCACCTCCCAGTGCGTTGTTGCCCTTCCTACTAAAGATTTTTCCTGAATGTTTAGCCTGGATTTTCTTTGCTGTCACTGTGCAAAGACACAGCATGCTTAATGATTACATCTGAATTAACCCTACAGTGATTACATCTGAATTAGCCCCAAGACAAGGTGCCTTTCACCTGGAAACAGCAGTGCATGATGGAAGGGGTAAAATGCCAAACAGTCTAGAAAATATGTATACCTGTTGAGTCTGGTATATGGAGCCAAGTGGTTCCTTAGGGATGAGGTAATCTAACACACCCTGCCCACACACATACCTTGAGGTGTTGTATTGGAGTTTGAGGCAATTGTTGCTTGAAGTCTTCAACCTGCCAGTGTCAGAATGGTCCTGGTGGCCTTTAGAGCTGTCCTTCTCTCTACCCTCCCCTCTGCAGTAATGGAGGGTTTAATGCTATCAATCTTTATTGGCATACATGGAGCACTAATGAACTTGATCCATCGCCTGCAGTACTTACCAACCTACGAGATCCTTTTGTGTTTAAGTCTTATTGATAACCACATATTTACTTTGCTCTGATTCCAGAAATGGTAACCACTTATTTATAAAGTCTGTTTGCTCCTGAGGGAAGGCTCACTGCCACATGCCACTGAAGGCTTTTCTTTATTTCATTTATCTGCACTGCTATTGTTGGGAAGGCAGTTCTGCCCCAGCGATGAGGCCTGTTGCACATCTGGACAGCATAGAGATTGCTGGACAGGATCAGGCTGCCAGTCTGTCCGGTCCTATTTCCTGTCTCTGACAGTGACCAGGACTAGACTCTTTAAGACTATCCACCCCAAGAAAGCCAGATCCTTATTCCTAATGAAAGTTATTCTAAATCCTGAAGCAAAGATGAAAAAGAGAACTTCAGTGAATTATATGTGGAGGGTGTTGTTAGCCCCATGAATGGCCAACACAACTTCAAATGTGCCTTGGGCTGAGACACATCCTTTGTTTTCCTGCTTCACTTTGACGTGCAAAGATATAGACGTAACACCTTGTTGTCTTCTACAAGCTGTCCCAGTATGGTCTTTGCTCTTGAGGCCACTGGAATTGACTCAGGACCCTCAGGCACACTTGGATCTCCAAAAATGTCTGAATTCATTAGCTTGGCTGCCAAAACCCATGATGTTGTGCATAGTCTCTGCTTCCCAGCATCTTAATCTCCCTCTTGCTTATTTCTGGAGTGAAAGTACCCAAATAGCAACACACTTACCCCAGTGCATGTGACATGACCTGAAGCCTTGTGGCACAGTGGAGATTGTGTTACATTTTCCTCAGGGAGCTGCTTGTAATGTCCGTATAATACAAAGGCAAGGTGCTTTGAAATTATTTTGGGAGAAGCCATATATACTCCCAATTCCTCCATCTAATGAAGATCTTCATAGACCTGTTAGGGTAGGATGTATAGTATGTCTTCCCCTGTCCCCATGGCTTGCAAATCTTTAACAATTTCACAAAATAAAATGGAAATTGGGTAACGCCCTACATACAGCCTTTTTTTGTTTTGTTTTGGTTTTTGTTTTTCAAACTGTGATTAAAAATTTGAAAGCTTCAGCTCTGCTGTCTGTAAATTGTGTGCCTATGTTTACATTGGCATTTGAACTAGAATTGAGTTGTCTTCATTATGAACCAAAATGAGGTGGGGGGGTAGGGAAGGAGAATATACCCCTGGAATGATAATAGCTAAGCACTTGCACGCTAATAAATTTAGGTGTTAATGTCTTGTTTTTGTGCTGTTTGGTTGCCATAGAGATGGGCTGCCTGAACTCATCCGTTTGTTGTGAGAAGTTCAATACACATTTGCCAAATGTTCTGTTTCTCTGCTTTTTCCCATGCCACGGAGCAAATGTGTTTGGAACCAAAGCCCTTCCACCCTCCGTGAGCTGAGAGCAAGGAGTTGCTGGGAGAGAGAATCCCAGAAAACAGGGCTTGCTGCAGGTTCTGCAGAGCTACTAAAATAGATGCAGGAAACATCAGGGAGCAGCACTGTTTACAGTGTAACCCTGCGAGGCTATTTTGGAAACTGGCATATATATTTATAGCCTATATTCCATGAAAGGCTGAGAATCAGTGTCAGTATGAACAGAATAAGCAAGGGGGAGTGCTTATCTCGTGAAGTGGTGCAGGTAGAGACCAAGATTTCTCCTCCTGCTCCATAAAGACCTGCAGCGTAGATCCCCCCTGGTGGATCCACCAGGAAGTAAGCACACTGCCTCACTTGCTGCATGAACTTGGTACACCTCTGATTTGCACTGCTTGCTTGTTCCTCCTGCCTGGGGCTCATCCAGGGCTAAAAACAGACCTCCATGACTTGGGTCCTACCCTGCTGGGATGCTTGTGGTGAGCTGATGCTTCTGAGTTGGATGTTTCCATGTGATGACATCTGAGGTTTAGCAGCAGGCCATTTGGACAGCCCTTCTTGATTCTGGGAGTAAATTTATCTAATACTCAGGACAGATCATAGTTTTATGTATTTGCTTTTAAACGCCCAAGGAAATTGTTATCCTGTTCTATACATTGCAGGCCAAAGAACACCAGGAGGATCGACTCCAAGATGTGTGCAAGGGGCATCTGGTTTCTCAGACCTTTGCTTCTGCTGGAGGAGGCATATGCACCCATTTCATTCCTGCACAGAGTTTCCATTGCTTGGCTTAGTTGATGTACAGAATGTCTCATTAGAAAATCATGTTTGTGCACAGAACATTCACTATGAGCTTTTTTCTTTTAAAAAATAAAAGAAATAGGTGATTATTGTTTGGAACAATAAATTCCCTGTTCCTGTTTTGTGATAAATCTCATCTCAGTGTTGTTTACAAAGTAGTATTTTTACTTTAAGGTTGGAGTCTCTCTCTGTCAAATCATCCAGTTGCAAGCAGCCAAAAGAGGCCCTGATTCATTCATCTCTGCTGCAAAGGCAATGGCATTCCAGGGAGATGTGGAGTGTTTCAGGAGAAGCGTGCACTAGGACTAGCACTGTGGCATGGGGAAGGCGATGGAGGAGGCGAAGGAACTGCTGCCGGGCAAGTGGCCTTTCAGGGAAGAGGAAACCAATGAGATATTGCTTTTGTGGATCTCTAACACCCATTTGAATGTCTGCTGATGCTAGCTGGGAGGTATCTGTTATTAAGGGGGAAATAAGCCCCTGCAGCTATGTGTGGTTCTCCTGGGAATTTGGATTTAGTCTGATTTATGTGTCTTTTTACCTGGAAGTCACTGAAAATTCACTGGTGGTGAGGGTTTTTTTTGTTAGAACCTCCTCACTCACAGTGCCAACATGCACTTTCTCTCATTTAAAAAGGAAAAAAAGCAAAATCCAAAGCTCTGAAAAGATTTCTATTTTTCAAAGCTAAATATTTGGTGGCTGCTAAGCACTAAGCTGAAAGGTTTGTTGCCAAAATATTATTTTCCAAAGCCTCCTTTTTTAAGTTGGTGCTCGTTTAAAAAGAAAAAAAGGCATCTTTTTCTCTGCATTTTTATGCAGAGAAATGATCTGCGTAATTTCTTACGCTATGCTTATCACAGCATGCCTGGAAGGCTTTATCCAAAATGAACACGTGTCTTGTTTTAAAAGCTATTTCCTTCTATTTGAAAATGTTGATGATTTTTGTCCATATTCAAGGTGTGGTTTTTGTGGCGGGGAAGATTTTCCGTATCTCCTGGCAAAGACCAGTGCACATTGATACTAGGACAAGTGATTCACTAATTGATGGCAGGGTGATGGGACAGAGTTTTGCCTGATCCTGCCTTTTGGCTGCTTTTGCAGCATTTTCGTTTTTTATTCAGCTCTGTGGCTGCCTGGGAGCCCCGTCTGCAGTCTCACAGAGAAAGACACACCACCCAAAGCATGCCTGAGCCAGCAGCTGCTGCTGGTGTCCTACAAAGGATGCCCATACTGGCCACGACACTTCTCCGTGCCGCACCATGCTGGAGCAGGGAAGAACCAACCTGAACAGCCCCATTGAATAATCAGTTCAGCATTAAAAATGAACAACCAGGGAGCAGGCACAATATTTAAGGAACAAAGAGCAGGTGTGGATACGGCTGATAGCAAAATAAACTGTGGGTTGTGTTAACTGCTGCTGGGTGATCTCATGGGCTGCACAGTTATTCTGGCTGTGTCTGCGGGTAACGGTTTTGGATAGACTTGGGGAGTCTAACGATGGGGGTCTTCTGAGACAGCTGGGGACGATGCCAGTCCCGGGGGGCCTGGCTGCCTGGTGGCATGCCCATAACCTGGAGGAGCAAGTAGACCCAAGGCCAGCACAAACTGAATTGCACTCTCAGTTTGTGAGAGCGCACATACAGCACTGGTGCCTTTGCGTGACTCAGCTGGCAAGACTTGCAAGGCAGAGGACTTACAGAAGGACCTTGGGCTGAAAACCTTCTGTGGGCAAATGCTGTGCCAGTGCCCTGTGACCTGCTCTGAGGATGCTGTGGGAAATTGGGACTTGAAGATGGGTTGTGCTGGGCTCAGTCTGTGTTCCCTCCATGTGCTGTGCTGTGCTGTGCTGTGCTGTGCTGTGCTGTGCTGTGCTGCCGGGCCAGCTCCCATGGGAGTTTTGCCCAAGCAGTTTTAGAGCAATAGCTCTAAAATCAGCGGCTTTCCCAGGATAAAAGGCTGACCAATTTTGTTGAAGGTGAGAATGGAGGACAATTATGGATGCCAACCAACAGACTGCTGATCCTTGAGGTACGTACACGCAGCTTGCTTTCCCTTTCCCAGCTAATCTTACAGAAATTAAAGAAAAGCAATGCTACCAACTGAGGATAGCACCAGGATCTTTTTTAATGGGATCTTTCAGACCACTGGTTAATTCATCGGTGGCTTGTGAGGGGTGAACATGATACACGTGTTCCAGCTGTCACGTGAAACTTGTGGTAGTGCTTCCTTCAGTTCAGAAACTTGTCATGGCAGCATGTTTCCTGGGACATGAGGGAATTTATTTTGGAGGCAGAGAGGAGAGGAAGTGGGGAAATGACTGCCTTGTCAGGAAACTTGGCTTGAGTTATTTGAGCAAAGTGTAAGGCTGACTGGAAAACCAACTGTCCATGCACAAAGCAGACTTCACTCTGCACTGGCAGGGTGGAATTGAAGAAGAGTCCTTTCACTAATTTTTTAAAGAAGTAGAAATGCAACAAGACATGACTGGTAGCTTAGGAGGAGAGACCTGAGGTACCTGATGGGCCTGGACTCATGGGAGCATCCTAAAATACAAGTCAGTCTTTGAGGTCTCTGTTACACCAAGAGTAACAACAAACCAAGAAGTGCCACTCCTTGTAACGTCGGTCCTAAGTGAAACTGTAGACCAAGTGCTTGCTGTGGCTTTAGGAAAGGTTATGATGAGTAGGTTAGAAGTGACCTACACTTTTAAATACCTTTTATATAAATACATAAATAAAATTATGTAAACCAAAACTGCCCAGTCATGCTAAGACCTTAGCCAACACTTTGCAAAGCCTTTGACTTACTTTTGATGTTAGAAGAACATCTAATAAACTTAATTAAAGTTTAATTAGTATAAGTAGGCTAAATGTGGTGGGTCAGCAGGCACAGCATGAGCTAAAATACTGTTGGCAATGGTCAACCTGAAAAACAAAAAAAAAGGGAAAATTACCTGCTTAAAAATAAATACCTTTAAGGGACCAGTTTAGACTAGCTGCTTCGTCCCTCAGTGGTGTTTTTTTTTTTTTCTCTTTCCCCAGGCAATACTGACCAGTTAAGAGCAAAGCCTGTTTCCTCACATCAGTGAAAAAAATCAGATTTTGTCCTTCATGTTTCTACTGCACTGTGCTCTGGAATTTCCCCCAAAACAGTTTTCTTAAGTCTTGGCATATGACACAGAGAGGTATGTCTTATTGTTTTCTGCTATTCTTTTCTTTCCAATAAAGTGCTAGATGATGAGTGCTGTGGTTAGACAGCCCAGATGAGTTTATTAAAGATCTGATAATCATTTACTAAAGGGCTTAAGTGAAATTTGGCAGCACATCACCAGTCTTGCTGGCCATTTTTGTTTAGGATGTCCTTCACAGCTAAGGATGGTGTTTCCTTGACTTTGAAATGAAATTTGAATTTAATTTGAGTATTTTGGCATGCAAAAGACTGTGTTGACCTATGGTGATCTCTCCTTTCTGTCCTAAAACTGTGCTGCTCACTGGGTGCTGGTAGGCAGCACAACTGAACCGTCAAGGTCTGTTGATGCATCCTTGGCTTGTTCAGCTGCTTCTACATGAAGGTGCGCTCTTGCTGTCTAGGAAAGCTTATGGACAGCAAGATAATGAAAGGAGGCTTGCCCATGTGAAAGCTTGTTGTTTCAGTAGGTAGTATTGTTTCTAGCAATGGGAAAGGAGTACATCAGTGAGTAACTGTGGCTCAACCCAACAACACCAACAAAGAATATGATCGCAATTAAGCGTGCTTTCCTTCAGTGCTTTTTGGACTGGAGTGGGGGACTGCCTGTTGTATCGTACCAACTCAGGCTTCTGTGCATCAGCACACACATCACCTGGCTGCTGCTCTTCAGTTCAGCTGGTGTGCTGCAGGGCACCACTGCTTGCTGTTGCACCTCCTCTTGAGAGGCCACAGGCTGCCTCCACATGCCTTCTCTAGCTCATAAGCAGGAGGTAGCTGATACCCAGGAAGCAAGATACCAGGGAGAGAGACTAATTTGATAACATGGCCTGCAGGCTGCCGAGTTCAAGGCCCCACTCTGAATCAAGTCCATCAGGAATATGTTTTCCTCTTTCTTGGATCAGGAATTCCACTCTGGCCATGAGACCAAGTGCTGGTAAGTCACAGCATTTTGCAGTCAGCTCTAGCAAAGATTCAGCTTGTTTCTTATTTTATCTGTCTTGATTTGATCATCCCTAAAAATAATCTGCAATGCAAGATACCGCAGCGCTGAATTCCCCAGCTGAGCAAGTGGAACATGTTGAGAGGGTTTCTTGGATCAAAGTCCTAGGAGAGGAGCCAAAAGCAAAAGTCAGGCTAAAGTTCAGGAGTATCCTTCAGATATAGAAATTAACTGCACACAAAAAGCTGTTGTTCTCATGAGACTTTATTAGGCACTGGAAGAGGCAATACAAGTTTTGGACTCTAGTGCAGTTAAGTTGGAGGGAATGTGAAATGCCCTCTAGGATCATATAATGTCTGGGAAAATTTGAGAGGAGTAGGAAGTATTTAGGGCAATGGTCTCAGACACAACAAATGAAGTCCTCTGCCCTCAAGAGCCATGTGTCAGGCACAGGCTAAAAATTCCAGTGACCAAAGTCTGCTCTTGTAACATGCTAAGGCTTTCTTGTTGAGTCATTATCACTGAGCATAGGCAACAATCAGGAGGCCTGCAAAATACATGAGCAAGCTAGTAAAGGGGAGAAATATGTATTTTTTGTTTTATTAAAGATAATTAGAGAAGTCTCAAATGAAGGGGAATGTCAGTCTTCAGAAGTATACAAGACAGTGGATGGTGGGCTATAAGCCCTTTTAAAGTGTTCTTAAACCCAAGCACAATAAACTCATGTCAGCTGGAACTACAGCCAGATGTATACAGTCTTACAGCTATTTCTTAGTAGTAATAATGGACAAGTAATGGTGGGAAAGTGATGAGCTGATGACTGGGGTGCTGGAAAGAGCTGAAAGAAAAATGTAGCATGGGAGATGAAGTAGAGACACTAACACACAAGCTGCTCCAGGAAGCCTCCTCTAGCAAGTGAAAACATAAGTCCTGCTGGACACCGGGCTGTTCCAGATCAAGCAGCAACTGCTGAAATCAAGCCCTTGTCCTCTAGTCTATTGTGGGAGTCTTTATTTATATCTGTGTCTCATTGAATCTCGCCATCAGGGATCATTTGATTTTACTTCTGCAAGCATCAGCTGAAGAGAGCATTTATGCTTATGTCTCTGAGTATCTGATGAGTGCACTCATATCAGTAATGTCCCACATGCCTACCACCAGCCTTGTCCCTTAAGAAAAGCCATTACTGCCCAGCAGTTTTATCAGAGAGGGACTCTGCTTTGCTATCCTAATTTTGCTGTGCATGACTGTGGATCTGCCACCCCCTGCTCTGTGGGTAAGGCTGGTGATGCCAGTAAGGTCACTGCGAGTTAGGTGCCATTTGCTGTGAATCAAGCCTGAAAAAATAGGCTTGCCTCTACCCTCTGGGTCAGGACCATTGTGACTGCACAGTTCAGGTCTCCTAGAGAGTACTGCTGTATTATAATTGTTTTTGCTGCTAAATGTTAGGTCTCTGAGTGCCTGGTAGGAACCACAGCCCAGCTGAGCACAGGCAATCACTTAATAGCAGTAAGAGAATAGCAAACGATGGAAAATGACCTTCTCACATCTAGAAAGCTGGAGGCACTTTCAGTGGTCCAGGCTGGGACACTTGCCTCCATTTCCTACCTAGGCATCACCCATTCTTTCCATTCAGCCAAGGGAATATTTAATTTTTTGGTGTGAAATAGAGCAGTTTTAACAACAGGGACTAATGCATCCCCATTGGCAGTGTGCTTGGAACATGGCCAAGATGAGACATTTGCTGTGAACACAGACTGATGTTCATTTATCACTGCTTCTTATTGTCACCTGCCTCAAACCTAGACGTGTGAGTGCTTTTTTAAATGAGCTGTGCAGTCCCCTGATTTCTAAGTGGCTGCTTCTAAGTGCCAACCCTTCTGCCCATCATGAAATGTGGTCTCCTACAGGGCTATAATCTGAAAATGGCCTCCCCAGCAGCACAGCATGACACAAGGTCACTCACTTCTTAATGATGTGCTCAAAGGAGAAAGCAAGCCTGGTGCCAGCCTTGCAAATCCATCCTGAGACTGGGGTTGCCTTTGAAACTGGTTGAAAATTCAAAGTGGGCAGCTAAATGCAATGGTATGGAAACTGCTGGAAGAACAGGATAAATAACCAAAGACTTTTTATCTAGAAAACAGCGCTATGTTGTGACTCTTTTAATTTGTCCTAAGTGCTTTTCTTTCAAGTGAAATAAATTTGATATATATCTGCAAAGGACTTCATTCGGTCCAAACAACGCTTGTGTTTCACATCAGTTTACTCCCTCCCAAAATATGTGGAAAAAGTAGCCTGCTCTCTTCTTGTCCTTTGCGTCCTACTGCTCACCGATGTCTTTAATGTCTTGACGAAAATCAAAAAGTAGTTTCTCCTTGGAGAGAAGTCCCTGGAGTTCAGAGGGACTGGACTGAGGACAACCTAATTGAAGAAGGAGAAGAAAATCAGCAGTTTTTATTTCTGCGCACCATCACGGAGCAGGACACAGTTAGTGCTAGCGATGGCAGGGTGAGGCCAGTGCTTTCTTGGAGCTTTGGAGCAGTTAGCAAGAGAAAATCATGTCATATGTCAATTGAAATTTCCACTGCCAGCCCTGGGGAGCCCGCAGAGAAGTGTAAAATGACGCATCCTACTTGTTCTCCTAGCTGGGCTGAACCTCTAGCTAGAAACATGTTTTTGGTCAGGCTAAGCAGATGCGAGTGGGGTTTTATAAGGTAGCAGATACCCTGAGTGAAAAGCTTCTTTTTTTAAGATGCTTGTCTGGAACTGGTATGTTGCTCTAAGGAGCCTGCAGGGGATGCACAACCTTCGCTTGCAGTTGGCTAGGTGGTACCCAGGGGCCTTTTGAATGTCCCACATGCAAGTGAAGCATGAGTATTAAGCATAGCCTGCACTTGTGCTTCACATTTTGAGCTGCTATAGGTTCCAAACCTCCTCGTTACATCTTTAACTCAGCTGTTTTCAGTCATGATGGCTGGGATGCCATGTGATGGAGGGCAAAGCACCTCAGGGGGGCAGTGACATGGTTCAGTTGAAAGGAGAAATAACAGGTTGGGTTGTTTTTCTTTTCTGGATGGCGGTGTGAAGCGTTTCTGGTTTGAATGCATCTCCTTGTATGTCTTGCTTTCTGCTGATTTGATCCTGGCTTTGTGCAGTGCCAAAACCAAAGACACTTGCATGGTATAGCACAGTTATTCAGCTTTATAAAGTACTCAGTGCCCTATGCAGAGTAGTTCCTTTTCATACATATCCCATACCTATTTTTTACTGTATCAACTAAAGGTTAGTAGTAGCCTTATACTCTTTTATGAGTCCATAATCTGATTCCCAAGTGGATAAACCAGGAAAGCAAAGGAAAACACAGTGCAACTGGTATTATTGTTCTTAAATGAGGTTAAAAGGAGTTGTTTTACAACTGAAGGGCACTTGGTATGAAGGGAGATGGTTGTTTCTACCCTGGCCCTGGCAGATCTTAAAACTAAGAAACCTGCTTTGTTGTTAAAAACAGCCATCTGACTGAGTAAACACTGCACTTTCTGAAATGGCTTAATTGGAAAGTGGGGCTTTTTCCCTGATGAACATTTTTCAACCAAAAAAATGCAACTCCAAAGTGCAGCAGACTGTTATTTTGTTCTGCAGGTCATCCCAGAATGTGCCATTTTGGAGCATCTTGAACTTCTTCAGGCGTTGTTCTTCTTCAACCCCTGTTCAAGCCAGGGGTTCAATGGGATTTGTCTTAGTGCCCACTTTGCTGCTGCAGGGCTTTGATCCTCTTCTTCACAGTCAGCCAGCTTGAGTCAACCCAAGCTCCTGGGTTGTCACTGGGACAATATCAGATCCTACATCTAGGGAATCATTTAAACCCTCTTGATGTGGGAGAGCTGATGAAGACCAAGTCCAGAGCTGGTTTCAGCCAACTATTAAATCCAATAGCAAGCCAGTTCCTTGGAGGACTGGGGCATTTGAAAACATCTTATGAACCAAATGGAGCAGATGGGCCACATGGGCATGACCAAAGGAGACAAGATCCTGACACAGGTCCCCAGGCTCAGACACTCAGGCTCTTCGCAGCGAGTGAGGACATTTGGAAGAGATGATCTTTGCCCCAGCATCCCCAGGCGATGCCCCACAGGGAGGGTAGCTGTTGGGCTATGGATGGAGCAGCTCCAGCCTGAGCTGTGGCTTTAACTGGGGAGGCAGCCAAAGGCAGACCCTCCACCTTGCACTGTGGCATGGCCCTTCATCTCTCAGGTCTGGTCCTCTCACTACACAAAGTGACATGTACTTGCCCTGGACAATGTCCTATGGCTTTTGTTAGCTAGACTCACTGTCCCAGGGTGTTTGTGATCCACCTACTTACACAGTTAATTTAAAAAAAAAAAAAAAGAAAACAAATTACAGGAGGTTGTAAAAAAATTCCAGAAGTTAACTATTGTTTGATTTTAAAATTGGCACATTTCCTTAAAGTATCCAAGAAACTAAAAGCAAAGCAAAAGATTTTAGGTCAAATTAAACATTTCAGGTCAAACAGACTTTGTTTTTGAAATCTAGCTGAAGAATATAGAATCATAGAATCATAGAATTGTTTAGGTTGGAAAAGACCTTTAAGATTGTTAAGTCCAACTGTTAACCTAGCACTGCCAAGTCTACCACTACACCATGTCCCTAAGCAGCACGTCTACACGTCATTTAAATACCTCCAGGAATGGTGACTCAACCACTTCCCTGGGCAGCCTGTTCCAATGCTTGACAACCCTTTTGGTGAAGAAATTTTTCCTAATATCCAATCTAAACCTTCCCTGGCACAACTTGAGGCCATATGAACTTTCATTTTAGGATTAGCCTAAACCAATTTTTGTGGGTTTTTTTCTTCCTGTTTATAGAAGTGAAGACGCTCATTTTTGTTTGACTCTGTAGGTGTGCATGTCAGGCTGCAGATCTCCAAGCTGCAGCTCAGCACTGCTCTGAATCAGCAGGCTCAACCTGGGGGGGGGGGTGAAATCATCGCAGATGTTTGAACCTCCCAGACCACCCTGTTCCTGGGGTAGTGCAGCTCCCTCGGCCGTGTTCAACCTGGGACATGTGTGGGGTGTTGGGGATCCACAACTAGGTGTGACCAAGCAAGATTCACGGGGAGAAAGGAGGCTCTGGAAGCCTTTGCTGCTCTCCTCATTGCAGGCTCCACCCCAGACCTAGTGTAAGTTATCCTTGTTGTCTGGGCTTCACACTTGCATTTTATTAAGTTGGTTTATTTATTATTCATCTATGACCCAGACACGCTTCTCAATCTTTTCATGAAGGGGAGCTAGGTCTTGCAGTGGAAATCTGCTAGAGCTCAGCTGACTCTGCCCACATCCCAGATAGGCTCCTTGTGTCCCTTGGCTCTATAGGATTCACTCTCTGCTCTGTGACCCAGCAGCTGGGTGGTTTGATCTGTGCCTACGCCTCAGGCAGGAGCAGCGTCACACATCCCCTACCCTGCCATGCATGTGCACAAGGGCCTTTGGTAACCATCACATTTAGGAGCACTGCATTTGATAACCAATGCACTAAGCATTGGTTTTTCCAGCTGCATTGGTTATTCTACTGCCCTGCTTTCAGTACCCAATTCTGCTGTGTTCTGCCAACTCTTGGCTTTCACAGACCTCATCCTTCTTTGAAACCCCTTGTTCCACCTTCTCTCCAGACAGACTAACCTAGTTTCTCCTCTGTGCACACCCTCTATTTCTTGCCATCTGGCCAGCTCAGGGCCCACCTAGAGAATTATTTTCATTCATTTTTAGTTTCATGCCCTGGATGCCATGTGTACAAGTGCCATCTGCCCTGCCCTAGGATCACGTTGCCTTCAGCTAATACGAGCATGCTGCCTCTTGCTGGAGCTGTACCCTGTTAAAATTCTCCCCTTCAATACATTGACACTAAACAAAGGCACAAGGCTTTGACAACTGTTGCCTGAATTACCAAGCACTTGCTGACTCTGGAACATCCTATTTCTTCTTTAAAGAAAGCCTTTAAACTGAGTCTACATGGTTATGTGAGCTGCAGCATGCTACTTTTCCGGAGACTTATAGACATGTTATGGGGTTTGGTTTGGGGTTTTGGGGTGGGTTGTTTTTTTTTTAGATCTCCCTTCTCACATGGAGGAAGGGTGAATCCACAAAGATTCACAGCTGCGAAGGAGGAAGGGCAAATCCACAGGGGTCCCTTGGGTGGGGGAAGGAGGGAGGAAACAAGAGCAGCCCCAGAAACTGCAGGAGAATGAGCTTGGGGCAAAGCGTTAAAGAGAATATTCAAGGAGGAGGGAATAAAACCACTCCAGTTGTTGCTCAGGGAGGAGGGAGAACTGGTGGGGAATGTGTCATCTGGTATGTACCATCATAGCTGCGTGGAGAGCTCCAGTGCTAGCCATCAGCCATCCCATGCCTGCTGTGGGCAGCTGCCCAGCCCGGTGAGAGACAGGGCCATGGGGCTGGCAGGACCCCTTGTCCCCAGGCCAAGACCTTGGCTCCCAACATCTGCACTAGAATGAGCCTGGCTTTCATTCTGGAGAGAGAAGGAGCTCTGACCGAAGGATGGTCAATGTGGGGTAGCTGTCCCCTATGCCCATGGGGGAAGGTTGCATCCAGGAGATTTAAAAAAAAAAACACCCCAAAACCCCAAACCAAACCCCATCCCATGTTTACAAGTCTCCAAACAAATAGTGTGCTGCAGCTCACATACCCACTTAAACTGAGTTTACAGGCTTTCTTTAAAGAAGCAATAGGATGTTCCAGAGTCAGCAAGTGCTGGGGTCATGCTGGCCCCTTTCGCCGCCTGTCCATTAAAGGTGGATGCAAAGGGCTTCCAGCAGGCAGGAGGGATGGTGCCAGCAGATGGCACTCCAGAATACACAGTGTTGGCTCACCCACCTCCAGCTGTGGTCCAGCGTATTTGCTGAATGAGTTGAGTTGGACAGCAGTGAGGACCTTTTCAGAAAGATAACATAGGTGGCGCCAAGGGCTGGTGTACCCTGGAGTGTGCTGTGCCCTGCCAAGCCCCTCTGAAACCCACTTGATTGTGTGGCAGAACCAGGGGGAGAGAGCAAGGCAGGGCTTGGTGCTGTGGAAATCTCAGCACTTTGTTCCAGTTCAGAAATGATGGTTTTCAACAAGCCAAAGGCAGAATAGGAGTAGTATTGGTTAAAAGAAAATGGAAACACAAATAAAAAAAAATTAGTCTGCTGTTTGAAAAAAGTCAAAGCAGCTTTGAGTGCTCTGGTTTGAGGACAGCTTCCTCTCCCCCTGAAATGAAAACTCTAAACTGGGCTTGCTGTATTTTAGTTTTGCTCCATTTTTACCCTAAAAAGTGTGTTAATAAGCATTTCTTTGTAGCTAGCAAGCCGCTTCCAGATGTGTTTATCCTGAACGTGTTTATCGGTTCCTGTGTGCCACTTAGTCATAATGAGCTCAAGAGGGAGCTTGCTATGTACCCAGTTCAGAGGATATTACTGCAGGAGCCACTGCTCTCAGATACTGCTCGCTGCTGCAGGATGAGCTTGAGACAGCTTTGAGCAAAGTGCTGTACAAACATCCAGGAAAGTCCATTCCTGCCCTAGGCCCTGGCAGTCCCTGAAATGTGCACCCCATAAATACAGCCAAATTAATTTGGGTACATCATTTGTGCAGTGTGGAGAATGCTGCTGTGGGGACCTTAAGAGTTTGAATGTCTTTAGCGTTTTGCATTTAAGTTCTCAGTGTTAAAGTGCATAAATAGAGGGCTTTGCATTTAATAATTTATTATTCAGTCCAAGAAATACACTAATACCTTTATCAGAATTACATATGTCGTTCAAAACACAAAAGCACAAATCACTGAGGAACAGGCAGACGTTAATGGCTGTTGTTCTCCCTACCTCCTGAATGGCAGCCAATAGTCAGCAACAGAAACATGATTTTCTCCTAAACAAATGTTTCACTTTTGTCTGTGTGTCAATATGTACAATTTCTCTTTTTCTTTTTTTTTTTTTTTGCAGTCCAAGGAAAGAAAGGAAAAGCTTAAGTGCCTGAGGTGTGGTGAAGCATTTTGCTTGATCCCCTGACATTGCTAAGTGCCAGCTGTGTTTCCCTCCTGCCTCCCAGGAATGGGAGGATAAGAGCAGGAAGTGTGAGGATTTGGGCCTCAGGTGTGAGCCTGGACTGGGGGAGGAATTTCATCTTAGCTGTTCCAGGTCATGGGACCTCTGGTCCTGATGGAGGTCTGGTGGCAACGCAGTGAAATACGGATGCTCAGTGAGATAAACCAACCTCAGCCCAAGAGATCACACTTGAATGTTCCTCTAGCATGTAAAGAGGTGGTGGAGAAGCTTTAACATGAGCAGCAGAGGGTGGGCTTGGGTGCCACCTAAAGCACTTCAACTTCAGCTTGCTTCAGAAAAACATTTTGGGGGACCCTCTCATGGATCTTGCACAAAAGCAGGTCCAGCTGCTGCAGCTGGGCTCTGAGGAAGCTGGTCAACACGTGACTTGCACCATGCTGTGAAGGACCCCTGAGATCAGGTACCAAGGCTAGGCACAGAGACCTGCATGAGGAAACCCTACTAGCCAGAGCCCCAAGGTGCCCCAGCATGGTTTCCACCAGAAATCTGGCCAGCAGCATTCACCCTACAGCACATGGAGCAGAGGCAGGAAAAAAAAACACTTGGGAGTGCTCACGCATTTGTCAGCGTTGCTGTAGCCAAAATATATTCTGGAAAGTATGGCGCAGGCCCGCAATTTATTTAACACAGCCCCGGGCTAAGAAGAAAACAGGAACTGCCCTTCTCAAACCCACTAATGGACTTTCTCCTCCAGTCTCCTGTTGCTGATAAAGCCCAACTTCATAAGCCACAGGGGAAGTCATAAAACTGGTGTCATGATCCCAGTGCTTGAGCCAAAGGCAGTTGAAAGTCAATGGAGAGGCTCTCATTGACTCGAATGTGCTGTGAAGTTGGAACTTGAGTCATTAAACCTCTACAGGGAAAGAGGAGGGGAGGGAAAATGTGTGGGAGTAGGACTGCAAGTTCTCACTAAAAATGTTTGTTCCCTTATTTTTAATCTCCAGCATCACTGGACAGGGTCCTTCTGGAGGTGCTGCCAGACCATTGAGTGCCTCTGTCCCTGCACACCAGCACCTTCTTCCTGGAGCAAAGTGGGGAACTTTGGTTTTATTCCATTTTTTACCCGTGCCAAAGTCTATTTAATATCAGGTTTGCTGTGTTTTTTTGGTTTTGGTCCCACAAATGCTTCTGGGGCAGGTCAGTACATCTCCCAAGCTACCACTTTTTTGTGCATTTGGAGCTTGCAAAATCCAAGGAGACCTCCATCATTCAGTTTGAACATCACTTCCCAGTTGAGACTCAAATGGCGGGACTGTTAGAGAATATTATTGATAAACAATAGATGTCTGGTGGAGACGCTGATTATTTTCCTGGTACAAAAGGCTGCTGCATCCTATGTGATAATTCCCCTTTCTTTTCCTCCTTGTTGGCTTTGTGTTTTTGTGATTTATTTGTGGGCTGGCAAGCGTCCACAGCCCCGCAGGAAATGGATGTCTGCTATTGTGTTTGGGGGGGGGCTATATAAACGTGTAATTTTCCCACTACATTAATTATAGACATTTCTCCCTTGCTGGAGCAGCTCTATGTTTTCTCTGCCCTTTCAGTTTGAAGACAGAGTGTTCTCCCCACACCCCCAGCCCAAGTCACGGGTATTTATAGGGAACCCTGACTCTGACATCTTCAAATGAGCTGGGGGAAAGTTAAAGAGTGGGTCATTCCCATTTGCCAGCTTGGCCTGGTCACAAACACTGCAGAGGGGAAACTCACTGGCTTTTTTACCTGATGATAATAGCTCCAGAATAGCAGCATAGCCAGGTTTTCTCTGGCTCTTCCTCCTGCTGACACTTTCCTCAAGAATAAAAGTGGTTTGCCCTAAGAAAACAACTGTCTTGTTATGGAAAAGCAATTGTAGAGCAATTTACTTTGGAATAGCTATGCTACTTAATTCCTGACTCCTGGAGACAGACCCAGCTGAACTTGGAGCAAAGAAATGAAACCCGAGGCAAAATCTAGGGTGGTTATATCAGGTTTTGTTCAAGAGAAGGCTGGAAGGAGAGGTCACACTGAGATACACTGTCCCAGCTCTGTGTTTGTTTGGCTCTACTCTGTTGACCAGGTCTGGTCATATGGCCTTCAACCTGAATGGACTGGAAAACTGTGCCTTTTCATTTTTCTCTTATGAAAATGTGGCTAAACTGAGGAATTCCTCAGTGGGAAATCAACACACACAAAGTGCCCTGCTCTGGAGAAGGCATTTTAAAAAGGGACTTTTTCAAAATCCCTGTTTGGCTGAAGCACAGGTTTTGTCCCCTACAAGGCCATCACGGTGCTTTGTTGGATTTGTAGCTTGTGCTTCCCACCCCACTGGACCCCTCTCGAGGTTCCCATGTGGGATGCTGTCTCCTGCAATGCACCAGGCTTTGCTTTTAGGACAGCAGTGGAGCCACATGGCAGATGTGTGCCTGAAGATCTATATGGGATCTATATGTGATCTGTATGTGCCTCGCAAGGGAGCCCAGGTGCAGAGGGATATGGGGAAACCACACTACAGCTTCACAGGCCCTGCCTTGCAGCCTGCCAGACTCCAAACCTCAATTTTAGGGCTGATGGGGTTTTTTCTGTCCTTGGTTGCTGTTCATCTCCCAAGTGACATGTGCCCCTTTTATGGGCTGAGCTGTGATCTGTGTTTTCCAGGTGGTCTGGAGAGGATTTGCTGCAGCTGGTCATTGTTTCAAGCATTTACTGATCTCCTGTAGTGCATGAAATTCTCTCACATTACTTACGTGCCGGAGCTGTGCACTGAGATGCTTAGGAAGCCCCCAACATAGTGAGTTTTGGCTCATGCCAAAGCAAGCATGGCTCATGCTTGCTTCTGACCCAGGAAGTGTTAATGACTCCTGAAGAAAAAACATAGAAACACAAATGCACATGATGTAGACTGGGACAAGGAGAAGCAAATGTCTGCTCTTATTTTAGAGGGCATGTCTGCCAATGAGAAGGCTTGATAATGAATCTTGTTCTTTCTTTCTTGAGCTGTAGCTCCTGGAAATAAGAAACCTGGCCAAATTTGTACCAGAAGGTGCTGCCTCTGTGAGTGGTCTGTCCTTTAAGAGAGCAGCTCTGTTGAGCATCCTGGGGATCTCTGCAGATACACCAGTCATTGAAGGGGTCAGATCATTCCCAGCAGGATGGATAAACCAGTGTCCTTTGGCTTGTAACACGGGTTCCCCATAGACTCCTGAAGAAACGCAAGTCCTGCTGTGATTTTTCTCAGTTTTTGCCTGCCAGAAGTGGGCATGTTCATCGCACAGGATATGTTGGCAAGTACAGAGCAGGTCAGATTTATTACAAGCACACAGGCTGTGCTGCCTGTGACCATCCCTGGGTCTCCTACAGAGGCTTTGTAGAGCTGATGCATGTGGGGGATATGGGCACGCTCAGTTTCCGCAAGCCGGAGACTAAGAGCCAAAAGGAAGAGAGTGGGGGAGGCCAAAGCGATGGGACATGGCTCTGATTTACAATTGCTCTCCTCCTTTGACACCCACGCAGCACAGACCCCCAGTAGGGCAGCTTCCTGCCTCTGCTGCTGCTGGTGCACAGAGCTGTGCTGGAGGAGAGACAGTGAGCCATGCTGGAGGGGAAGCCAGGCAGAGCTCAGCGGCTTTCGGGTAGCCAGCAGCAGGATGAGGGAGCCATGGTGTCTTGGGTGGTGCTGTGCAGGTAAGGCAGTGCTGGTGGGTAGCCACAACTCACTGCTCTGTGAGAAATCCTGGACCCAGGCTGAGGTATCATCTCGGTCCCTCACCATGGGAATGAGAATGGAGAGGGCTGTGCCCACTGCATCCTGCCCATGGGAACTGAGGGACACATGCTGTAAGATCAGGGAGGTCTGCAAGGACAGGACACAAACCTGAGCCAGCTTAGTGGCATGAAATCAGGAGGAAGGTGAGGATTTGTGATGGGTGGACATACTAGGATGCAGCTTTCTGGGGTGAGCTTGTCCACCTCCTGGCTGGAGACATTGCCTGGACATGCTGGTGCCCTGGCCCTGCTGGGATGCATCCCCTTGGTCTCTTTGGGGCTGGGAGTGTGCTGCCAACAGAGAGTTTCTTCCAGGAGTCCCTGCTAAGTACATGAGGTAAATCTGGCCAGATCCACATCAAAATTAAGCAGGTTACTGTATTTATTCTGCCTCATCCCTGCACATCTTGAGCACTTTTCATGACCTCTCTTGCATTTGACTCTCAGAGCACAACTGCCGCACAGTCTATGTGTTGGCCAAATGCTTGATCGGTCTTTGTAGATGAAGCCTTGTGGGCTTGTGCAAAATTGTTATTGCACAACTGTGGTTGATGTCAACAGGTTGAGGCTGGGACAGTGCCGTCAGAAGCCGTGTTTTCTTGAGAAAGCACCCACCTGACTGTGAGCATTGCTTGGGTGAGTCTGTACATGCAGCATGCAGAAGGTTGCTGTTGTTACATATACATGTGGTCTGGCCTCGCTGAGTGATGGAAATACTCCTGGGGAGGGAAGGAAGCCCTCTTGAAATCTTTTATTATCTTCAGTTCATCTCTTTTGAGAAAGACACCAGGAGGAAAAGGTCCCAGAAGTGGATGCTGCAGAGCCCAGCAGCAGGGGAGCCAGGACTTTTCTCTTTAACACAAGTCAGCATAATTCCCCCTACTTCCAGCATGAAGGCATGGCTCATCTATGCATTGGCCACTGATGAGGTGGGACACTGAAGGACCTTAAGCAACTAAGCTTTGTCCATGATACTTCTGCCGCTGCTGCCCTGTGGGGTGCCATGGGTACCCCATACTGAGAATTGTCTGTGACCAGTTGTTTGGGTGGGCTGCTGGAGAGGGTCACTGGAGCAGGGATGAAGGGTTGGGAATCGAGCTGAAGTCACTTTAGGGGCTCTCATTTCTTACCCATCAGGCCTCTCAGCACCACCACTGGTTCCCCTTCCCCATAATGTCAGTGAGATTTGGGCGAGGAGAGCAGGTTGGGCTGTTGCCTGCTTGTCCACCCTTCCTGAGATGCTTTTGCTCAATCTCCTTTTTGTTTCGAGCAGCGGAAAGGCAGGAGCACGGGAGGTAAATTGCGTCTCTTGCAGCAAGCACTTCATGACACGCCCTGCACATCCAAACACTATGCAATTTTGCATCTGAGTACCAAAAGCTAAACAGCAGGTGAGACTGGGTTAACAGCCTGGGCATGGCAGTTTCTAAAGCAACGCCTGGGGAGCTCTAAACACAAACACCATTATAGCAATAACAGGATCTGTGCACTTAACTCCCTACCCTGCTCTAAAAGCTCCAACCCCCAGCAGCAAGCATCCTCCACTTTATCTACTTGGTCCAGCTCAGTGCTTAGCAGCCATGCCCAGCCTGAGGAGCTGGACCACCTGCCGTCACGTGGGCATTTAGTTTAAATCTCACACCTTTTTCCATTTTGCCAGTTTTGGAGAATATTCACCATTAAAACCCTTCCTTTCACACATCACAAAGGTATGGATTTATTCGTGCACTGTAAGTGCCACAAATTTACTGCCCTTGTCAGTAACAAGGACGTGCTGCTGTGATGCTGATACAGCCATCAGTGTGTGGCCTTCAGTGGTTATCAGCCTGTGAGCTAAAGAAACACCATCATCCGTCCGAATATTGGGAACTGCAAGGGGGAAGGATGAAGGAAGGACAGGGGTAAATGTGGGCCAGACCTGAGACAAAATACAGGAGGGCAAGCGTGCTCTGCTTCCAGAGACCCAGGAGGCTGCAGAAAGATGCTGAGCAGAAATTGTAGCGGGACAGCACAGGTGGTGGAGAGAGTCGGAGAAACGTCCATTATTTATATACCCTCTGCAGTGAGCTCACAGCAAGTTGGGATTGGCTAGGAACTGGGTCAGGATGAAGCGGGATGAAGCAAACAAAACCTGAAGTCCTTGAGCGAGACCCCCTGCCGAGCCTGTGCCGATGCTCTTGCACTCTTTCCTGCTGCAGCACCCTCCAGCCAGGTCTTGGCATCCACAGCACTGTGCCAGAGCCAGCCTCTGCAAGCTGGATATGCCTGCAACCCAAACTTGGTGAGTACATATGGGAAGAGTGATATTTATTGCACAGTAACATGCTCTGGGCACTTACCAGTTTAATGACCCACATAAACGTTTTCACCTTGCCTAGTTTTGTGTAACAGAATGGGTTGTTGCGTTGATTGTGCCAGGCCAGTGTATTTAGCAAAGGCAGAGGCAGAGACACAGCTGTTGGAGGGGAGAGGTGTTCCCTCATCAGGAGCCAAAGGGGAGGCAATGTTGATGTGTGCACCATGGGCTGGAGATGCAATGAGTCAAGACAGCCCTTGCTGCTTGCCAGTATTCATCCCCTCAGTCTCCCTGCATGCCCAGCAAGGAAGGTGGATTCACGTGTTTGGCAAGGTCTGGTGCTCAAGTGTGCCAAGAGAAGGGTTTAGTTTTGCATGATGAATTGGTGTGTAAACCCACAGAGAGAGACTGTGGGCTTGGCATGGCATTGGCAAGCTGTCCAACAAGGCAAGTGATGCTCCTGATGAGTGTTTAATCACACTGCATTTTCTCAGGGAAAGCAATGATCTTCAACCACAAGGACTGAAGGGTAGGCTCAGAAGGTCTGAGGTCCATCTGAATTATTCTACCAGGTCTTAGCAAGGGCTAGCTGTCCCTGGGGTTCAGGTTCAGGCTTCAGCTGTGCATGTGACATGGTCCAGTCCCTTAACACTGCATGACAAGCTACACTTGCAGAAACAACAGCCACATCTGCACTTGTAAATGTAGGAGATTGGTAGATGCATGCTTGCTAGGCACCATGAGCTGCCTGGAGTGTCTGCAGCTAGCACCTCAAGGTTTGGGCTATAGAGTAACCCAGGTTTTAAGCCAAGTGACATCATCTTCAATGCCATTTCAACCTGCAGTAAAATTATTTATTGGTTTCAGCATGTATGACTCCTCTGGCCCCTGGACAGCCAATTTGTCCATGGAGATCACAAGGTATCCTTACTCCCTTTTTCTATAGAGATGCCTAAATTTGGCCATTTCAAAATCCTGCTTTGAAAATTACTGGGAATACTGCAAATATTACAGTCAATGGGAAGAACCTATGAAACTCAAGAGTGGCAGAAAACTGAGGCAGAGCACACAGTGTTGGGGAAGTGCTGGCACTGCTGCAAACCACTGCAGGTAATCCCACAAATGCACACCGCAGGATTTCTTGGTTTCCCCCAAGGCTGCTGATATCAGCCATGAAATGGGGAAAATATTGCACTGGATTGACTTAGGTTCCCATAGGGTCTGGCAATCTGTTTTTTCTTAAGGGGAAAAAAAATGAACACTCACACACACTGCTACAACAATGTGAAGTATTTTCCTCTTCAAGAGCCCTTCCTCACTATCCAATGCCTTCCTTTAAAGAATGGTGCAGAAGTCAAGCAGAGCTGTGCATCATCCAGAAAGCATGCAGCACTCAACTGCGACACTCAAGGATTCCTAGAAGACAGTGTTGCACGGGGAGAGCTAAAACAGGGGACTCTGCAGCAAGTGTGCAGCTGATCCTCCCATCCGGGGAAGCGGGGCTTGGAAACGACACTGGGGGTTTGCAATCTGGCAATGTGCACCTTCTACTTGGAGCAAGAAATGTCAAGGAGAATTAGTGGGATGACTGGAGACTTAGACTGCAATGGGAAGCCACTGCTATTCATAAGCAGGCTGTGACTACACAGCTTTGCTAATCAGATTTCAGAAGATGCTCAGCTGGTTCATGCTGTAGGGTGCTCGCTGCATGTTTTGCTAACAATGCCGTGCTGGGGAGGTCCATATTTCAGTGAGAAAGGAGAAGGCTCCCCTGGGGGACCCTGATTTAATGCCCAGAGACCTGGTTTTGTCGGTGGAGGGGGAAAAGGCCATTTGGAAACCTGTATATATTGGGCATGGCTCTGATATGCACTCTGTAGGTCATTTAAGGCAAGCACGACAGGACCAAATGCTCCTCTGAGCACCAGCTGTGAGCACTGAGGCTACCAAAACTCAGCCTTACCGGAACAGATCTGCTGACTGGGGGTGACCCGACAACCTGCCCAACTTCCTGGGCAGCTTGAACCCTGATGCTGGAGTCACGGTGGCTTGGCCACGCTGGGTCTCGGCATGTCAGTGCCAGGAGGAAAAGCAACTGCATCCAGCACCAGCATGCCAGCTTCATCGCTGCTCGGGGCCTTTCCAGCTTGCTTCAGCCCCCACCCCCGAAGCACGCTTTTGAGCCGAGGCACTAGAGAGCAAGGATCAATATTTGAGCTAAGGGAAATGGGGATCCTTTGCACTGGATCAAGGTTTTAATTAGTAAAGGACTGTGTGATTTTGCATGATTTGCTTGATACCAATTCCCGTGAAGAATAAAAGTTTACTTCCATTTCCTGGCGCTCTATTAAAGCAGTTTCCGTTAGCACTGCCTGTGCTCTCGACTGTGCTGTATATGGCATTTCTATTTTTAGAAACCAGGGTTGTCATGACAACCCAGTGTATTTTTTTGTTAAATATAGCAGCTGTTGTAGGGAACTCTTGTCCTTCTGGATGTAAAGGCTGTGTTTTTGCCCTCTGACAGAGCTCAGGGTATTAAATGCAGATGAGAAAGGATGATTAAATAAGTGGAAGCCCAGAAGAAACCATGGATCTGTAATTACAGAGAGGGGTTTTGAATGAAGCCGTGCATGTCTGCTGCTTCAGAAGCAGCCCTTCTGCATTAGAAACGGTGTGGGGACAGGGATGTGGAGCTTTGCAGTGGGGGCTGTGGGCTCTGTGAGACCATTTATCCCCTCTCTCTCACAAGCTGGGATGCTTGCTTGCTTGCTGGCTGCCCAGTCTGTCTGTCTTTTGCCCATTCTGGTCTCTGCCCCTTCCAGAACACAGGCTGGTCCTGGCTGTGCTCTCCAGGACTTGTCCCATCTGGGAGGAGACGTGGCGGGGCCAAATAGGTCTCGCCGTCAGAGGATCCCTGTGGGAAGGAAGGAGGCTCTTTTGGGAAAAGCAAGTTTTACCTCCTACCCACACTTAAAGAGCTTCAAGAAGAGGGTTGTGTTGCAGGGTTAGGGTCTGGAGCCACATCTCCTGTTGGTGATGGAGACCTTGCTGGAAGATGTGCCAGTGGACAGGAGCACTTCCCGTCTCTAGGGCTTGCCCAGGGGTGCAGTGTGAGAGTGCTACAGAGCCGTGGTGCACCCCAAAGCAGTAACATGCCCCAGCTTTGGTGTTCAATGGGAAATAAACTGATTCTGCTTATTCTTTTTTTTTTAATTTGTTTGTCTGTTAGCTCTGGAGGGAAGCAGCAGTGAAGGATTTCATTCCTGTTTTGCTTTGGCTTTGTCAGTTCTTTACTGGATCCCTGTATGGTGCAAACACATCCCCTCAAAGGGCTGTTTTTCGTCTCCTGGGAGGAGGGAGAAGAAGAGGGAGTTCTCATTCTGCCGGGTTCATTTTGTGGTTGGCGCTTTGCCTTCCTGTTTTGGTGGGAGCTTCCAAATTCAGCGAACTCCGAGGGGCACTTGCGAGTCTTTGTCAGCACAGCCTCTGCTTTGCATTTCCATTTCAGTTTGCATTGTGCCCAAGTGGCTGCAGGAATAGCTGTGTGCACAGGGTGGGGATCACTATCACTTGGGCCAAGGGCAATATGTCAGCTGGGAGATGGAGATCTTTTTTTAATTAACTGGTCTTTGCCTTGTTAAATGAAAAAGGAAACCTAGTGAACAGTAGATACACAGCAGGGCTTATGGTCTTTGAAAGCTTTAAAAAGCGGATGTAACAACAAACAAATAAAGAAACAGAGTTAAACCAGCTTGATTTTAAAATATCCATGGAGGTCACTGTGACCAAGACTGTGAACAGGAATAACATATCTCTGGGATTCTTATCTGTTCCCTGAGCTATCGTGAGCAGCATCTATTGCTAGGGATGTTATTGCTTTTCTGAATTTAATAGCATAAATGTTGCTTATGCAAGCAGAACGCTGCAGGGGAAGGGATCTCCTCTCGCACACTGCAGAGCTGCCTCTGCAGACATCGGGCGCTTGAGTTTGCCCTGCTGCCTGCTCCCTGCAGCCTCCAGACACTTCACCCCACATGTGGCCCGGCTCTTCAACCAACTGTGCAAGGGGAATTTGAGGGGTGGGGTATTTTGAAGAGTCAGGGATTTTGGAGGCAGTAGGATGGAGTCAGATGCTGGCTATGCTACCAACTGCCTGCTGGAGTCTGTCCTGATGCCTCTGCAGAGTTGGAGCCTGTTTGCACACGTGCTAAAGCATCTTCCTCTAGCTGAGGGCATAAATATGGGGGTCATCCCCAAGGAAGTGCTGCCTGTAATGAAGGAAGGCAAGGTTGCCACATCAGATTTGAAGACTTCCTTGCATCCTTCAGAGAATATGTTGTCAGAAATTTCTGTCCCAGAAAATGTATCCTGCAGCTGGGAAGGAGGTTTGGGGCAACCATTTTAGATGCCACTTTGGTTTTAATCCAGCACAAGGTGAAGAGAGGACTGTGGAGTGGGCACAGTTACAAAAAGAGGTGATTGCACAGGTACCCAAAGCGTGGCCTCCGTGTCTTCAGGCTCCTCCAGCTGTGATGCTCACCTTGCAGC
This sequence comes from Balaeniceps rex, assembly GCA_013401315.1. Lineage (NCBI taxonomy): Eukaryota > Metazoa > Chordata > Aves > Pelecaniformes > Balaenicipitidae > Balaeniceps > Balaeniceps rex. Next base: position 486,620 of record VYZW01036889.1, on the reverse strand, counting down.
CTCTCTGCCTTAGCAGCCATGGCTGGCAGGACTTGGTGAATTTGATGTCCCCTGTCCCCACAGTGGTTCTGCTTAGTTGCATCCCTGAATGTGCACACCTTTAAAAGTGGTGTCAAGTGGCCATTAACACCGGGCAGCTTTGGTGAATCCCAGTCCCAAGCAGTTGGACCTAAAGCAAAAGCCATGTCCCTCAGGGTGCCCTTTGGAGTGACCTTTCTGAAATCCAGGCCAAAGACCACCCAAGGGCTGAGGACAAAGCTGCTTTGTGACTATTCACCATGTTTCCCCCAAGGTCAGTGCCCCAGGACCTGTCTTCCTGTTGCACTTTTATGGGCTCCTTGTAGGGGGTGCCCTTGGCTTGTAACTAGTCTGTGGTCTAGTGGGGATGATGCTTCCCATTCCTCACGTGAAGCACTGGTACCCCTGAGATAGAAGAGCTGCTTCCAGGGTGCAGGACAAGCCCTGCGTGTGGTAGAGGGGAGAAGTAATGCTGATGCCGTACAACAGGATCCCAGCAGTGTGAGGAGGCCAGGCAAAGCTGCCAGCGGGTGATGCAGGATGTTTTGTCCTTGGAGCCACTTCCCCATCATGACACTTCCTGCAGGATTAGATATTGTACTGCATGCTAGCAGCTAATCCTGCTGGGTTGCCCAGGAAGTGCCAGGCACTTGGGTATTGTGTTTGCATGGCAAGGTTTTGGCAGTGGGGAGCTACAGGGGTGGCTTCTGTGAGAAGCTGCTAGAAGCTTCCCCTATGTCTGATAGAGCCAACGCCAGATGGCTCCAAGACGAACCTGCCGCTGGCCAAGGCCTAGCCCATCAGCGGCGATGGTAGTGCATCTGTGATAATGTTATTTAAGAAGGGGGAAGAAAAACAAACCTGCACAAATGCAGCTGGAGAGAGGAGTGAGAATATGAGAGAGGAACAACCCTGCAGACCCCAAGGTCAGTGAAGAAGGAAGGGGAGGAGGTGCTCCAAGTGCTGGAGCAGAGATTCCCCTGCAGCCCATGGAGGTTAACAGTGGAGCAGATATTCACCTGTAGCCTGTGGAGCACCCCATGCCAGAGCAGGTGGATGCCCAAAGGAGGCTGTGACCCTGTGGGAAGCCCACGCTGGAGCAGGCTCCTGGCAGGACCTGTGGGCCCATAGAGAGAGGAGCCCACGCTGGAGCAGGTTTGCTAGCAAGACTTGCGACCCCGTGGGGGACCCACGCTGGAGCAGTCTGCTCCCGAAGGACTGCACCCTGTGGAAGGGACCCACACTGGAACAGTTCGTGAAGAACTGCAGCCTGTGGGAAGGACTCATCTTGGAGAAGTTTGTGGAGGACTGTCTCCTGTGGGAGGGACCCCACGCTGGATAGGGAAAGAGTGTGAGTCCTCCCCTTGAGAAGGAAGGAGCGGCAGAGATGATGTGTGATGAGCTGACCGCAACCCCCGCTCCCCATCCTCCTGTGCCGCTGAGGGGGAGGAGGTAGAGAATTCGGGAGTGACATTGAGCCTGGGAAGAAGGGAGGGGTGGGGGAAGGTGTTTTAAGATTTAGTTTTTATTTCTCATTATCCTACTCTGATTTGACTGGTAATAAATTAAACTGATTACCCCAAGCTGAGTCTGTTTTGCCCGTGAAGGTAATTGCTAAGTGATCTCTCGCTGTCCTTATCTCGACCTACGAGCTTTTCATTATATTTTCTCTCCCATGTCCAGCTGAGGAGGGGAAGTGATAGATTGGGTTTGGTGGGCACCTGGCATCTAGCCAGGGTCACCCCACCACACCTGCCCACATCAGCCAGTGTCCTGCACTGGCTGTACCCACTGCCAGGCAGGGCTGCGGGGCTGGGATGATGTGGTGCCGGTCATGGGCTCCATCCTTTCTCCTCGGTGGGTGCACGTGCCCAGCTGGTCCTGACCATGGGGCACCAGTCATCCGACTGGCTCCACTCTGTGGAAAAACCTGCTGCTGGTGCCAGAAGCAGAGTTTCCCCAGGAATGCATATTTATTAAAAATTCTGCCTCTGCTTATATGTCCACTTCCCTGTGTATTCAGTGATCGTCTCTGTGTTTATGCTCCTCGCTTTCCCCCCATTGATTTATGGGCTTATTGTGATCTCTCCGTTGTGTCGTTTCCCCCCCTCCAGGCAGCGTGGAGCAGGCAGCAGTCCTGGGCATTTTTTCCTTTCACCCTGCATGTTGGCTGGTCCATCTCTCAGCCATTAGCAGCAATTTGCGTGGGTAAGGACCATGGCAGTGGCATGATTTGGCTGCAGACCATTGCCTGCGGTATCCAATATTGATGAAGCTGTGCTTTTCCCAGCTAGTGATGGGGGCTTCCCTCCTGAAGGCAGTGAAGTTTCCCCAGCAGTGATGGGGGCTGCTGTGAAGGTTGAAATGCTTTTCATCTGTTCAGGAGATGGGCAGGGCTCTCAGCTGTGCCTCTCAAATATGAGCACAGCACTCCCTTCTTGGGGTTAAGGACTTGTTTGTAGCCTTTTATCAAAGCTACTTGCAAGCCTTTGTATGTTTGGCTTTTCAACAGTCTTTTGAGATGGGAAGGAGTTATTTATTGCATCTCTCCTTGGTTTCTCATCCTTGGACTGTGGGGCTTGTGGCCTATGTGGACGTCATGTCTGAAGCTCCAGTGAGAGGGTGCAGCTGCCTGAAGCATGTCTGTGAGTCTCTGCTGGGGAAGAGGGGTGAGTGTCTGGCTCAGCAGCAATGTGGAAACCCCTTCTCATAGGCTGTTTTCCTCCCCTGTTTTTTTCTACAGCTTTGTGCAATGCTCCTCCTGCAGCTTCCCCCTGTCTCCCAGTGGAGATGCCTTTGCACTCTGGTCCCACAGCAGCTGCAGCTCCATCTAGTCCTGAAACACTGCACCGTACCCAGCACTGAAGGCTGCAGCCAGCCATAAAGTTTATCCCTGCAGCTGAAGAAGGGGAGCTTTGAGCACCTAGTGTACCAAAGAGATGTGTGAGCATCTGCTCTGAGCTGGGGGAGAAGGAAGGAGTGCTGGGAGTTGCCTTCCCACAAGCACAAAGGTAAGGGGAGACAGGTATCTCAAAAACTCTACAAACATGTCTTTAAGTCCCTTGTTATCAGGCTGGTACCTAACTGGGAAGGACCTTTTGAGCATGCAGGGAGGCTGATATTCCTGTGTGGCATCCCTGCTGGATGCTGAGACTCCGCTGGGCTGGATGGGCATTGTGTACCAGCTCCATGGGTCTTCTTGTCACTATCCCGCTGCCTGAAAAGGTTCTCTTGGCTTGCACAAAATAAGAAGGGGTATCTCTTCTTGAACAGGAGCCACTGGAAGGGCAGGGCTGTAATGGAAGTGTGTGCATTGGGTGTTTTCCACATCAGTTTTTTTCCTGGGGAACACATGAATATCAGAGGAATTTTTGTTTGTTTTTTTGCTTTTCCCCTGGAAGCAGACGGTTCTGCACTCTCCTTTCCAAGCACAGCACTGTATCATACTTAGTGTATTTGCCAGGCCAGCCTCAGCAGCCTCTCCAGCAGCAGCATATTTTTGTGCCATTTGAGGAAATTCTCTGAGAGGGGAGTCTCAGTGGTAGTGTTGATTTAAGGGGAAGTCCATAGCTTCTGTGTGAGTGAGAGTTTGTGGGCACCGAGAAAACAGGAAGCAGGATGAGGGCACAGAAAGGAGAAAAGGGCTTAGTCTCTTGTTCTGGTTCCTAAAATGATTCCCAGCCTCCCTGCCTCTCACAAACCTGCCCTGCACGTAATTTCTTCCCTGCGTGTGCCCCATACTGATTTCTCCCATGGCTCCGTGTCTGCTGGCATGTGGGGTGCAGACTCAGGGTGAGGGTGGAAGACCAGCTTGCCACCAGGTGCTTTGGGTTTCTTCCACACCTGCTCCAGGCTGAGCATCTGCAGTGGCTCACAATGCCTGGAGGGGTGGCTGAGGACCAAAGTGGCAATGACCTGGCTCCCTGGGACCATGGAAGCAGTGCAAGGTCTAAGGTGGCTGCTGAGTGCTGAGTTGTTTGGAAATCCCAGGCCCAGCAAACCCTGAGCCTGTTGCCAAAAACATGGCCTCAGCAGAGGATGCAGAAGAGAGCATCCTCTCTACAGCGAGAGGATGGGCTCAGCAAAAGCCTTGCAGGCTACCTGCCAGGCTACCTCCTGACTTACTGCCGGTGAGCATCTTCACTTGTTTCTGGCATGGGCAAATGTTTGTAGCCTGTAACAGCCTCAGGTGAGCTCAGGTTAAACTCCTCACTTGAACTACAGGAGTTCCAGTTAGTCCTTAGTAAAGGCAAGAAGCTTTCGAAGGAAGAGATTCAGAGAAGTAAGCCTTGCAGCCTGGGAGTGAGACCAGGAGACTCTTGGCTGCTTTAGGACCTCTGTTTGTCACTGGCTTCATTCCTCTTCCCAATTTGTGAGAAAGCCCATGGAGAAGACCTCCCCGAAGAGCAGGATGATGAATGAGTTTCGACCAGATTTGCCCACAAACTATAAATCAGCCAAGGTTTCCACCCTCCCCACAGGAACGTGAGCTGTTTGAGTAGCACTTGTGTCTGAACCAAAGCTGTGGCAGGAGGTGAGGAAGCAGCAGGCTGAGTTTGCTGTAGGCTTGTAACCCTGTCTGCTTTTAACCTAGCCTAAAACCCAAGCACACACGGAGTAATCAGTTGTGCTGGTGCCTCAAGCGTATTTAGATTTTTTTTTTTTTCCAGTTTTAGCCTCCCCAAGCCCTTAGTTCAGTCACTTCTAGGAGGAAATTTGGGAAAATTGTGGTTTGCCCTGTTGCTGTGATCTCCCCATGGCCCAGCCCCTCGCCTGCAGGCTGGGCTGCACCCCTGGCAATTGCAGGGTCTCTGCCTCTCTTGCAAAAAATGGGAGGCCAGAACAGATGAGGTGAAGGCAAGGATCCTCTGGTAAGCCTGTGGCTGTGTCCAGGGCGGCGTGGAAATTGCTGCTGGAACTTCATTCTCTTTGATATATTCTTGGATGTGCAGCATGCGGATTTTCACCTTCTTGAATTTCACCTTGAGCTTTGCATTTGTCCAAACAGGAAAGCCTGCCCTGAAATCCAGACATGACCATGCAAGACAGCCAATGTTTTACTTGCTCGTGTCTCCTTAGGAAAACAGCCCCACCACCTCAGAAAGTGCGGGGGGCACTGGGGAGACAGAAGCCAAAACCTCTCCTCCTCCAATTCAGTGATTCTCAAAGGCAGCTGCGTCTCTGGAGGAGAAGCAGGAACAGCTGGAGCAAAATAAAGGCCAAATGAGATGATGCCATTAGGATTATTTCATCTCCCTGTTGAACGGGAGCCCAGAGCAGTCCCTTTGTCAGTGAAATCCTCCTGTGTGGGGCTGTTACACCATCACAGGGCAGGGGCCACAAACATGCGCAAGTCCTGGAGAGTTTCACACTCTGGGAAGGACAAGATGTCCCAGAGAAATGGCCACAGGCGATTTTTCAGCTCCTGAGCTATCTGTCATGGGGTGCGCTGGAAGAAGCAGCACTGAAAGGGGCGATAAAACCAGGGTGCATTGGACACACAAAAAATTTGGCAAAGGATAGATGGTACCCCAGGATAGGCTGTTGGGAAGGCTAGCTAAACAGTGTCTTAAGTGAATAACAGCATCTCCCTTCCCTGCAGAAAAAGCTTTCCATGTCCAAAACAAAACCTGTTGGTTTGTTGTTTGTTTTTTTTTCTTCTTTTTTTTTTTCTCCCCTCAAATGAATGCCATGATGCAGGTCTGCCCCTTCAGGGAGAGGGGTCTGGCATAGATGTGATGACAGGGTGTCTCTCCCCCTCTCCCTCTCTTTGTGTTTTCCAGAGGGCTCATTCTTGCCAGGTCCTACCTCTAGTGCTCTTTGCATCTTTGTTGGCTCCATCTGCAGTACACAAGTGCCTGTAAAGGGCTTGGAAGAGGAAAGCGTTAGGTAGAGATAATTATTAACGGTAATAAGAACAACTTTGAGAGGGAACCTACTTGGACTGCATTATAAAGACACTCTGAAACCACCCACCCCTACAAAGTAATGTCTTCGCTGGCTCTGCTTTGTCTTTCATCCTCCTGTGCGCCAATTACTTAACTCATCTCACTTCACATTTTTCTTTCTCCTCCCTGGAATTTGGATCAAGTGCCCCTTTCTGTGGTCATGATATGCCTCCTCCATATCTTCCTCCTACCTTGTCATGTATAAAGAAAAAGGGGGGAATAATAATTCTTTTAATCCCTTGTGAGCCCTCTGATGCCACTTACTGTGTCCTCTGATCCAACAGCCGCACAGATGTGTAGCTCGGCTCCAACGGCTGGAGACAGTTGTTAAAGGCTCTCAGTTGCGTGCATGCAGTGAGGAAAAAGACGCTCCCCTCTTCTCTCCTAGGGCCTGGGGAGCTTCCCTAACACCAAAGCCTCCCCTTTACAAGGTTTCAGCATCTGGTGCTGTTAAACCCACTGATCCCAGGTGGATCAGATGGAAAGGTCCTGCCAGGGATGCTCTTTCTCCCCCCATGCAGAGGGTGGCTTGCAGTGCTTCCCGTGTCATTCTGCCACCGTCCTTGCAGCAGACTCTGTCTCTCAGCCCCCACAGAGCAATCTTGCTCCACTTTTTGGAGGTGGTATGTCCTACCAGTTATTGGCCTGCAGTGGTGGCTTGCTATGGGCACTTGTCCTTAGCAACCCCAGCTCAACCTGCAGGCAACAGAAAGCCTCTACAAAAGTCAGGAGCTGTGTGAGAAGCCCACCTCCACTTAAGCAGTGGGATGGACCCCAGCTGGGACAGATGCTGAGTGTGGTTCCTGCACTGGCTGGTGCCAGGCTGCCTTCAGTAATTTCACCTTGACTGTCAAAAAGCTGACCTCACAGGTATGCTGCATTTTTTCAGGTGGGCAATCCCTGGGTGTGTCCAATGTTCAAGAGCCACTTCACAAACAGAGTTATTTCTGTCATTCTTTGAAGCCAGGGATGCTCCTCTGCCTCAGCCTTCCCACATGCGCACAGGGACGAATGTTTAAAAGCCTCTCCCATCACTCCCCCTATGCACCCTGTCCATGGCGGAGATGGGGAGTGCTCAGCAAACACACTGCCTTCCAGCATGCAGCAAGCCCTGCACCCAGACAGTCTGCAGCCAAGGAACCTCATCCAGTGCGGGATCTAAACTAATACATGATCCATTTCATTTCTGGCAGCAGTGGGGAAAAAACAGAGCCTCCAAAATCTATAAATCAGCCGTCTCTCAAATTTTGTGGGATTAAGGAAAAGGTGCAGAATAGAAATAATTTCCATGGGGGAAAACATATAATTTCATTTGCCCAGAAAAAGAATACACTGTCTTCATGTGTGTCTTTCAGCGACTTTAAAAAGAATTAAATGAGGGGACAGTGGATGTAATCATGAGCGTCATTTCTCTGGGAGAAAGAAATTTCCCTCCTCCCCTGTGTCCTGGAGGTTTATACTTGCCCTAATGGTGCAGTTCGCTGCCTCTGTAATTGTGTTGGTAACTCCTTGTCCCGCCCACCCTAGCTCCCCAAAATGCGCATACAGAATGAAACACTGGAATAGCCCAAATACCAAAATCTGGCAAGGAACAGTTTATTATTACTTCTTAAAACCAGATCCCACCCAATATGTGATGCTATCCGGGGGGGGCAGAATGTCTTAATCAGGCTTTGCTACCAAAAATGTTCCCATGCCCCAAACTTGGTGCCAGCGGGCAATTGGCAGTGGGTCCACAGCAACAGCCCCAGTGAGGGCAGAAGCTGAACCCAGCATTCCCCATGCCCAGGGCCGGCTTTCCTATCACCCTCCCTTGTGTCCTGGGCTCCCTGGGGAGCCTGATACTGGCTGGGAGATCATGCTGTGCTCCAGCTGGCTGGTGGGATCTCCGTGCAGCATGGTTGCAGGGCATGCGTACAGCCCAGACCCACCTCTCCTTACACCCATGCTGGAAAAAGGGAGGTGAAGAAGGCAAGGCAAGGCAAGGCAAGAGTCCCTGACAGCCTTTGATGCGCTCCCATTAGCGGGTGGGCCCAGGCTGTGCAATATTGCTGCAGCCTCTGATCTCATGCTGCTAATTTAAGACAGAAACTAGAACTTTTTATCCTCCCCTCACCAAAATATGAAGCAAAAGTCAGTAGCAGGCCTTCTTCTCTCAGCTGTAATCCCATCAGCATCCATGGGGAAGGGGGACACCAGCAGGGCTGGGTGGTAGAGGAGATGGATGGGTGCCACTTCGCAGCCTGCATACACTGAGGCAGCTAATACAAGTGGCAGGCCTTGGCAGCGCTGGTTGAATTTTAAAGAGACCATCTGCTCCCACCAGCTAGCAGACCAGCCACTCAGGCAGAGCGTGGCCAGCCATAAAACAGGAGCTGGCAGGGACTACCCTGACAGGACCGCATCTGCTGGGCAGACCCCAAAACTGCTGCATGGCGAGGGGGCTGCCACCTGAGGTCCAAGCTCTGTGCTGCCCCGAAGGTATCTTTTATTTATCGACCAGAGCCATTTGATGGGAATTTCTCCGGTGCCTTCACTCAATTGTCACATGGTAATCGGGTCTATTAAGCAGCTTTGGGCTGCAGCCAGTGCACTATCCATTATGGCAAACTTTCATCCAATTATTATTATTATACCTCCCACTTCTGCTGTAAATAAGATTGGAGGCTTTTTCTGGGTCTCTTGTTGGAGCAGGGCAGGTGTGAATCACTGCCCAGAATTGCACCGGTGAGCCTGGCACTGCCACGCTCCTCTTCTGCCTGGGACACCCTCCTGGGACAGCAATAGATCGGGCTAATGAGGGGCGGCTGCAGCTTCCTCATGGGTGGTGGCAGGGGCAGAAACTGTGAGCAGCTGAGCAAGGAGACATGCTGCTTCTTGAGCTGGGGGTGCACAGATCGATGGTGCAAAGCCTCAGCCATCAGTGTGGCTTGGTGACAGGGGCTGCTTCATCCCAGAGGATGGCTGAGCAGCAAAAACAGTCTGACCCCATCTCCCCACCAGCCTGCATGCACAGATAAACGTTGCTGGCACTCTCATGGGATGTTTCTCACCTTGTTTTGCATTGAAGTAGGGAATGGATTGGTTTGACTTTTTTAATTGAGTCGTCTCAAAACTTGATGGCAAATTTCTGAGAGCTCTGAAATGAGTGGCAGTGAGTGTCCTGCCTCTTTGGGGACCCTCTGTCCATGTTGCTCATGGGAGGAGACTCTGTGTGTTTGTGCTAGCTCCCAGCTACCCCGAATCCCCCAAATGAAGCCCTGCTGCCTGGGAACTGCTGTGGACCACACCAGAGGTGCTCTGCCTGTTCTGGGCTGTCTGTAGTCAGCCATGCCGCTGCTCCTACTTGAGGTTTTCTACCTTCTGTCTCCATTCATATCCCTTCCTCATGTTTGCTTCCTGTTGGTGGTGCAGAGAACAACCCACCCTTCAAACAGCAGCAGTAATTCACTGGCATCACGTGGCAGGTGTGGTCCCAGCTGCAAGCAGGGGCTGGCCAGCTCCGGTCACCCTGGAGATCTTTGGCCAAATAGCAGATGCACATCTCCAGTGCGGGCCCTGCAGTGCCCTGATGCTCCCCGCACCCTGGAAATGACATGCCCACGTGTGCCCTCTCTCAGCCGCTGTCACCTGTGTTTTCTTGGCGTGCAACCACTCCATCCCTGATTGCACACCCCGTCTGGTGCTGCCAGTCCCAATGATTTTTACTGCAAGACACCCAAACTCTGTCATCTCCTTTGAAGAGCAGGGGGGGAAAGTCCAGCCATCCAGTGGATGCTGCAATGAGATAGTGCTAAACTGAGCTCTAATTGTTCATTTAAACTAATTAAATTACTAAACCCAAGGAATTTTGAAAGGGTTGTTAGGACTCCTGCCCTCCCTTCTCCCAAGCACATGTGCAGGGGGGCAGGTAGCCCCACAACTTCTGGCCCCAGGCTTTCTTGCAGCCTCCTCTGGAGCTGCTGATGGCATCTCACGTCACGAGCAGAAGATGCAAGGCCGGTCTAATCCACTCTGTCAATTCCCTCATTTCTAAGCATCATTTCCCCCCTCTTCTAAAAAACAAGCATGTTTAGCGTTACACGGCTTCAGCATCTGAGTTGTCTGACAGCTTTAAAAGGGAGTAAACATTCATCCTGCTGACACGGCAATAAAACCGGTGCATCTGGAAGAGAGGAGTCAGCAGCAGATGTGCCCCATGCAAACTGCTCACTGTGATGAATGCTCTTCCCAGATACTTCTAATCCCTTTTCTTTTGCTCCTAGGCCTCCTTAATTGTGCTCCCTGTGATTAAATAACTCTTTGAAGACATCACTAGAAGTTATTTCTTCCACAGGGGAATGTCACTTGCCAGGTTCGTAGCCTTTGGCTCTAGGCATAGGGAGCTCATTTGGCAAGGGAGATGGGGAGAGCAGTGTCTGGGGTGCTCTGGTGACCCCAAAATGCTCTGGGGAAAAGCATCCACCAGAAGGTCAGGGATACCCAGCTGCCCAGGAGGGATGGTGGGCTTGACGGGGATGTGCCTGGATGCCCCACATGAACCCAGGGATGGCAAATTCCCAGGGAGCTGCTGCTTCCCTGGTGATGCTTCCTCTCCCAGCCACTCAGGAAGAGCAAAGTGCATGGGTTTGTGGAGGTGAGGGGTGCCATGGTGATGCATTAAGTCAGACCATCCGCCCAGGAGTACAGGGGAGGTGGGCGGTGGTTTCCAGCCTCTGTGGGCTTCCTTGTGAGCATGGTACTCAAAGTCTGTTTTTATGAAGGATGCTGAAGCCTCGGTCTGTGGGAGGGACACAAAAGCCCAACTGCAAGGGCTGCAAGAGTGACTGAGGGGCTTTGCCAAAATGCAGATCAGGAGGGAACTTGTTTTATGGGTGCCTACACCCTGGAAAAATACTAGGCACAGCTGTTTTCTGCAGGACGGGCCCTAACACGGCAGGGAGGCGGCAGCAGCAGTGCTCCATCTTCTGCATGCCATGCTGCTGCCATGCTCCGGAATGCTCCCAGGGCAGGACCCTGTCCCCGTGCCAGCTCAGCCTAAGCCCCTGCAACTGCCCACCCCAAAGCCTGCACCCGGTGTCCCTGAGGCAGAGGAGGCAGGACCCGTAGATAGAGGCAAGCGATTGCCTGAATATTCATGTATCGGCAGGCAAGCTACAGCAGGCCCTTGTTACAAACTGCTACCCAAACTGCTTACATCCATAAATGAGGGAAATAAATAAACAGATGCTTGTTAATTGACTTAATTACCCACCAGCAAACAGGAGACCGGGAGCACATCAATAAAAAATGTTTTAAAAAGCAACTCATAGTAATTCTTTTCCATATGCAAACCACACTGGTCTCTTCTGTCTACAATAGAGTCCCCAAAGACAAGAAATGGATTTTTGTTATGCGGGAAGAAGAGATCAAAGTCTGAAAATTAGGATTGTGTCCCAAAATGAGGCCCAAATTTATGCCCGCTTCCCAAAACCCTGCCTCTTTGAAACCCAGGCTGGGTCAGAATTTAACATATAGCCATGCCAGGAGTTATTGCAAACAACCCTCCTTGAGCAAGAGAAATCCAGCAGCTGAGGTAATCCTTCTTGTTTTCCAGCGAGGAGCAGGCATGAAGGAGAAGGAGGCAGGGCTGGGGAACTCTTAAAGATATTTTATTGATTTTTTTTTTTTTCAGAAGACGCTCAAGCAAAAGGGAAATGGAAAAATTGAAGACCTGCCCCCCTCACTGCCATGTGGATGTGTCCAACCTGAGAGCATGAGATAACTCTGACGTGCTCCTGACGGTGCTGATGCTTGGTGCGAATAACCATAGCCGAGTGCTAGGCTGACAGACCAGGATGGATAAATAAGTACTGCTCAAGCCGGAGGCTTGTGGCCAGACCCCCAATATTTTGTCCCAGGGTGGATGGAGAGGGTCCTGTGCAGACCCTGGAGCAATCCTGCTGAGCCCGGGAGTGGGGATCTGCCCCACAGCTCTGGATGGACAGCCCTGTCCCCACCCTCCAGCTTTTTGCATGCCACTTCCTGGCAGCCCATAATCTCTCATGGGGAATTTCTGTCAAGAGGCCACCCAAATGAAACCCAGACCACGATGTTGTCTGTTAACCAGAGCTGCAGAAGCTGTCATTTCCCGCAATCTCACTCGGTCATGACAACACTAAAAAAACCCCAACCCTGCAAAAATGGCCATGCCAAGCTCCAAAGTCTGCAACAACTTGAGTTTTAAACTATTTTTTTTTGTTTCTAGAAGTGATGCCCTCTGTATGGGTGCTGCCAGCTCAGCAATGCATGAAGAAATCACTGCAACAAACTGCCTTGTGCACACACCCCAAGCCCTGCCAGCCAAAACAGGTACCTTGCCCTTTTCCAGCCTCCTTTCTCAGCGTGTTTGCTCTGTTCCTGGTCTGGCAGGGAGGCTGTGCAGAAAAACCAGTGTGGGTTCCCTCGGGACTGCTTGCAATCAGTCTCCAGTGCCGTTACCTGTGTATCACGTAGCCCCAACGTTTAACGAGTGCCCCCAGGGCAGGCAGGTTATGAAAGAAGCCCCATTAGCGTGCCCCTCGCTGCCTCCCTGACGTCAGTGTGACGCAGTGTAATCAGGGGAAAATGCAGAGCAGGGTACAAAACGCTGGGGAGCGAAAGCTTTTGGGTGCAACCAGAAAAAAAAAAAACAAACGAATGAAGGGGTGTAGCAAGTGGCAGTAAGAGATGAAGGGAGATTGTCTTATCACCCAGAGCTGGCAGCTGGAGTGAATTTCCTCTCGAGAGTGCAGACTCTGCACGTGTGGGTGATGTTCTCCCATTGCTCCAGTCCTGCAGATCCAGCCCTTGCCATGGGCACCAGGGTGGCTGCAGCAGAGAGGGGGCTGGGCAGGGGACAGCGGGCAAGTGCTGCACCAGATCTCAGGCTTGCCTTGCTCAGATCTGATGGCATGCGGATTTTAAATCATGCAGGGATGATGTTATGCCATGATGCCCAGGCACTTTAATGTTGCACCTAGATTTTGAACAGGCTTTAACTATATTTGTTGGAGAATAACTTCAGTAAAGAGCCAGAGCATCTGCATCAACAGGAAGCTGCTCATATGGCTGCATCTGTCCTGCAAACTCAGGGAAAGAAACTAGATCTGCACAATCTCTCTGACAGCAGCCCAGCAGCATGTACACTACAGATTGCCCCACTTGAACTGTAGGGTGGCAGACTGTGTTGTGCATGAAGATTGCATGTTCACCGCAAACTCTGCAGTATTTGCTGAGCCACCTCCATTAGTATTTCTGGTTTTGTCTGAAAGAAGGGAGCGAGCAAGAGCTATTCTGTTCCTCTGCTTGCAGGGCAGACCCTGCAGCTGGGACACACGCAGGATGAAACAGCAGAAGACTCTTTCAAAATCCACATGAACCTAAGTCTTACTTCTGAATCTTTTAAGGCTTATGTCTGTGCTTTTTAACGCAGCCTCCTGACATTTTTTTTTCCTTGGAGCTCACAGCAATTGCTGAACACAGGTGGCAGTGGAGACACGGGCTAGAAGCGCTCAGCAGGGTGACCGTCGGCAAGTCCCCAAGGTCACAGGTACGAGCTGGAGGTTGTGGCCAAACACCAAGTGAGCACCAGGTGGCGGAGATGGAGAGAATGGGAGCCAGTACAGGGAGGGAGAGAGGTAGCCTCTCAAAGCGTGGTGGCAGTGTAAGGCAGCTGGGATGCTCTTGCTCCTGTTTGGGAATGTCAGGCCTATGTGCCTGGCAAGAATCAGACACAGTGATGGCATCTGGCACTTTCGCTTCATCTATCCCTTAGTCTCCCACTGAGCATGGTGTCATGGGATGCAAGCAATGAGGACATGTTGCAACCCCAGCCCAGGCACTGCTCTGCAGCATCAAGAGAAGGATGCAGTTTCAAACACAGGAGCTGTGCATCTTTCAGCCTTGAGCCCACGGAAGATAAGCAGCAGCTCCATAAGCTCTCCACGCCCTGCCAGGTACAAGGCCACCCTGCCATCTGGCACTGCTCCTGGTTCAATGCCTGGGAAATAGATAAGAGGCTCAGCTCAGAGGGAGCAGGACCATTGCACATCCCTCCGTTTTGGAAGCGCTGCAGGAACCCATCAAAGGATGGTGGGGAGAGGAGTGGAGCACACCAAGGTGGTTGTGGTGGAACCAGGCTTGCAGTGCTTGGTGGATCTGTCCTGCCCTGGGGGAAGGGAGAGCGTTTGAGGCTCTCTGAAGGAGTGGGGTGCCGGGCAGGCTCCCTGGCAGCCTGCAGGCTGCCCTGCCAGCCTTGCACGACCAGTTTCCAAGCCCAGTGTGTCTTTCAGCAAGACATGCAGTTTCACCACTGCTCATTCAGGCCTCTGGCTGCCACATTACCAATTTGTTGGCGCGCTTGTTTGGCTTTCTGAAATGTGCCTGTCCAGCTCCTCTGGCATTGAACATGCTGCTGCCTGCCTCACGCACTCTCCAGATTTGGGTTCCTCCTTGGAAGGCATCCACATTACCATCTATTTTTGGAACAGAGGCATCTATTGTCTTGTGCTGTTCTCTGCTGGGTTCAGCTCACAGCTACCCAGGGTCCCCTTCCCCCAGCACTCTCTCCTTTCCCGTGGCATGACTTCTGTGTGCTCCACAACATCTCCAATACATAGTGCTGCTAGAGCCCCACGAGGCAGGGCAGAGCCCTTGCCACCATTTTGTGGATGCCCTGAGCCCATGTCTGCCCCATGAGTTGTCAAGGGGGTCCAGGAATGGGGTCAAGTGGGGTGTGTGAGGTGCCCACCTCCAGTGGTGGGCTCCCGCAGTCTGGCATGATCCTGCCATGAGGTCCTGCCAAGAAGACAGCAAGTCACCTGCAGCATGGGATGTATAGTGGAGGACCAGGTCCCCCACCTCTCCAGACTGGAGCCAGGTATGGACCTGAGTGGCAAGGTCTCCAAACAGCATGGGTGAGAGCTGTATTTCAGGGTGAGTCCCTGCATTAGGCAACACAAAGAGAGATTGACAGAGAGGCTAGATGCTCTCGGCAGGTTGTGAGTTGGAGGCTACACTGCAGTCCTTGGGGCTGTCCTTCTCCCTTGCCACAGCCTTCAGAGCTGGGCTGAGTTTTGCAGCCATAGTGTCCATAGCAAGGAGGCTGGGCTGCTGCTCCCCCAGCTCAGGACCTCTGAGACACCTTTAACCAAAAGTTACACCTCTCTGATTTCCTCGGTGATGTTGGGTTCCCTTTGCTGCCAATTTATTTTTGCCTCTTCCAGAAAGCTAGTCAACAATTTTCAACTGTGTCGGTTTGCAGAAGATAGAAGGGGGAGTGGGAAGGGGAGATGGGACGGAGCTATTTTAGTCTAAGTCCATCTGCGTTGATAATTCTCCATCCAGCCCCAATCATTACTGGAGCAGGATTTGCCAGGTGGCCTGGCTGAGCAAATGCCTTGCATGTTTTGCAAGCATTTCAGGCTCCGCATGCCCATGCACCTCTGCTTGCAGCATGGTGGGTCAGCACGTGCTTCAGCAGAGCCACCAGCGGAGCTACAAATGTGGACACCGCTCCACAGCAATGGGAACAAACAGCGCCAGCAGCTCCTTCCCACCACACATTCCTCTCCCTGAAGTCAAATCCACATCTCAGGAACAGCGATTTCGGCACTGATGGCCCCTCAGCATGTTAGAAGTTTCATGCAATCTGTTTACTTTTGGACATATGCTGTGTTCATGCTGCCTGGAGTCTTGCTGCCTCTAATAACTTTGGGTGTAATTTTCTCCAGTTTGGTGCCTGGGGCACTGATTGACACCTGTGGAAATAGGCCTCCAAGGGGGTGCAAAATGCCTTTGTTCCTTTGGTGTAACTCCTTTACTGCTGCTATAAAAAATGGCACATGTTGCCCCCAAGGCACAGATCCCCCACGGGAAATCAGAGGATGGAGGTGGGAGGAGACAGGACCATGCTGCACTTCACCACCTTAGGAAGCTTGAGGGAGGCTGGGATACCTGTATTGGTGTGCATCTGCATGCATGTGTATAAGTGTATATAGATCTATAATTATAGATATATATGTCTCACAGAGAGTGAATAGTACTGCCAAGGATGAAATCTCTAACCTTACCCTCAGGGATGCCAAGGTCATGGCAACAGCAGCTTTGCTGCACCTGGAAGTCACCTGGGTGGGCAGGAGGTGTGCATTTAATGCACAGCATCTATTCTTGCAGAAAAAGAGCACAGTACCCTGGTTTGATTTTCCAATTTTCCTCATTTTCTGAGTGCTGTTCCAGAATAATGCCCTGAGAGGAATGCTCTGAGCCCCCAGCTCTGTGCCACCGTGTCCTGCTGTATGCACCCAGCTCACCAGCTTTGCTGCAAGACAGTTTGCACCAAAAGAGACAATTTTAGAGAAATACTAATTAAAAAGAGCACTGTTTAGGGGCTAGGATAATCAAGGTTTTTTCAGCATGAGTGAAGCCAATGGGACAGTGCTCTTCCAGCATCATTTTTGATCTCAGGTGAGGAGTTTGGGCCGTGAGGTACTCTGTGAGCCAGGTAAAGCTGCCTCCCACAGAACTGGCTTTTCAATGTACATATCAGAGTATATTTGCAATGTAAATTAATAAGTGCCATCTGCTTACCTCTGATGTTATGAGAATGTTGTCTTGTGACTGGCTACAAACAAGACAACATTGAAGAGGTAACACCTGCTGGTACATATTACTGCAATTTATTTTCAAACATTAGAAGATTATTTTGGATGGGAGAAATAGGTATAATCTCCTCTTGCTATGTATTAGGTGCTAATGAGAGGTATGTGTGTGGATTGCCAGACAACATCTTCGAGGAGTAAGCAGTAAGGATGGAGTAAAGTGCATCCAAGGGCAGAGGGACCTCGAGAAGGAGGCCGTGCCTCTGCAGCTTGTCCATGGGGGCACAAGGGCATGTTTAGCTGGTGAAAAGTTGCTGCTTGACAAATGTAAAGCTTGCTGCAGGAATGTATTGATTTCAGGCAAAAGAGCCCTAGAGGTCAAAAAAAAGGAAGGTCTGTCAAAACATCCAACTTTAGCCTTTGGGGATGGGATGGTCTGAATTTTCATTTCAAAATCACAGCCTACTTTTGAAATGGGAATTATTCTAATGCTGAGACAGAGATGAAACCTTTCTGTTTTAGCAAAATAAAATGTTTCGTTTGACACACTTTTTCCTAGTTTTCCCAGAATAGGAATAAAATCTAAAGAAACAGATAGTAGATAAAAAAATGGGATCCGTGCAGACTACCAGCTCGTGTTTCCACTCAGATGTTCCCAAGCTGACATCCAGGCTCCCATCATACCTCTTTATTTTTCTCATCCCCTTATTTTTCTGCAGATTGGCGGCACCGCAGGGCAGGGACTTACAGGCCTGGGTTTTAATATCTGACAGCACACAAGTTATGAATTCCAGTGTGGCTATATAGGTATTTATGTAGGTAATTGTTATGTTGGTGACTAGCTTTTATTTTATGCTGCCTGAAGCATCTTGAGGTGAATGGGCAGGAGTGTGGTGCCAGTGTGTCCACTCCGCAAAAGCTCTGTTGTGAAAGGTATGGCAGCTGAACCGCCCTTACCAGGGAGTAGGCAATGATGATTTTCCTGATTTTCTGCAGCCTGCATAGAGCTGGGTGAGCATGACAGGGGTTTCCCCCAACGCAGAGCAAGGATGCTGCGGGGCGGGTAGACCTCCTGCCTAAACCTGCAAAGATGGAGGAGCACCTGATGAGTTTGAGCAGGGGAGAGGAGAAGCCAGGTGGGATTTTACAGAGGAGAGGACTTTTCTAACAAAGGGGCAAGGCGAGAAAAGGAGAAACTGGCTGCAGAAGGGCAGGGGACTCACTGCTGGGCAGGTCTCAGGCTGCCAGAGAAAACTGGGGATGGGAAATGTTGGAAACATTCGTGATGCTGCCAAAGAAAGGAATGAATGAGTTTGGGGATGCACCACAGAGCAGGGGTGCACATTGGCTTCTGCAGAGAGGTCAAGGCAGGGATAAGTGTCTTGTTCTCAAGAGTAAGAGCTTTCGATATGACCCTGAAGAGGGGGGTTTGGAGCCTGGAGCATTCTCCAGGAGCATCCTTGGGGAGGACAGGGAAGCCTGAGCAAGCAAGCCACAAGCAACCTCAGAAACATTTCTCCTGGGACACGTGTTGAGTGAATTTTCTAACAATAAAAATAACAAAACATTATTTTTGAGAGGATCATTATCAACGTTACTAAGCAAACCTGGCAGCTCCCCTTCCTATGCTGCAGACCTGCAGGGAGCAGCTTTAACATGGTGCACCCAGGGGTGCAATGCATGGCAAGGCTCTTCTCACCCTGGGTGCAGAGTGGACCACAGCCATCCTTGGCTCAGTAGCAGGACAAAACCAGCAGACCGAGGTATCAGCAGTGCAGGTAAGTTGTGTGGAAGCATTTTCCTGCATTGTGTGTAATTGAACTGCTGGAGTCCCAGCTGTGTGGTGGGATTTTTACAATTAAAAGGCACTGATGGAAATTTTTCCCCCATCTGACTGACTTCTGTGTCATTTTAAGCACAGGGGCAATGGTGGGCTGGCACAGGGATACCCTTCAGTGAGGGTGGCTGCTATTGCTTTCACCAAGTTTTTGGGGCAAAGCAGAGAAAGCCAGGGTCTGGAGCATCACCAGGGTGCTCACGCTTGCTGTCTCGGCTGCATTTGAAGCACTGCTGTCTCCTGGACATCCCTCTCTGCTGCCCCATCTCACCCATGGCCCTTGCTGGAGGGGACAGGGGGCTGTCAGGGCCATATTTGTTAGACAAAGCCTTTCCTGCACAATGTGCCTCCACTGTGCTTCCCCCTCAGCTTAAAACTCCCAGTCCTTTAAATTATCCTGGTGATGTTCAGCTGCCTCTCTGCCCCTTGGCTGCATTCCATCCTTCCCGCTTCCCTCCCCAAAATCCGGGGTGACACAGTCAAGCCTTAATGAAACATTACCGGTGACTCAGGCCTGCTGGCTGTTACGAGTGGCACATGGCCCAGTGCAGAAATGCCATTGCGGGCGTTTGCATGGGAAATCATGGGCCGGGGAGGGAGAGGGGTGCTGGTGGCAGCCACAGGGCACTGCTGCCTCGCTGCTGGCACAGCTCCATGCCACGGGACATTTTGCAACTGCTGCTGATGTAGGGGATGCTGGGGGGTAGCGGGGATGCTGGCGGCAGGGGGATGCTGGGGGGGTAGGGAGGGGTCGACATGTGGTGATGGTGGTGGTGGAGCAGTGGGTTATCGGTGCTCCTCATCCCCAGGGCTGGGCAGCTGCCAGAAGGTGGCTGACCACAGCTGGATTTCCTGGTGAAAATAACTCCATGGCATGAACTTTCACAGGAGGAAAGGTAGAGAGCAGCTAGGGTCTGACTGCCACCCCTCCACCACATCAGCAAATATCTGCTCAGGCCAGCGTGAATCAGCAGAGGCTGGGGGCAAGCAGGGGAGAATGTTGACACTAGTAAAACCCAGGGGAAGTTTTTGGGGTTGAAAGGAAAAGAAATACTGGGCTAAATTGATTCACAGAGGACCTCTGGTCCTCTTGCTCACAGATCGTTTGCATAAGAGCAGCAACAATGGTGGAAGGGGAAAGAAACAGAGGAGGCGATGAGCATGCCTTTCCCGAGAGGAGTCAGGGAAGACTGCTTTACCCCAGGCAGTGATGCTGTTTGACTTTGTGGTATTTCTTTTGTTTTCCCCCTGTGTCCCAGCCACCCAGCAGGATGGGGCCTGGCTGCCTATGTGGGATT
This sequence comes from Balaeniceps rex, assembly GCA_013401315.1. Classification (NCBI taxonomy): domain Eukaryota; kingdom Metazoa; phylum Chordata; class Aves; order Pelecaniformes; family Balaenicipitidae; genus Balaeniceps; species Balaeniceps rex. Next base: position 466,900 of record VYZW01036889.1, on the reverse strand, counting down.
GGCATGAGCCTGTTTGCTTTGCCGACGCACGGTGGGAGCTGCTTTCCCACACCAGCCACCAGGCTGGTGGCTGCTGCCCCTCTTCCTGACGGGAGTTGGCTGCTGCAGCAGCTCCCATAAGCAGAGTGACTGCTAGCCAGGGGGTGGGAAAGGAGTGCCCTCATGTCCCCAGTTGCCATTTCCACCTTCCGACCAAGACTTTTCCCTGGATGGTGCTGACTGTGCTTCTCCCTGTGATCTGCCATCGGTTGCAGTCACCAGCTGGAGGGTGCAGCCAGCGCGTTGCAAGGGATGCTTTTGGCCATCATAGGGTGAGGTTGCAACCATGCAGCCAGCTTGCCAAGCAGGGAGATACCGTGCCCACCGTGCCGAGAAGAGGGCACCACAAGCACACTGCACTCACCAGCTCCTTCTCTACAGGATGCAGTGGCAATGCTGTCTTCTGTTCAGTGTTTCCCGGGTCATGCCAGTGGTTGATTCCTTCACTCTGCCAAAACTTGCTTGTGTGGTGGTGCTGGGAGGAGAAGCCAGTAGTTTTCCACTATCCCTGGCATCGGGAGGCACAGAGCAAGCACTGAAAACCTGGCGAGGCTCCATGGCGGGTTCACACCTATTGCTTTCGCAAGACGTGTGATGATAAAAACCCTGAAAGGCAAAGAAAGGCCATTGCTCTGATTCACTTAGCATGCTGCAAGCTGTCTTGTTTTGTTCCTTCTCTTCTTTTTTCTTTTCTTCTCCTGTTCTGTGGGAGGAGAGGGGGGCATTTCATGTTCCCAGTCTATTTCAGGCAATCACAGCATTAGTGTCTCAGGTAGCCTGACCCTGCCACCCTGCTCCTGTCCTAGCACTCACAGCAAGCCCAGGATCTGCATATTGGCTGTGACACTTCCTAATTGCTCAAGATGGATTGCTTAAGAAAAAGCCTTCCATATGGTCTGCAGGATTTATTTTTTTTATATTTTTCCCCCCCTTGCTTCTACAACTGTTACAGGAAAAGATATTTTTCCCCCTGTTTGACATATATGTAATCTTCTTCTGATACACAAATGCCAGATGGCACTACAAAAAGATAACAAATGTGTCTGCAGCCTTCGACAGTTAAGTCTGGGAACCTTGAAAATGGCTACAGAGGAGCTGGGAGAGGCTGGCTTGGGGGGTTTTGGGGAGGGGTGTTGAAGATGGAGCATGTCACCAAAGGTGGTTAGGGGAACCTGGAAATGCTTTGCGTCTGTCCTATGCCCAAGCCCTGCTGGGCATCCCAGTCTAGGATTTGCAGTGCACTGCTTTCAGTGGTGAGGAAACCTGAATGGTGGAGGGATGCTGTTCTTAAAACTACCTCTGGGAAGAGGCCCTGACATGCAACGAGCAACAGGGAAAGCAAACTCCAGAAACCTGATGACAGAAAGCTCGTTGCAGTCAATGGGCATCTTATGGCTGGGTTTGGACTGACTTTGGATCAGGTATTTAAATCCCCTGGGAACAGTGCCGTGAACACAGTCCTGTCTGCTGCAAGGCAGAGAGCAAGGGTGAGCGAGGCAGTCTTTAATTTGGTTAGGAGCACCATCCTATAACCATATTACCATATGTAAATGGTGCTTAACGTTAATCTGCTAACACGCTTTCTCTAATTACGGGGATGAGAAATGACTCTTGTCTTGCTTTGTGCTCTGGGATAATCTTGGAAATGTGGTCTGTCACCGCAGCAAGGAATTTCCTCCTGAAACCTTTGTTTAATAAACAGATACGAGAGCAATCAGGTTGCAAAGCACTTTCCTGGAAAAGGGCAGATTAATTTTTTCTCTGCTGAAGCTGCAGGGAGAAGGGAGGTGGTCTGTCTTCACGTGTTCAACGCCTTTTCATGCTTGGCGTGGTGACTCACTCCCGACGCCAAACAGCGGATGTGCTTTCCTGCTGAGGTGGCTTGTCCTTGCCAGGGCCAGCCTCGCTGCCGGCTCGCTGCAGAACCACAGCGATGCTTTCACCAGCAGACCCCTCTGGCTGCTTGGCTTTTGCTACGCTGGGCTTCATCTCTTCCCTACTGTCTATGGGGGATGCAGGCAGGGATCAGGCAGGACCTCCCAGTGTGTGCTTCATTACTCATCTCCCTGCTGAAGCATCCCATCATTTCCTTCTTTTATCTCTAGCAGGCACCTTCCAGAGTCGCCTGCCCCCACCAGCCCTCATGCCATAGCTGATGGCCTCCTCAAAGCCACTTTTTAGGAGAATGAATGGTTTCCAGCCTCATCTCAGGACCAGCAGCACACATCACCTCTTGCATTATGCTCACTTTGGGCAAAGCACACCTGCAACGAGCTCAGCTTGTTATTGCGCTGCCTGCATTGAGCACAGGTTGGACTAGGGACATCTGGATGTCCTTCCTGGCTGGTGACCACAAATCCATTGTGGAGGGTGCGTGGGACATCAATGGTGGGAAAGGCTGCCCAACTCTTTGGCCAGCTGCCTTTGCTCCACAGCCCCATCAAGGAATTTTCCACAGCCTTTGTACAGATAATCAGTCACGCCACCCCCAAGCAAGCCGATGGCCTGCGCATAAGGTTATGCAACTGTTTTTTAAAAGCTTTACTGTAAAATGCAAACTGTATGGGAGGCGGAAAGGCAGGTAAACCTGCTTGTGCATGAGGAAATTTAACTGGCATTGCTTTCATTACGCCTAGTCCAGAATAACTGCCCACACAGGCATGCTTTTTCTAGAGCAAGGGTTTAGCCTGATGCACCTGATGTGATCTCTCTGATGGGGCGGTGTCAAGCAGACAGGTGTGGGATGTGCCCAAGTGTGGGACTGCAAACCTTCCCAGGTGGGAGAAGGTCTCCCTGCGCAGCTGCATGTGTGCAGGAGGAGGTTTGCTCTTTGGTCTCTGCTATCACCTGAGAACACCTTGGAAACCATGCAGCTTTCCTGCAGAACGGAGCAGGTTTGGACATCGCTGCAAGTTCACAGGTGCCCTTCTTATCCTGTGCAGGGCACGTTTGCTAGACATCTGCATCTGTTGGAGGGTGACTGTATCTGTCCAGCTTCCCACCAGCTGCTGCCATCAGTTCTGCTTCGAGTTATGCATGTTTCTGCTGGGTTTTTTGATAGCTGCACCTCTCCTGGTGCTCCATGGCTGAAGTGATGGGTCCTCTGCCGTGCGGTCATTGCACCCCAATGCTGGATATGAACCCTGAAGGCTCTCTAGACCACCAAATGTGAGGGGAAGTGGAAAAAGGAGTGAAGTCCCAGAATGACATTGCTTGTTTCCCTGTAAATACTTGGTGCCATCACTCTTCCTACCATTTACCAGGAAGCCCCGAACTGCTTTCAAACTTTATTTTAACCGAAAAGGTGGGAGATTGTCACAAATACCATTCTTCCTGCCTATGAGCACATAAGCCAGGGAGAAAATATTTGCTGGCTGACCTGCAGCCGGCAGCGTCTGGGTTTTTCCAGAGGCGGGTGACAAGGTTTGCCAAGGAGACCTTGGGCAGATGTGCTGCTGATTCAGGAAACGTCTGACCGTGGGTGTTTTACGGGTGCTTGCAGAGTGCTGCTGCAGATCCTGTGTTCTCACAGGGTTAAACAACAGCAAAAACACTGGGAAAATGTTAGTGTCGCTTATATCAGCTAAAGAGCTGTTGAGATGGCAAAGCGGTTATTAGATTTGTCCCTAACATTTATTAAGTTTGTGTGTGTCTCTGAGATGTTCGTGCTGCTCCTCTGTGTATCTTTGGACATGTCAGCTATACTAAGGCATTTCCAATTATCCCATCACCTACCAGATAAGGTGGTCTCAAATAGATTTTTTAATTTCTCGGGGGAAAAAAAAAAACAAAGGAGAAAAGAAGCAGCTCAGCGATCCTGTATTTTAAATGGCCTTTGAATAGCAAATGCAAACTCTGTTTCATCTCAGGAAGCCAAGGGAGAGCACATACACGCGCGTGTGCGTGCTCACACACATGCGTGCATGCCAACACCACCCTGGGCAGATAACACTCCATCACACCTTCCTGCCCTATCTTTGACATTTCTTCTTGGGCTCTGCAGAGGGTTTTGCAGACAAAGAAGAAACAGATAAATTTGGAACCCTTTCAGGGTTGGATTTTTTTCATTTCCTGCAGTGCTTCTGACAGTCTGGAGAAGTTCCCCTCAAAATACGTGTGCAGTGGTGCAACAAGTGGGCAATAACATTGGCTCTTTGTGCAGAATTTCACTAGGGTTTCTCCTATGTGTGCCCTCCCTGCTTCCCCAGGCTCATAGGCTTTGCCACACGCAGAAATGAGGATGGGAACGTGCATGCAGCTCTGTTTCGCTGACCCGTGTCTTGGGTGACCTGGAGTTTCCAGCTTGCTTAAGGAGTTCAGAAGTGCCTGAGGCTCAATTTCAAAAGTCATTTCATTTCTAACAGGCAGGTGAATTTGGTGCTTAACTTCCAGTGAGATCTAACTAACCAGCCTAAGTGCCTTTACTGTTCTCGCTAGGTGCCTATCTATATCTTCAGGTAGAGCAATACGGGGGGAAACGTGGCTTTTAATAGCTTGTGAGTCACGGCAAGGCACGCTTGCGCTGCAGGCGAGCAGCTGCGACTGTTGCACAGCAGAGACAGACCCAGGTGACTTTTAAATGCTCCCACACCACCAGACACCTAGCTGGGACCAGCCCGGGTGAACCTGCCCTGCTCCCACAGCATCGGGGAGCAACGCACAGGAGCATCCTGCAATCCAAAGGCTAGCAGACTGGCCTCAGGCTATTAAAAAAAAGGATTGATTTACCAGCATTGTCTTTGGTTTGCCTTCCTAGCGAATGCATGTTCCCTGGGAAAGCCATGGGCTGAACTCAACAGAGGTGCAGTGCTGCAGGGATGGGGGGGAGCGCGGGGCTTGTCGGGAGCTGTGGAATTGGCAGCGAAAATATTCAGCTGACCAACTATGACAAGAATGAGCAGGTTTAAATTACAGCAGGAAGGATTTTGGTCAGACATCAGGAAACACTTTCTATTGGTAGGAAAAGTGAAGCACCAGCTACAGAAAATAGCTTTGAGTACGTCGCAGAAACCAACAGACTCTGAAAGGGAAACCGGGACGTGCCTGGTGTGGTGGTGAGGTTAGTCAAGGCATGAGGAGATTGATGTGCAGCTGCAGCTGAGCTCACCCCTGCAGACGGGCTCTGAAGCACTTTTGTGTGTATCCTAAAATCAGTGTTACTTGGCACGAAGCTGGAGATGGAAAGCTTGGATGGGCTGCTGTGTCTCATACAGAAAAGAAACAGAAAGTGCCGGGGATGGGGATGGGGATGGGGATGGGGATGGGGATGGATGGGACACAAAAGCATGACTGTAAGGCCTGGGAGAACACAGCTTGGTTCCCAGCTCTGCTGCATTTCCCACATGACCCAAGCAAACCCCTTAGCCTCGCTGCACATCGTTTGCCCATCTCTGCACTGATCTGAGCACTGCCCTCCCTTGCAGTGTCGTTGTACATCAAATGAGCTGTTTAAAACCTGTAGCAAACAAGCCTTACACAGATATTTGCTAATATTCCTGATTGCGTGGACTCCAGGGCAACCTACTATCATACTTCCCTATGATCAAAATGTTATTGGTTATCATAAAGGATGCTTTAGGGTTTAAGACAGATACAGACTCTTTTAACAGCATTTATTTCTGAAGAACCTTCATCTTTACTCTCTCTCATGACAGCTGTTTTTTGAGTCATGAGCTGGTTGCAATTACTTTGCCTCTGTAATTCCATCTTCCCCACACTCTTCCTGGCTTCAGAGCTCCTGGAGGATGGTCACCTGTGTGGAGCCGTGCATGAAAATTGGATCCCAGCTGCAGGCAAGGCTAGGAGGAAGTGAACGTGGAATATATCAATTTAAAGTACGTTTATTGTGCATTCTGTCACTGATTTGATGTAAAAAAATTTGCATGCAAATGACAGCAGATTTGCATCTCTCCTTTCATTGACTGCAGATGTTGAAAAAAAAATATTTCGGGGGGGGGTTTGAGCTTTCAGAACATCTTAGAGGAAATTTTGGCGGCTGCCCTATTAACGCATCTATGTAAATATGCTGACCTCTCCTGAAAACAGCAGGCTGACGCCAGGGTATTTACACAGAGATGTTCACCGCAGCACTCTGCGGTCTTTGCCTTTCTAAGATTTCCGGCATCATTTTGGAAAGGTGTGGTGCTGACACCCTTGGACATGGAACTGTGTCTCTTATAAAAATGGATTTTCGCATGGAAACATGTGGAAGGATTTTTCTGAGTACCATGAGGATGCTAGTTGGCTCTTACAATGGTTATAACGGGTTGAAGAAAATTCTAAGCAACCAGGAGGCATCCAGAGAGTTTTGGAGGCATCTTCTTCCATTGACGGTAGTGGGCATCAAGATCAAGGCAGCCTTGGGCAACAGTGAACTGAAATTGCTTGTCTTCCCCTTGAACTGGGCAGATGGTTGAGTGCATCTTCGGCAGCACAGGGGATGGGATGGGACCTGCCCGGGGGGACGCCGGCTCTGCAGGGCTCCCCTGCCCAGCCCGTGCATGGAGCAGGGCTGCCTCTGAAGACGAGTGGCTGTGGTCCCTGGGTTTTATGCAGACCAGGTATAAACACCCTTCCTTTGTTTTCTGGACAGCCCTCATTTGCGGAAAACCTGGGCCTGCTTATCAGAGGACTGGTGCATATTTACATACATGCTCTGTACACAAAATTATCCAGTGTAGAGTGCTCTGCTTTGCCTATGCTATAAGAACTCCCAGACCAAATTTGCAGCCCCAGCAGGACTGATGCACAGGGTGCGAGGTGGGTCCTGAAAACCATTCAAGCAGTAGGTGTTTTCCTCTCCTAATCTCCTGAGCAATGAAAATTTAGCCTCTTGCTTGACTTGATTTTTTTGTCACCTGGGCTTCAACCACTGTGCAGGAATCAAGGACTTTCTATCTCCCCTGTCAAGGTATTTTTTGACAATGGAAGCTAGAAAAATGACCAAAGGGAAAAAAAAACAAAACAAAAGAACCAGCAAACATAAACAGGAACGAGGCAGCTAATGAACCAAGCTTTGCTGAGGTTGCTGTGACTCTACAAAAAATTGGCAAAAAAGTTACTCTTCTAAAGCTGCCAGGTTTAAATAAGGTGCTATCTGTGTAGAAATTTTTTTTTAACATTAGCTCTGCATCTGTCCTCAGCTAAGAGATATAAATAGATTTATACCTTTCTCTCTATGTATATGATTTTATATATAGGTGTGAGTGCGGATTAAGTTTATGCACATGTATGTGTATATAAAATATGCACACTGGCTAGATAGAGCCATCCATCTATCAAGTTATTGGCCTATCTTGTGCTCATTCGAGAAAGGGTTTAAAAGGAATTGCCTAAATACATAATAGATGCTGGGGTTTTTTTCTTTTTAAGAGATGAGTCAAGTCAAATGCTATGATATAAATTTTTAATACCCCTATGACCTGATTTTTTTTCCTCTTGTGCAAGGAAGTTAACAATATGAAATGTCTTTTTGTTGTCTCTAATCATGGGCTGATTTGATAAGCTGTAATTATTATTCATATTTGAGATCTGCAGCTAGGGAGATGCAGGAGGTGTGGGGACCATTGGGATGTTTAGGTTTATTATTATTTATTACTGCTATGAATAAAAGAATAATGGTTTCAGAGATTCTGCCATGTAGTTCAGGCTGCAAATTTAACCCATTTAAAAACCGTTGCAATCCATTTGCGTCTGATGGATTCTGGGTCTCTTTAATCACATTTTTTGGTTCCTTACTCTGTTGGAGGGGTTGGGAAACTGGAAGAAATGGAAGGAATGATTTTTGTAGGCCCTACCAAAATGCATTGTGTTTGTTGTTTGACCTTGGGCAGTGTGTCTCCTTAGGAACAGTGGAAGAATACTGTGCAAGGAGTAGTCATGTCACAGCTGCTGTTGTGGCTATTACTATTCGTCATCTTACCAGATACAGCGTTCAAAGGCACGTGGTGAGCAGAGAGAGAGTTGTGATCCCTGTTATTATGGATATCCAGTGCTTTAGAAGTGTCTTGGCAAAAGCGAAGGGGCTTGTTAGGTGGGAAACAGCAAACAGCATCTTCAATTCAAGAGCAATATGTGCTTATGTTCATTTCAGCACTGGTTGTCAACTCCCATAAATCTTTGGCCATCTCGAAAGTGTCAGTGTCCTTGAAAATGTCCCAGTGGCTGCACAGAATTAGACTGAGTTGTTTTTAAGCCTCTGAGATGTCTATGCAAAAAAGAGGATGCATGTAAGATGGATGCTTAGCAAGGTGCTGGGGGTGAACGGCTCAGTTGGTTGTGATTTAGAGAAAGGAGAAAATGGAGAAGATGGGCCCTGTCTCACTGCAGGGTCTTTGTTGTAAATACAGAGCCACTTTCACTGATGATGGTCCAAGTCCCCCAGGCCTTTTCATGGAGGGAGTGGTGGAGGTCTGCTCATCCTGGGTCAGGTGTGGTGTGCCCCACTGCAGCGCCCTTCGTTGCTAGAAGGCAAAAAGCAAAAGCAAAGCATTTCCCTTCGTTGTGCTAGAGAGGTATCTTTCAGATCTAGAACCAGCGTGGCACCATCCAAGGAACAAAACAAATGTGTTTGTAGGCTACTGATTCACCTTTCAAGTGATGGAAGTACTTCGGGCTGCTCCACTTAAAGCCTTTGACATCTGTGGGTGTGTGGGTGCAAATACATTGCTTATTTGTTCCTCTTGCCCTCCTGGAGTCAGAGCCAGAATTACCTTCAGTCATTACTCTCTCCTGTCTCCGTAAGTACAGACTGTGCTTGAAAGAGAAACAAACACATCTAAGTAACATCCCTTCTGAAAAATGTGGGTGTAGATTCCAGGAAAAGATGCTTTCATAAAACTCACAGTTGTAGGAGGCTTATCCATGTGATGGTCAGAAACACCAGAAGGAAGAGATCTGCAGCCAGAGGCCATGGCTTTAAAAATACATGATCGATTACAAGCCTGAAATGTCGCTCTGCGGAAGAAAACCAGCGTGATGCTCACAGGGAGCAGCCCAGTGCAGCTGCCCGTGGCTCACAGTGGAAATCAAGTCCTGACCACATGCCTTAGCAGGCATTGGTGTCTCTTGCAGAAACTCTGGTATCCAATTTCTACCAGAGGTCTGTTGGTTGTTGGAAATTTTGAAGATGGTAATAAGGGGCTGGGAGAGCCAGTGAGACTTTAGGGAATGATGTTGCAGGGGGTTAAGATAAGCTATGGCGTTTTGGTGCTGTTTTCCCTATTCTCAGTTTCCTGAAGTTGGATCTGTAATGTACTCAGAGGCAAGGGATTAATCTCAGAACATAAAATATACAGATCTCTTCCAAACAACCAAATTTTAAATGAAATCAGAGTCCCCTTATGTGGCAGCTTTACATCTCTCCATCTTCAAGTGTTTTGCATGTTAAAGGAGAAATTGAAGATTGTCCACACCAACATGACCTCCAACAAATTACATGTCCTGGATCCCTCTTTTCCAGTGAAGGCTATGCCAGACTTCATGTCTGCTATCTCTCTAGTCCTTGCGTGTTTTCCCATCTACCTTTTTATGCTGCAGTCTCAATATCTTTTCCTTCCTTTCTTTTACCAGTGCAGAAGTTTGAAGACGTGAGCCACAACATATGCCATTGTCCCTTCCTAGATATGAACAAAGTATATTGTTACGCTTCAAATGTGATACTTTTTTTCCCCCGTTAAATGTTTTCTAGTGGCATAGACCAACCATCTGTTTCTCTTTCTCTCTTCCATCATTCAATTCATTGCACGTTATTCAAATTAATTATCAATTAAGAACCAGAAAGACTGGATAATCAGATTACAGAATGGTAAGATGGTCATAGTAACACAGCACCTTATTAAAAGCCTCCAGATATTTAATAAGACAATAAATTCCTGATCTTTTGTTCTAAAGATGAACCTTCAGCCCAATAAATGAAAACAGAGTGACATGTATCTCTTCCCTTGGTCATTTATTTATGAACATAGGAAATGACATTGACTAACCCCTTTCCACTCCAGATTTCAGATTGCAATCTCCTCTCAGATGTCAAACTAACCTAGATAATAAAACAGCTTGAGTCTCAAGACATTCCCCAGAGAGCTAAGGAAGTTCTCTGTTATTTTTTTGTGCTAAAGTGAATCTGGTTTATAAGGCATGAAATTAGCTGTCCTTTAGCTTTGTGGTTATCCCAAGAAGAGGAGGGTGTCTGGTTTTGGGGCGAAGGTAGAGCAGCAGTGCTGGCTGCTGTGCCCTTGGGCAGCCGTAGGAGCGTGCAGTTGGATCATCTTTCAACACCCTTCTGTTGAGCAGTGCTCAGAGAAGGAAATTTATGAGGCTTGGCAACAGGGTTGGCATGCAGGGCGTGCCCAGCGAAGATGAGGATGGAGGAGAGCTGATTGTGCCCTGTGTGATACCTGAGAGATTCTGGCTCTGACCATCTGTACAGTTTGATGTGCCTAAACCTTTCCCACAGTAATCCCTCTGGCTGCTTGGCCTCCTCTTGTATATATAACCACACCACGTGGTCGCAAAGGTGGCGGCTCATCCTCAGCTGTGAAAGCAGAGATTACCCAAAATTCAGGGCTGGAAAGGGCCAGAAGAGGTCAGGTTGTCTGGTTGCAAGTCCCAGGGAATCACGTCCACCTACCCTGCTCCTGGTGACGAGGCTGCCACCTCTAATAATTTGGTAGCTTTCATTTTCAACTGCAATTTTACTGATGGGACTTGAGGGCAGCTTTGCAACTGTGCCGAGAGCACAGATGTCCTGTAAGCCCCCTTTACTCCGGAGAAGCATCCTTAAGGGGCTGCAGCTTCAGTTGGGTCCCGCAGGTCTGCAGCAGCCAAGAGTAAAGTTGTGTAATTAACACAAATATTCGTTGCCATTTCGTGCGGTTCCTGATGACAACTCATTTGCTTCAATATTATCCCCATCCTTTTTTTCTCTCTCCTCCATCACCCCCCGCCCCCAACCCAAATTTGCCAGAGCCTCGTAGCCATCACAGCCTGCAAAGCATCCTCTTCGCATTCTCCTAACGCAATTGCACATCATTAAGCAGTACATTTACATGTCAGACTAAACCCACTGTCCAAGCTGCTTGTTCTGCTTTGTGCAGCACTGTGCCAGGCATCCTCCAGAAAGGATGCAAATCACGGCACAAAAAACATATTACAAGTGGCATGCAAGATCTGTGCCCACTTTGCCCATTGTGTCAAGAAAACAGAAATGCTTGTCAAAATACCAGCTCGAGTAGGAGCTTGCGGCTTCTGGAGGAATAAAAGAACCATGTTGGCAAGCACAGGACTAGACAGGCAGATGTCCTCCTCTCCACCCACTAGAATTTTATTGGCAATTGAGTTAACAACCTCTTTGCATATGAAAGTAACGGAGAGGCACTGCTGCGGCCTCGCTGGCAGGAGTCTTGGCTGCAAAACCAGTGAGACATTTGACAAGGAAGCAATATGTTAGCAACATCTCTTCATCCGTGTTATCAGGGCCAAATTGCCACGGCACTTGCAGCCATGTGGAGGCATTAGATGCAAAGTGTTAGACGCCTTGCCATTCTTCCTCATCATTTTCTCCTTTCTCTTATCCCTTTTCAGAGCAGCCTGGTCCTGACACTTCTCTTCAAGTGGCTCCAGAGCCAATCCTGCCCTGTGCTGCTGTATATCTTTACAAAATAGGCTGACAGGTGCTGAACATCCCCATTTTGAAATGATGGCTCATGGTAATAAATGGTTCTAGGATTTTTTGTTTGATTTTTGTTTGGGGGGGGTCCTTTTATTTTTTTCTTTTTCTGTAGAAGCAATTGCATTTTCAAGTTTTCCTTTAAGAGGTCACATTTCTGAGCTGATGAATGGGAGGAATACAGCCTGGCAAAACCTCTCTCTCCATTGAATCCTTACAACAGAATTTGTACCCTGTAGCAGTTGTCCCCATACTCTTTAGATCTGCAGACTCCCTGAGCATCTGCAGCGGAAAAGCAGACTTCCCTGTAGCGGACTGACAATAACCTTGTAGCGATGAGCTATATCTCGTGGGTCTCTGGATACAGTGGTGTATCCAAGCATGCCTGTGGACCCCCAGTAGAAAAGTGCTGTAGAAAAATCCAGAGTGGTCTGAATGGGCAGAGTAGCATAATCAAGTCAGCAGTCTTGGGGTCATTTTGGGGGACCCTGATTAGCTGCAGCCTGCAGCAGAAGCTCTGCCCTTGTGTTTACTAGAGAGAGAAGGAGGGATGGGGAATGCTGTAGGAAACCTGCCCAATCTCCCACCCAGCCATTGAGCCCTCCCTCAAAAACTGAGCCCAACAACGCAGCAAGGCTTTGCAACAGAATTGTTTTCTTACCGATTCCTTCCCACTCTCTTTTCAGGCTCATTGGGCTTAATAAGCCATTGCAAACTGCCGGGGTCACATTCTGCTGTCTTTACAGCTTGGAGGTGAACAACTCTCCCATTAAGCATCCAGGGATTATCGAAAATTCCTGTATGGAGCTAAAGAATGAAAGGAAAGATGGAGGTGACCAGGTTTGCCCATCGCCTTTCTGCATTGTCCCAGTGACTAACCACAGGCCCAGACAGTTGGTGTTCCTGCAGATCTTTGCACTGCACACTGTCCATGAGGACACCGTGAGTTCTCTCTAGGCTGGCACCGTACCTTCTTGTGTTTTCCTTTTTCCACTCCTCCATGCCTTCTTCCCAAGCACCACTCTTTGAGAAGTGTCATCAGTGCTGCTGTGGTTTCTCCCATAAAACATACAAGTAGACCCGCTGCCCTTCAGGCAGGTCAGTGCACAACATATCCCTTGCTGTAATGCATTTAAGCTCCCCATCTCACCATCTTCACTGTGGAGACGGCCAATAAAGCCATCCTGTTTTAACAGCTAGGGAAGGGCACAACTACTCTGCATGCAAGGTTTCTTACAACCCAGCTTGTCTTTCATCTGTTATCATCTCGAGCCTGAGGTCTGACTCTACTAACCTTGTGTTTTAAAGCCTCCTCTTCCCTCGGGGTCAGCAGCACGCTGGCATGCCACGGCAAGCCGAGCTTTTTGTGTGACTGCAGTGCGTAATCTGAAGAGGTACCCTGAGTTTCCTCCAGGCTGCTCTCCTCGCAGGTTTTCCCAGCTTGCCTGCCAGCCCCAGGTGGGACAGCACCTCCTCCCTGCCTCCCTCCTGCTCCTCTACCCCCTCTGACTTGTTGAATCATTACTCCAGCTCTGAGAGACTTCTAAGTCACGATACTCATTTTGCAAGGATGAAAAATCAAGGTCTTCTCATCACTTCAGGTGCCCCAGGTGAGTCTGGGGACAAGTTGGCTGGTGGAGGGGTCACCTCTCCAGCATCCTCCCCCTGACATCCCATAGAATTAGTACTGAATCTAGAAAACACAAAGGTACCGAATCTAGAAAACTTGCTGAAAATCCCACCTGGTAATTTCTTTCTGCCTCTCCCCTTCCTCTGGACAACAGTCATCTCTCCTGAGCAAAGGTATGGACTGGTCATTCCTATTGCCTACATCCCCAGGTAGACATGGCAATCTCTGTGCTATGACTGAAGGTGGTGTTCCTTGTATAGGTGTTTTAAGTTTGTACGTTGCTCTGCTTCCCGAGCTGTGATGTACTTAAATAACAGCTGTTGATTGCACGCTGACTTGTTCACCAACAAAATATGCAACCCTTGGTGTCTCTTGCAAAGTCACTGCTCTAGCCCGAGCTCAGAAGCCCCTTGCTTCCTCCTTGATTGGGGGACAGAAGCACTGAAAGCCCTTCTGGTCTCTGAGCTCAGCAGAAAACCACGGGCAGTGCTGCAGCAGGTCAAGCCCCAGACTGGAGTTTGGTGAATACTGGACTGCAGCAGTCAATCCAGCTGTGTTCAATTTTATAGCAGGCTTGTGGCTTTTTTGGAGTGCATCTCCAAACACAGCCCGCCAGCCAGAAATTCCTGGTTGTACCATCTGGATTCTGCCAAGGGACAAGAAATGAAGGTTGCCCTTTGAGTTGAGACAAGGGGAAGGAAAGGATGCTCTGGCAAGGGTCTCACCTTCTGTGGATGCCAGTGGATGAGTTCCCATACACTTCTGCTCACTCCATCTCCAATGGATAGCAGAAGAGCTTCCCAAGTATCTGGCTGGTGTTCCCATGTGAGCCTTTCCTCGCTTCCCACCTGGATGCTTTCTTCAGCGTTAATTGGAGAATGTTTCTCACTTCCCGTGCAACATGTTGTCCTGCATGGGAAAACGCCTGCTCAATTTTACAATGAGAGATGTTGCCCCTTGAGTTGCTGGTGAAGCTGTCCCAATGCATTGCATAGCCATGTATATCTACCACTGCAACACACACCCTGGGTATTTTTCCAGGGTAAAAAGTGCTGCCACAGTTTCACATTTTGTCTTCACTTTTTCCTATTCTGTGCAGTACTCAACAGAGTACGTACGTATTTGCTGTTGTGCTTCTGTTGTGTTGTCATGGACATTTCCAGTCTAGGATCCAGGAGCCCAGGACCAGACATGCACAGCACAATTCTCCTTTTTCTGCCACATAAATTGCAGTCATGACCTGAAATACTCCATCATCCCCCAGCAAGGGGACACCGAGTTGCTCACCTGTAGGTTACTCCACTGTCAAAACAAGGCTGGAAAGGGTCCATCAGAGATGTTCCCACTGCTCTGCATGTTAACATGTTTCTGTCTCAGGCTGGAAAGGAAATAATCATTTACTTCAAACCTCCAGATGAATATAGAGCACCGGGGCCAGATTTTGCTGCAGTAGCTATGGCTTTCCCTCGTCTCTGGCAAATGTATAGCTGGCTCCTACAGCCGTGACCTGGCTTAGGGTATGTTTAAGGAGAGCACCGCAGGAGGAGAGGGCACTGAATGGATGAGAAATATCATGTCATCTGAGACTACAGCAGCTACATTGTGGGATTTAGTGCTGAAGCCTAATGAGGGAGAACATTTGCTCTTCGCGTTTTCCCCTGCAGATGAGATCCTTAGAGAGGACTGTGTGATCCTCTGCTTTCTCTCAATGGCTTTCCATCAGTGAGACATCTGTTAGTGTCTGAAGAGTCTTCCTTATGGCACAGGTCTGTGGTAGAAGCTGAAGCATGGAGCTGTTTCCCCAAAATTCGGCTCCTATTACATTTCTCTAAGATGAGTTCACATGGCTGTGTGGGTAACCCTGAACATGTGAATCAACACCAACAGACACACCGGTGGCTGCCCACATCTGCAGAGACCTGAAACACTGGCACCGAGAGCTGTGAACTTCTGCTATGATGTGAAGATGAAGAGGAGGTCCTTTTTTGCCAGGTCCACCTTGCCCATGCAGGATCTGCTGCAGGATCTGTGGGAGGACACACTGGTGAGCAGGGACGATTATACCTCTTTCACCTCACCCAGATATTCCTAATGGGATCAATGGGACTACAAAGAGTCTCACCTCTGGAGGACCTGGCCCATAGTGTTGTGTCAACTGTCCCCAAATGTTGGTTGTTTGAAAGGCTTTTGGAAGCCAGACTTTGGCTCCAAAGTCACTTCAGTGGTTTTTAAAATGACATCTTTCCTCTATCCCAGTGGTTTGGAGAGGTTGTTATCCAATGGGGCACACCGTCACTCCGCCAAGGTGCTTAAACACTGAATGGCCAAATTCTGGGAATACCAAAAGGTCACTTGAGTAAGTCTGCTCTAGGATACAGAGCACTTATCTCTGGTTTCTCCTATTATTACCTTAGCTCTTTGCCATGCTGCTTTTCACAGTATAGACCACATCATGGAACACATGAAACACAAGAGTGTTGGGAAGCTTGCTGTTGACTTCCCATGACCAGTCAACCCCCCAAAACAAGTAAGGAAACCTCATTTTCTGCTTCCCAACCCTCCATCACAAAACTGCGCTCCTCCTAATGGCCTGCATTCAACCAGAGCCTCCCATCAGCTCCTGAAGGAAGGCAGCTGTTAGAGCACTCAGTGTTGCTGTGTTCAATCACAACATCAGAAAAATGCATAAAATAAGAAAAGCAAACTGCAAGGTCCTCGCTGTTGCCTGAAAAAGAAAGGCTCCTGTCATGGAAAGCCATGCTTTCCATGAGCATTTCTGTATTCAATTTTCTGCTTGACAATTTATTCCAAGTATCAAAGGCTCAAGTGTCTCCTGATAATTCCTTCCAGTCAGGGAATAAGCATCTGCTCTCTCTGATTGCAGGTCACTTCTCTCATGCAAAGCTTGAATGAGACATGCATGTCAAGGTCAGAAATGAGGCCGAGCTTGTATTGTTCATCTGAAAAAAACCCAAACCAAGCAGAGAAAAAGAGATAATAATATGCCTTTAAAACAGACATGGGTAATGTGTCTTTTGTTGTAATTATGATGTAAAGAAGAGTCAACTGTAGCATTCTAATGCATTAATTACTCATTAGTTGTTAGGTTTATATATTTTTGCTGGAAAGGGATGGAGATACTTGGATGGGAAGTGGTCTGTTTGAAAGGCTGGGAAAATTAAAGGTTTAGAAAGATGAGGGTGAATACAGTGTGATTGGAGCATAAAAATAGAGCCTTCCAACCAAAATAAAGCACTCAATTATCAACAGGACCCCGAGCAGATAATTGATCAAGAACAGCTTTGCACAAACATCAGCTGCCTTCAAAATGCTTCACGGTGAAATGGCTGCAAAGTGTTTTGGCCTCTGGGGCTGTAAAAACCTGGGGTCTGCCAGTTTACTTATCTGCTGCTTGCAAGACTGTATAAAAGAAACTTGAAGAATCATCACCTGCCTTGCAAAATATTCAGTCCTGATGTGTTTGCTAGGTGGAGCCTTTTCTTTCCTGCTTTTGGGCTTTCACCTCTGCAAGCTGTTCCACAGTCATTTCCAATGGCAAGCGTCCCCCTGAAAAAGCACACGCCAGGCTTTCCATGTCAAATCAACGATAAAGCTCTCGGGGAAACAATTTCCTCTGTGACATTTGTAAAGGGAAATTCTGCCCAGAAGGAAGCACTGGCAGGGTGAGTTCCTGCATGGCCCCAAATGCAATGAGCCATTTAAATTGCTTGATGCAGTGGGCAGGCCCATCACAACCATCCTAGAGGAGGGGGAAAGGCATTTGTGAAATACTTATCTTTTTTTAAATACACTTTTCTTTTTTTTCTCACACAAAACAATGTCTCTGATGGACTCCAAACAGAGCATGGGCTGAACTCCATCCTCTTTCATCTGGATCCTGGAGGCGTTCTCACCCCCGCTCCTTCCACTTCCACACCCGATGTCCTTGCCAAGCGCATTGGGAAGAAGCTCCAATCTGGAGCACAACAGCATACACCCTGAAGCTAGCTATCTGACTTGAGAGCCTACTGATGAGCTGCTTAAGTGCTTCCCTTTCATTCCTGCCCAAGATTTGAGGCTCCATCTCCCTGTCATAGCCAAGTGGAGATTCAAGAGGCAGAAGAGGATCTCCACTGGTCCCTCCCATACTGATGATGAGCTATTCCAGTGGTCCACGGGGCTGGTCCCCATGCACCCCCTGAACCACGAGTGTCTGTGATGGCAGAATGAGCAAGCCACAGTCTGCACATTTGAGCAAGCCAGCAGAAATAACATGGCCTGTGGGAATAGGTTGCCTAACCCCAAGGGCTGACCACACATGTTCTGATGTTACCCCAATGCCTGGTCCAGCTGCAAGCCCAGACTTGCTTTGGTTAACATCATGCAAGCGGGTGTGTCTGCCACCCGCGAGGGCCCATTGCTATTAGATCACACTTCGTGATCTTGAACAGTGAGAAACTAAAATCTCCTGCAATGCATGTTGCCTGTACAATCCAGTTTAGGACCTAATGACACAAGAGAGAAAGTACTGTGAAGGGAATTTAAAGCACATAAAGTCCTGAGGCTTTCCTGAGCCAAACCTATGTAGCTCATCCCTGGAACGACTACAGAAGGAAATTCCTAGTGTTGAGCCATGAGACGCAGCAGGTCGTATGCCTACCTGCCAGGGGTAGTAACTTACTGGGCATCAGTGGAGCGCAGAACTGCTCTTGTAAAGCCATCAACCACCTCCATGGTATTGTCCATGAGGACTTCAATGCTGCAGACAGTTTCTGGTGAAATTAAGCAACAGAACACAGGGAAGGTAAAAACCTGTGTTCCGGGGAGAAGATCTGCACTTTGTCAGCTGATGATTGAGCTTTGCTATCTCTTAAATAAATACTCAGTCCTTTGATGCTTTTAGTCCCCAAACTGTCTTAAGGGTGAAGCAAACAATGGCTTGGGAGAGTCGGTTTTCCATGTGAAAAATCAAGTCCTAGCCAGGAAGGTGCTTGCTTGTCTTTCAAACACACTTCTCACACTGGCCAGCAGTGATTTCTGAGACATG
This sequence comes from Balaeniceps rex, assembly GCA_013401315.1. NCBI lineage: Eukaryota > Metazoa > Chordata > Aves > Pelecaniformes > Balaenicipitidae > Balaeniceps > Balaeniceps rex. The sequence goes on along the minus strand of VYZW01036889.1, from coordinate 448,519 downwards.
TGACATGCTGGACACACAGAGGCTGCATACACCGTGGGCTGTGGCAACTGTCAGCGGGCACCATGTCCTGGATGCTGCTGCTGCTGGGATGTTGGAGAGGTGAGAAAGGAGAAAACTCTTTGTCAGATTGTGTCATTCCAGCTTTGGGGCAGTGGCCAGCTGGAGAGGCCGGTAATACATTCGCTCCAGTCAAACAGCCAGCACAGATAAAATATTAAATATATGGCTGGGAAGACATCAGCCACAGCTGATGCCATGCATTTTTAATCAAAGAAACACGTGTCGCCATGCAGCGGGGTAGTGCATGCTGCCGGGGAGATGCTGCTCTGCATCCACAACGCACTGCAGCCGTCGGGGTCATCCCGGGAAGCAGAGGGGACCCTGGAGCATCGCCAGGCTGCAGAGCTGCTGCTGCTGCCACCGCTTGTCCCAGGGGTCATATCTTCTGCCTCTTTGATCTCCCTCTGACCTTTGCTGTTACAGCTGGGAAAGCTGATCCTATTGATTTTATGTGGATTATGATTTTCTGTAGATTGCCCAGAAACGTGCTAATTGTGCACGCAGCTATTTATAGTGTCTCAGAATGGGAGTCAGAAATTTTGATGGTGCGAGAGGTTATCTGCAAACACATCCACGGAGCTTACACTTCTGTATTTTCTCTTAAGTGACGGTAGGAGACATTTCAAAGTGGGCATCTTCTATCCAAAAAGTCTCTGAAATTTTCCACTTTCTTTCAAAAGAAAAGATGTCATTTTCTGCTGACCTTCTGAAATGTCTTACCGGGAAAAAGCCGTGTGTTTGTGGGGCAGAACTGAACAATAATTTGGAGTCAGACCTGCACCTGGGCAGGGTTCAAGACACCATGAGTTTGGTCTCTCCCCTCATCATGAGCAGTTAGAGAAAGGTGTCAAGTCTGAAAAAGGAGGTTTAGCAGCTGCTCCATAATACAGCCCTGCATCCAGCTGTGTGACTGCACTTCACCCTCCTAAGCAGCCTCTGACTCTCCATCCTCCTGCACCTCCACCCTAGCGTTGGGTCGTCTGTATCTGCAGCAGGTTCAGGCAGTAAAGCAATGGGGTTCACTGGAGAGAGCACTGAATGGAGCCAGGATGCTCACTGCAGTTGTGGTTAATTTGGTTATACAGTGATGGTCACACCATCTCTGCTGGCTCCTAGCAGCTTGGTTGAAAAGTAGGTACCAAACCAACTAGCTAAAGCTGCGTCTTGTGCTAAAAAATACATTTGTGCCTCTACATCTGTTCCTTGCATGTCCCATGTGGGTTTTCCATGTCTCCTTGCCTTTGCTGAGAGAGGAAGTCAAAATAATTTTAGGTGCCTTTAATAATTGAAAGCTTGGACACAAAAAAATCAGGGGTTTATTAGAGCTATTACTATAGGATTCTGCACCTTCCCGCTCTGGCCCTGGATGCCTCTGAGCTATTTATTCCTTTCCTGGCTCCTTTTCTGCTTTTCCTCCTGGTGAAATTAAAAAGGAGCATCACTTGACTGATTTGGTCTATCCTTGAACTCTGCAGTGCCAGTAAATATTGTTTCAGCAGCATCAATCCAACGTACTGAGCCCACTCAATACCTACCCTGAACTGCTGCTCCAGTCATAGTGCTTTGCAAAATAAGATGTTGCCTCATCACAGATACAGCCCACTGACTTCTTCAGTCAAAAGTGGAATTTTTTTTTTTTCCGTGCATTGGGTTAAGTGTTTTCTTGCAACAGCCTGGAGCAGTCATTCAGAATATTCTAAGAGTGTCTTTCATACTGACTGAAATACCTGGCGGTGCACAAGGGCCAAAAGTAGGAGTAATTGACTGCAGGATTATTCTATACTGCCTGAAATAAAAGTAAAATGGCTGTGAATGTGACAGGGAGTCAGATCCACACTGTAAGGTTCCTTGAGTCTTTTGGTGTAATTAGCCACTATTATCCAGGTGCCACGAGGCTGTACTTCAGCAAATCCCACGTTGACTTGGAAATCACGGGCTAGAAGAAGATAATCAAGGTCTTGAAGACTGGGAGCTTTGGAGATTTGTAGGGGCATGGTATTTGTCCTCAGGCAGTGACTCTTGGAGATGTATCTTGACGAGGAAAACCTCCTGTGAAAATATCAGAGGAGTTCCCATGAACTTCAAAGGCTGGCGGTACAGGTCCTGCCTGTGCTGCTCCAATGGCTGCAACAGTTGTAGGCTGTATGCATTTCATAATGTAAGTCCTTTTGAATGATATATAGTCACCTGGGATCTTTCTGATTCCTGGAAGATTGATCCCAGAGCCCCAGTGGTATGTCAGACCATGTCTGTATCATGCGGGTATTCAGACCAGCTTCTGAAACATCTAGAAGCTGTTTTATAGGACTTTTTCTTCTCCCAGTCAGATGCTTGTCTCCATCTCTCAGTCATCTCTGAGAATTGTGTTAAATCAGCCAAAGCTCATAAAGGATTATAAAACCTTGCTGAAAGCCAGAACTCCTTGTAAAATGAAGAAGGTGTGTAAAAAGAAAAGGGGTGGGTGTGGTGAGAAAATGAAAAAAGGAGTGTCTCAGCTAAGAGGAGAAAAACCAACACCTCCTCATCTGCAGAGGTGTATCCTAACAAGGAATGGGAGACATCCATTCATGTGGGTGGATAAAGGGACAGGAAGGGAGACTTGATGACACTCTAGGAAGGTAAATCACAAACTAATCAGCTAAATGGTTTTTCATTCAAAATGTCATTAGCCTGAGCAACCTCGTGCCAAGCAGTATCACTGAGGCTGAAAGTGATGCTGAAATCCAAAATAGGCTTTGCAGAGTTTATGGCAATGGGGAATCCCCACATTTTAAAGAAAATATGTATTAAAGACATGAGGTTTTGAAAGGGATTTGACTTCTGGTATAACCTCTGGGTCGGTGCAGGTGAGCTAACAGCTGTCTCGGGCACGGCTTCCTTGGACATGTCTCTGAAGGAGATGGTGCTGCTCAGAGTGACTTTGAGAGCAGATGCACTCACCCAGGTGGAGCACACCACTAATTTAGATTGACAATGTCTCTGCTTCCCCTAGATAGGCTGTAAATGAGTGGTCATGGATGCAACCAAATGAGGACACGCTGCAGGATTGCGGGTTTTGTGCTGGCTTTTCATGTGCTGTCTTGCATGTGTGCTTTGACTGCTTGACTCCCAAGACCATGCATTGCTAAGGAGGCTCTTTTTACAGCAAAGGATGAGTCTTTGAATAGTAAAGGGTCAGCCCCTGAACTGGCATAGATCAGAGTAGCTTCCTGGACCTCCGTGAGCTCTGCCATTTTGCAGCACCCTGTTGTATTTTTTAGGATTTGCTTCATTTGAACAGCATGCCAGGCTGTAATTAGGTGAGCATCTCATTCTCAGCCACTTTATGAAAGACATCTTTTCTACCAGGAAGAAGGAGATAGGTTACAATTGGAGGTACTTTTGGGTTTTGTCTTATTAACTGCAGTGCTTCCGCTTGGCTCAGTAGAGCAGAGCTTTGTGCTTGGAGGTAGGAACTAGAGTTTCAAAGGCAACCCATGCCCATACAGGTCTTCAGACACTGAACATCACAAGAAAGTCTGCCCCTGGCCGCAGACACCAGACATGCATGTCTGCTGTCCTCAGCAGGAGCAAGTGGTACTGAGGGAGCAGCCTGTTCCGTGGCCGGGAAGTTGGGTGTGCGACTGAGCATGCATGTTTGCGGCTAGTGATGCTGCCCTAAGCAAAAACCTGTGTACAGAGGCCCCAGCAGAGCCTGAGGATGATGTGGAGAGGCACACTGGGGGCTGGGAGAAGGGACTCTGCTGAACAGGCTTGAGAGGAAAGATGGGTGTAGGCAAAGGTGGGTTTAGCTCTGGAGTGGCCCGTGCCAGCCAGCCCTCACCCTCACCCTAAGTTGCATGCTGAAATGCCTGAGAGCATCATCACCTTTTGGTGAAGCCCAGCTTCTCACAAGTCCAGGGACTGAGGGAGGACCAGGGCTGTGTCTCAGGAGATCCCTGGACATGGCAGGGAGGGAGGATTGGTGATGCCAAGCCAGTGATGTTTGGTTGCCTGCTGAGGAGCACAGATCTGCATCCACTGGTGGAGTCGTCAGACCAGAAGCATTCAGGTGGACCTGGGGGAGCAGCATTCCTGTGACCCTGCAGACTGCCGGACCCGTAGCCCAGGGGACATGGCAGACTGGGTTATCCCTGGCTGGTGCTGGCCGCACCATCCTGTCCTCCCACATCTTCCCCTACCTCCTCGCTTCCCACCTGGCCTGCCAGGTTAGTCTATGAAGCTTTGGCAGATCCAAGGCCCCACAGGAATAATATCCACCAGCACTAATGCAATTAGGACAATTAAAGAATATAATGATGGTAATAATGATGGGCAATATGGAAGCAGGCATGCAAACCATCTATGCAGATATTTCCCTTGAAGGACAACTCCTTGAGAACAACCTTTCTATGAGGCACTCTGGTTTGCCAGGCTGTTAAAAGCATATTTGTCTTGTAGTACTCCTTTTATCTTAAGATCTTTCTCTTCTTTTCAGGATAATGCTTTTATTATGTGACTTAAGGGGAGAAAAAAGTGTAAATAAGCCAGACGTGACTTCTGTAGCTTGGAAGAAGCTATTACTTGACCCTGTAGCTTAATAAAACTGCTTTCACTGATTTTTATTTTTTATAAAGGTAGGCACTGATCAGTGCTACTGATCGAAATGTATACAGCAGCTTTCAGATTTCCTCTGAGCTTCAAGCTCTCCTGAAAGCAGGCCATGAATTATTAAGGCAGGCGATTACCTTAACTGGAATGTATGCGGCTGTTTCATCAGTGAAGTTGGGGATTGCTCCAAGGGGCAGACAGGTTAGAAGGCATGGAGGGTTAGAAACCCGAAATGGTAAGGCTCTCCTTGCTTTCCCCGCCTCTTACGGGAAGTCTGCAGTAGCTTACAGAAACTTCTGCTCAAGATCACTCCATCCTGCTCCAAAGTGGATAGGAAGTATTCAGGTTGTATGTTTTCATTTTTGTGTTTTCAAAACTTCCTCCTGAAGACTCTCCCTGGCACTGCATTTTTTTCTTTTTTTTTTTTTCCCCTGGACACACATTTATTTTACCTTTCTTTTTTATTAAGATATATTAGGGCTCAGGGTGCCTCCCTCTCCTTGGTGTGGAGTCGCCCTGGCCACAGCCCTGGGGTGCTCGGGGCAGGAGAGCCCTAAGCATGGCTTTTCCTTGCTCTCCTTGGGTAATGAGTTGTTTGTTAGAGCAGGGCCATGATCTTTCTGGCTTCCCTGATGGATGTCTTCACCAAGGGCTGCTGGAATTAAAGGGGGAGCAGGAAGGATGTAACATCCCCATGGCTTTTCTGAGAGGTGGACAAAGTGGAGGCTTGGTGCTCCAAACCCCCCACGGTACAGTCCAAAACCCATCTCAGTCCCTCCCAAAGGCAGCAAATGCCTCTCTGGAGCAGCAGGCATCTCTTCAGCCCAGTTGCTGCTGTGATAGGCGTCCATGTACCTTTGGGGAGGTGGGCTTCAGACCTTGCTGCCCACCTGCCCCTTCCCAAAACTTCTTGCTGGCCCAGGGTGGGGGACCCTCACTGACCTCCCTGAGTCCAGATGGCATTTGGGTACTTCTGTAGAAATAAAACACTGAGACCGAAGTTGGCAGCACTGAGGCTCCTGTGTGCTCCTCTTTTAAGCACTCGTATGTCTCCGCTTCAAACTCCCCAGATCACCTTCTGAATTCATAACCGAGAGAAACATCCGACTCTGCATTAAGTCAAAGCTGTCCCTTGGGCCTCATAGGTGGTGATAGGAACATCTCAGCTCCCGAGTTTATATTCTCATAAATCTTGAAGAAGGTGATTTTTCCTTTCTTTTTTTTTCTTCTCTCTCTCCTGGCTTTAATTACCAGCCGCTGGCATCACACTGATGAACAGCCCAGCACAGGGCATGCTCTCCTTGCCATGGCCAAAGCACAAACCTTCCCCACCAGCAGAGCCCAAGCAAAGCTGTGACAGTGGGCGTCCTTGCAGAATTGCTGAAATCCCAACCCCTGCAAAGGTTTCCAAGGACTCTAGTTATAATCTGCAGGGATTGCGCTGCTCCCTTGGGAGAACCAAAGGAATGCTGAGCAAATCTGGGCGCAGAGCTGTGAATGCAGACTTTTTCTGCATGGCTTTCCGGGCTGATTCTTTCTTGATGATGGTGTTTATAGTGTTTGCTACCAAAAAGTGACAGGGGGGATGAAGGAATAGACATTGTCTCCGTGACTTCCCTCAATTGGCATACAACTAGGTTGGCTGCTGGCATCGGCGTAGTAACATGGGAGCCAGCGAGGATGGCAATCCCCAGGTCCAGGAAGGCTGCAGGCTCCATCCCAGTGTCTGTGATGGTAGACCAGCAGCAGGTACAACACACACCAAAGGGATCCCAGATGTCACGCCACGCTGTGCAGCTAAATTGAAGGGCTACGTGGGCCAAAGTACAAACTGCTTTGTAGGAAAGCTCACTAACTGGCTTGGGACAGCAGCAAGGCAGGATTCACTGGAGGCGGACGGTGCTTCCCACCATCTCCTTTCCGCTACATCCCTTCACCCCATGTCATTTTCGTTCTGGTGAGGAAATATTTCAGGCTGACAATTTTAATTGCATCTTGTGCACAGTATCAGCCAACCAAGGGCTCCAAAGCCTGTTAGTACCTGCTTTACCTCCCCTGCAGCAGGTACCGCCCTGGACCTCAGCCTCCTGATGCATCGCTTCTAGGGATGCAGGCTGGTCCCCAAACTCTGGTGAGGATTCTCCATGGTTAAAGGGCAATGATATATTGAGAAGCACTCTGTGCTGCTTTACTCTCCACCTTGCACAGATCAATTTAGAGAGAGATATATTTGATTGCAATCCCATTTAGAATTTGTTTTCATGGTTTTACGTTCTTCCTTTGCTACAGTGCTACAACGCTGCAGCCAACCACTAAAACCTAAAACCACCCATAAGAAAATATACATTAAACAAAACAAAACAAAAACCCTAAACTCGCGACTTGGATAAATTAAGTACTCCAGAGTGAAACACAGTATAATACAATAGAAACTATTATAAATCACACCAAACCAACAGAATCAACATACCAATATCTGGTTCGCCAGCACATACTTCTCAGATAAAAATAAACTGTTCTTGGAATGAACGCCTGCTTTGATTTATATCTTGCAGTCCAAGTACACACAAGGAGGATGTAAAATCTGCTAATACAAATACCACTGGTCTCAGGCTTTTATCAGATGCTTTCTACCAGGAAAGAAAAGGCTCTTTTTTTTCTGCTCAGGTAATTATTTTGTTCCCTTGAGCCAAGCTCCCATGTTTCCTCCTTTTTCAAAGATGTAATCCTGGGTGTGGGCCCCATGCAAAATTACCCCGGTGCTCTTTGCCAGGGAACATCTCTGAGCCACAAGCCCAGCCAGGCTCAGAGGAAGGTTGGTCTTTTCATGGGCAAATGCAATGGTAACTAAGGCACACACCGGCCGCAGGGGCCAGGAGCCACAAACTGGGACTTAGACCACCCCTTGCATGGACTGAGCCCCTCCAGGGCCATGCACAATGTGTGCGTGTAGGGGATTTTTGGGGAAATGCTTGGGAAGCACTTGCTGCCAGTGAGGTGGCAAGACAGCCCAGCTCTCTGGATAGCTGCGGCATGACCCTGCTGGTTGTCTCATCTGTGCAATACGCTGTACGTGAAGGAGGCATCTCACCATCCCAGTTTCAACCCGGGGAGCAAGGCTGCAGGGTGGACAATGGGGAGAATATCCTTGAGCTGTAGGTACTGGTGCTTGCACCTCGTCTTTTTGTAATGCAGCGGAAACATTGTCGAGCTGCTGGCTTTTTGAATGCTCACTTCTTTCTCACTTGATACTGGGCAAACAATCTGTGATTAACAATTTATTCTGTGAAATTTGCCTCTACGGATGAAATCTAATTATCCAATCTGTAGACTAACCAGGCTTTGGAAACAGCACATGAAACGGGAGGGTTTTTTTTCCAGAGTTGCCATTTACCCTTTTTCAGTTGCATTCTCCTTGGAGAGGCAGCTGGGATGGCGGGGCTTTTACCTGCACTTTACGGAGCTGTACTCAAACTTCAATCTTCTCACCATGTCCACAGTTCAAAACTATTTGCAAAGGCACCTCAGGGAATAATTTGTGACTGTTGCTCTTGAGCGGCCAGTTCAGTGCAGAAATTCAGGATGCAGAAACTGGAAAGGGAGAAGAGATGCTCAGATGCCCATGTGGGAGCATGTCTTCTGCCGTATGGCAGGAGCAGTGTGCGAATCTCAGTCCGTGTTGTCCCCCATCCTTTTCCAGACCCGGCAGGCTGGAGGCAGTGCTGGTGTCAGCAGCGCATCTGCCTGGGCATCGCCTGCCTCAGTCTCCGGTGCCCGCTCAGGGACCCCTGCTCCATCTGCACAGTGCCTCGCCGCTTGATGGGGACAGTCACAGCAGCGCTGTGCTCATTGCCCTTCCTAAATTTGTCCTGGCTTAAAGGTTGGATGCGAATATCACTGGGAACCCAGCGGGGCTCTGCCTGGCTTTGCCTGCTTCGATGTTTCCGTGATCAGCCCATCTGCCTAGTAACCAGGCAGAGCTGCGATGCTGCAAACAACGTTCGCTGCCTCCGTGCGATGCCAAACACCAAATAAAACCTGCCTACAGCTGACACTCCACCTAAATCCAGGGTGCTTTCTGGCTCTGAGGGACAGGCCTGAGAGTTTCCCAGAAGATGCACAGACCAGCAATATTCCTCACCCCAGTATTTTTGTCAAGAGGACCCAGGAAGGAGGGGTATTGTGATTTGATGAAGATGCAAATGTAGCCTGGAGCTGCTGTTTGTCCTGCATTGGGGCAGCTCTGCTCCACAGACTGGACTGGGGACCTGAAGTGTCCTCTGGGCAGCCAGAGCATCTCCAGTGTGTCTGTGGGAGCTCTCAGCTCCATTCCTAGCTAATCCCATGGGCCCATATGGGAGTGTAGTAGTCAAAAAGGGCTTCTGACTGGTGTAGCACTGGAAACAAAATAAGTGTCATTACACAGATACCTCCTGGGTTGGATAATTCAATCTTCTGGTCATTTTACAAAAGGCTACAATCAGCATGCAGTCGTGTATCTGGGAAATAATGCACATGCAATGCTCTGGAGACCTTCCCAGTGTAACTCCATGGCAATGCAGAAATGTCTACACTGACCACTCTGAAAAACACCACTTGTAGTTTATTTAAATAACAAAGGCATGTTGCATTGTTTGGTAATGAAAAAAATAACATATCTGGATGCCCAGGCTTGAAAACTATAGTCCAAATGTTGTGGGTTCAGATAAAAAAATATGACTTTGCCTTCCTCTGTCTGTTTTTCCATTTGAAGGTTGCATTGCCAGGCCATTTGGCATTCCTGTGTCCCCTGCCCACTAAACTTTCCTTTCTGAAGGTATAGCTTTCCTCAGAAAAAAAAAAAAAAAATCTCAATTTTATTCTCTTCCAATGAATATACTTATTATTCTTTCCTTTATTTTTTAAAGGACATGGGCAACTTGGGGTACACAGACAGGATTGCTTTCTCTTTTGCCCCTTCCTACCTTGCTTACCTTTGCTATTTTTTCAGATAAGTCTTCCTTGGGTTTCTGACCCTGAACCAATTTTTACTCAGTGGCCTGTAGCCTGGGGAGGAGCTTTCTTAGCTCCATGGCTTGGGATTTACAGTCATGGGAGCGACTTTTAAGCGCTGGCGTTGGAAGTACAGTAATTTTCTATGGCCTTGTGGTGTTCGGAGCAGAAGGGCATGATCAGCTGCATTCAGCCCCACCGGAGGCAGCTCTTTTCTGGGCATGGGGAGGGATGCCTCGTTTGGGTCAGGTTATACTGACATTACCAGGGCAGAACTTGCATTCTGTAGCTTCTCTGATTTACTGACAGACTGCACAGCTCAGGGATGCTGAGACAGCCTGTTTAACGGGCTGAGGATATGCAGATCTCCCTTCATAAGATTTTAATCACTGGACAATGTGCAGGCAAGTGCACCGCTTCTGGCAGGGGCTGTCCCAGGAGTAACACCAGCGGGCGGCGGTGCTGGTATTTTTTTGGTGATTTTTTTGGTGACTTCCCCTTTTTGGGCTTATTTTGGAGGCTTGTGTTTTTCTGTCGAAAGCAAAAGCCTGAAGGAAATTCAAGCTGTATGTCCCATGCCTGGGTTTGCCAGGATGGGGGAGGGACACACAGAAGTGTAAAACGCTGTGGATCTGTGTCCAAAATAAAGAGATTGGAGCACACAAATCCTAGCCTGAACCCAAACTTCCTGCCACTGTAAAGCTATCAAGAGCCCCTCGACTGTTTTGAATCCTGTCCTGATTAGTAATGATGTTTTTAATTGAAATTTCAAGGTTCATTACTGAACGCAGATTAATTAAATTGTGAGGAGAGATAATGAGAAATGTTCCCTTTGGACCCATAAAGGAACACACGTGTCCTAGCGGGACTCTCGCAGCCCAACCTGCTGCTGATCTCTCCAAAGAGGATCTTCCAGCGCACAAGCCTGATGTGCCTGCAGGGGTGGGGGAGAGCATCCCCCAAGGCTGATCGCAGCCCTGTCGAGCACCAGGCATGGGGTGCACACTTGGCACCTGGTGAAATCAAGCCAGCATCGCCTGTAAGTCAGACTTGTCAGGTTTTACTTGGTCCCTGTTCAGGGAGAAGTTGGAAACCTGTGGGTTTCCCTGTGGGAAAGATTAATTGAAAACCAAGGCTGGGACCCTGAGATTTCCTGAGTTTGGGAGATGCTGGTCTGGTATCGGGGGACTCAATGATGTGGCTCGCTTGCTGGTCTGACAGAGATGTCCCCGGGCTGCATTGCCCCATGCTGGTGTCACCTGCTGCGTGCCCATGGCAGGGCAGGAGGGCAGCGCTCGGCAGTGAGTGCCCCCTCGGCTCTGCTTCTGCTCTCACAAACTCACCTCTGCAACCTCAGCAAGCTCTTGCTAAAAGTAAGGTGGGTTGGGGTTGTTTTGTTTGTTTTTTTTTTTACCAGCCCTCCTTCCAATGTACACTCAGAGGCAAAGCCCTCCCGGGTTTGCAATGGCTTTGCATTTGGAAAATACCACTGGGAAGGAGCCGATCACAAACACCTCCCAAACATCTGTCTTGGAAGAGGCACCCTGCCTGTTTATCTTGTCCGGAGATCTCAAATGTGAGATGGCAGGCATTTCAGCAAAACCCATGGGAAACCAGGACTGCAGTAGCGTGGAGTCCTTGAGTCACCAGGGAGGTGGCCCTGCCCCTGCTTCCACGGATGAAGTTGTCTTTTGGGGTCCCTTCTGCTCCCTTGGTGAAAACATCTCCTATAGTGCTGCACATTGAGTGACCCTTGGTGGGCTTTGGAGAGCTGGATGTCCCTAGTGTGCTTGCTTTCTTAGCCACAAATTCCAGCCAAATGGGGTCACTTCTACCATCTCTTTCCTGCAAACCTCACCAGCAAGGTCCGTTGTCCCTCCCCAATGAACTACAAATGGCTGATGAATTTCTCGCAGAGATACGGTTGTCCATTGGCCACCTCTGTGGTCATGAGGACAAAGTGGGACCTGGCATAAGCCATGTGATGTGGCGTGGTACATCACAGCCAGACTTGTCACAGGAGAAGGGTTATAGAAAATGTGAAGAGCAACACAGTCTCCACGAGGTTTTCGCGACCTTCATTTGTGACATATTTTCTAGAGAGGTCTGTGAGAATTAGAAAGCTTTAATTGGGCTCATATGGACCCTGGTAAAATCTCTTCTGACTGCAATATGATGAAGCAGATAAAACAGCACTGAAGATATTATTTCCTGGAAGCTTTTCTATTTCTGTCAGCTCTTACTTGCTAGCTCTCCCATCCCTGGAGGATGAGCTCTGCTTTCATACACTAGTGGGTTTTTATTTTGGCAAAAAAAGTGTGGGTTTTGGCAGAAAAAAGAGACAGTACATCAATGAAGAGGGGAAACCATTTTTTTTTCCAAATGCTTCAAAGCTACCAGTTAAGGATTTCCAAAAAGCTTTGGAGTAGAGACCAAGTGGATGCTAAAAGAGATGGGAATTGGCTCATATCCTGAATGACTTCCATTATTGCTTGAAAAAGCAACTGAGTTTTGTTATTGTATTTGTGTAGACCACTGTGCTGGAGACTCCCCATCGAGGAACGGGCTTATTTTATCCAGATACTGCACATAATACTGAGAAACACTGACATGAATAAACCTCATTAGAGAGCAAGCCTACAAATGCAGACGAGATTGCCCAGACCCTGCCCTACTTGAAAGGCTCTTTCATGGAACCAACAGCCCCAAAAGCGTGAGCATAATTGTTGCAGATGACTGTGCATCCTGGCTTCCCGCTGTCCCCACAAGCCCCTCTGGGGCATGAGGTGCACGAGGAGGCACAGAGCCATGCTGTGGGACACAGAGGCACCCAGAGCATCCCGCTGGAGGAGTGGGTATGATAAACTCCTGCTCCTGCATCCTCTGGCAGACCTAGCTGGGGCTCAAGAGGGGACAGGTCTGGACCGCAGCAGCTATTCAGGACTCATCAGTTCCTCTGTGAGCAGGTTTGCTGGGGGAACCTGGGTTTTCTGGGCGAGGGAGCAGCAAGACCTGCAGGCAGCAGGGTGACCCCATCAGGTGCAAAGCAGCTTGGAGGATGGGAGCAAGGGGTGGAAGAAGGCCATGGTCCCCTGCTCATGGGGGGCTGGCTCACGAGCACCCCAGTGCCCACAGGAGGAAGGGAATGGGGCAGGGCTGGCTCAGTCACTCTGGAGTCATGGGAGGCTGAAACAGAGCCTCCTTTGGTGCTTGCACCCCACCGTGCCCTCTCTGCTGTGATAACCAAAATACACTGGGATAGCAGTTTGAAGACTCAAGTTTTCGGGGAGTAGCTGTTATAAAAATAAAGACAGATTGGAAGCAACAATGCTTCCTTTGCATGAACATTTGGGGCAGCAAAGTCTTGTCCTGCAAACATTCACAAGACCTGAGAGCTGGAAGAGCACAGGCAAGGTCACAGCGACAGCTCAGGCTGGGAATTTACATTTTTCACCAATGTTTCCGCTGGTGTGGTAACATGTTTTTAAGTTGCACCATTCGCAGTGTTGTTCTTCTGCCATTAGATGTCTCTGTGTGATACACGGAGCTGGGACAGGAGGTCACTCCTGGTAAACAAAGGTCACCAAACTGGAGCTGGAGCAATTCAGAAGCCTGTTTTTTTGGTCTTTGTAGCTTTTGTCTAGTTTATTTAATGAATGACTTTTCTGTCGGTGAGACTGCGACTCCGCAAAGATGAAGCCGGTGCACTGATGAGTTTAGGTGCTCATTCTGTATCCATGTGGTTTTAGTGCTCAGAAGGTTATCTCCAGGGCTGTCAGATGGAGCAAGCAGAGAAAGGCTGGAGCCTGTGGGGATGTTTGGGTTATAAACTGCAGAATGTATTTGTAAGCTATCTATATTTTTTCAAGCACACCATTTGCAATGTAGTTTGGTGAGCTGTTTTGGCAAAGTTCAGCTTTTGCTGGAAGGGTCTCATCCTTCTCTATTTGCAATATGAGTGCGGCCTCTGAATGACAAACGAAGCCCATACCTCTTAGACCTTTGTGCAGAGACAAGCTGTGCTGCATCCATTGCAGATACAGCCTCAGCCGTAGCAGCAAGTACGATGCATATTATGAGCTGCACGTACTGCCAACACTCAGAGAAAGGGCCGTGCTCTAACAGCTCTCCAGGGGACATTGGAAACAGCACACGCCTGTCTGTAGCTGTGCATGATTTTTTCCACATTTGTAATTGCAGCCTTTTTCCCCTTTTGGTGGTTATTAATGTTGTTCGTTTCCTCAAAAATTACATCTGTTTAGATGTTAATTGAGTTAATTGTTACCATTCAGCAGCTGGAGCAGCAATTTAGCACCTGCTAATAAAGATGCTGGGTTTGAAGTTGTGTGAAAATGACCATATTATAGGATTGCTGTTGTACTGTAGTGCCAAAAGTGAGACCGGCAAAGTTAGTGTGCAGTAATGGATGGAGAGATGTGCTAGAGGGTGGTTTCTTTGAGCACAGTGTCAACTTTCAGAGTCAGAGATCAGTAAACAAGCTGAGCAATCATGATAGAGAGACACTGAAGCCAGGGGAAAAAAATCCCGCAAAATAACAGAAAATACAGGTGCCAAGCATGGAGTCAACAATAAATACTATATCTCTGTGCTGGTTTTGGCTGGGATAGAGTTAATTTTCCTCATAGTAGCTAGTATGAGACTATGTTTTGGATTTGTGCTGGCAACAGCGTTGATAATACAGGGATGTTGTAGATACTGCTGAGCAGTGCTTACACAGAGTCAAGGCCTTTTCTGCTCCTCACCCCACCCCACCAGCGAGTAGGCTGGGGGTGCACAAGAACTTGGGAGGGGACACAGCCGGGACAGCTGACCCCAACTGACCAGAAGGATATTCCATACCATATGACATCATGCTCAGCATATAAAGCTGGGGCAAGAAGGTGTGTGGGGGGGTGGGAAATGTTCAGAGTGATGGTGTTTGTCTTCCCAAGTACCTGTTACCCATGATGGGGCCCTGCTTTCCTGGACATGGCTGAATACCTGCCTGCCAATGGGAAGTAGTGAATGAATTCCTGGTTTTGCTTTGCTTGCATGCGTGGCTTTTGCTTTACCTATTAAACTGTCTTTATCTCAACCCATGAGTTTTCTCACTTTTACCCTTCTGATTCTCTCCCCCATCCCACCGGGGGGGAGTGAGTGAGCGGCTGTGTGGTGCTTAGTTGCAGGCTGGGGTTAAACCATCACACTCTCTTTAGAAGAAGAAATACAGCTTATCTGTGACAGGCTAATTGGGTAGAATCAAAGGAGGGAAGAAATGTAAAAAAGAAGGACTGACAGCACATACGAAGAGACCTTTTGCTAAGCGTTTTCATGCCCAATTATGTGAAGACCTTTCTATAACGAAAATGCAGGAGGTTCACAGGGAACGAAGAGGACAGTGCTCCAGCAGAGTAGCTCTGGGATGAGCTTAATGATGACCATGGTAAGCAGCCATTTCACTTTGCATCTGCTATGCCAGGCTGCAGAGGGATACCTGCCCTGCAGGAAGGGTGGAGTGGGCAGCCTTGTGAGATCCCCGTGCTCAGGGACCATGCACTCTCCTTGGGACAACTAGCCGGCATGCGCGAGTGGTGGCGTGCAGGGAGGAGGGCAGCTCAGCACAGTAGAAATCACTGGTGAGGCTGTTTGGGCCATTGAGCCTTCTCTGCGATGCCCCAAGGAACAGTGGCCAGGCGCCCCAGGCAACGCATCATCCTGTGCCGAGATGCTCTGTCCCGATTGGAAACTCTCAGTGTGATGGAGACCCGCCTCCTAGGTCTCCTTTGCTGTCCAAAGCATGGAGCTTATTTTGCATCATTTCAGAAATTTTTATCTTTGCTGTTGCTGTCTAGCATCCTCCCAAGGATCACGCACTTCCTTATCACACTCACCGTGAGTCCTTGCGGAAGCCACATACTGAAGCTACCTCTGCCTACTCTGCATCAGGACCAGTGTACTGACCTATATGTAATTCTAACTGACCAGCACAGCTACGTTTGAGGGCATACGTGACTGTATTGAGTCCAGTGTTTCCTTTGGCTGGGGTGAGGTCCCTGGCAAGGAGGCAAGATCTTACATTTTCATAATGTCACGTTAAGCTTTCATTGCTCTTATCTCACAGAGAGGGTTACATCCACAGGGGCTCACAGGGAGAAGCAGAAACACCCAGGGACGCACCTGGCTGCATCACCATGACCTCAGCCAAGTCACTAAACACATCTGGAGAGAGGTAGTGTTTTGGGGAGAAAACACCAAACATTGCAAGAGCACCAACAGCTCAGCAGCCTGGCAGCCGACCAGTGTGCTGGCATGCCCCAATGCTTCTCCTTTCTTTCCACTATAAAATTGTCCCACACCATGAGGCATGTGAGCTCTTACCACCTGTGACACCACCAGCAAGATGCTGCAGGTTTGGGGTCGGGGGGGAACCCTTCAAAGCCCTCTTTAAAGCAAGGAGTGGAGGAAAAAGCCAATTCCTCTGGAGGAAGGGGTATTTTGGAGCAGTGGGTGAGTCAGAGCCAGCCTCCCTCCCACACAGCTTCATTATTTTGGCTCCTAGGCGCACACACATGCTTGCAAGGCTGTGCTGTCTCCCCTGCACACAGAGACAAGGGCACAGAGGGGCACAGTGTGTTTTGGGGAGGCACACGTGGCCCTCCATGCTGTCGTGGCCCTGGAGCTGCATGGTGCCCATCCCCAGCACCACAGCACATGGCAATTTCTGCGCATGAGGACACCAGCCTGCAGGGTGCTGGGTGGCATCCCCCTGTTTTAGGGAGTAGAGCACTCCATGATGTCCTGCACCCCCTCCCAGCATGCTGGTGCTTGTCCCATCGCACACAGTGAGCCTGGGAGCCACCCACAGCATGGGGCAGGGGGAGTGTGTTTTGAGGAGCATTTGCTGCCCAAAGCTTCAGAGAGTGCATAAGTGTGTGCTTGCCTGGTACATGGATATTTGCACTAGGGTTAAATGTATAAATTATGGCTTTCTCCCCTGCTGTCCTGGCCATTGCTCTGGCTAGCTGTGCTGGGGCAGTGCTGTCAGGGATGGAGCAGCAGGAGGAGCATTGGTGTTGGAGCATGGCCATGCTTTGGGGTGCATGTTGGCAAGGCACTGCTGTAACCCGGCTCTAGCAGATTCTCAGCTGAGAAAAATGCTCCTCTTGCATGTGCTCAGAGCAGGCATGTGTCAGTCTGTCCTGCTAGTCCCCGCTGGGCTGGAGAACAGCATGATCCTTTCAGCTGCAAGAGCCTTGTTCGTGCACCACAGCACCCTGCTTCCCTGTATGGCTGCTGGGGAGACCTGCTTGTGTCCCAGGTCTCCAGCCAGGGCTGCAGGCACTGCCAAAGCCTCCCTTGCAGTGGTACTAAATAGGCAGCAGATTGACAAGTGGAGTCCTCTGTGTCTGCACAGGCAGGCTGCAGCCTTTGATAACAACCCCATGTTGTTGGGTCTTTCTGCTCTAGCAGTGCTGCTAAACTGTCCCTGTGCCCCGTCCCACCCTCCTGATGCAGGTAGCACTGGCTCAGTCAGCCAGCACTGGGAAGCATGGGAAGCCATTAAGCTTGTGCTGGTGTGGGTCACTGGGAGGACCTGGGTTTGCTGATGGTTAAGTGTGTGCTTCTGGCAGCAGCATCTCCTCTACCTTCCTCCCATTGCAGCAGGTCTGTGTGATTCCCTGTGTCCTCACAGAGCTACAGGGTCCTGCACAAGTGTCCATGGCTATCGATGTGCTGTCATAGCTCTTATAATTTGGGATATCCCAGTGCTCTTCCTTTTATTTTTTGCATTCCCATTAGCTCCTTTACTGGGGGTCCAGACTCCAGATTGCTGTGCTATTGCCTGCTGACAGATGTGGCTGAAACTTGGCTTTCTTGAGACTTCTAGGAAAAGGCTGAAGGCCAAGGAGAGGGGAAATGCAAGCTCAGCCCTTGGACACCATGGCACAACCTCAGCAGCCAGAGGTGCTTCTTTGGCATCAAAGAGGTGACCCTACAGTGCAGTGCAACCGGGGACTTGGCATAAAGTGTACCAGGAGGAGAGAGATCTGGAGTTCATGGTTGAATGACATACTGGAACACAGGCAGCCCAGAGCCAAGCTGGTGGGGAGGGTGGGAGAAGTTGTGCATGAGATGTCCCCCTAGCCAGGGCAGGCTGGTGTGGGCATGATATGGGATGGAGGGGAGGAGAGAATAAGTTGCAGAGTGGGCAGAAGCCCACCCTGCTGCTACTTCTCCCATTTCACCATCTTCTGGTAACTACTGATCTCTAATCCCAGGTAGCCCTTCAGCTGCCTTTGGTAGTCACTGATGGTTTGGGAACTGGAGGTACTGTGTTGCTTGTTGTGATCTGGAATGGGGCACCTCTTGCCTTCCTCCAGAAGCTGAACATTAGCCCTGCAGCTGCAGCAGTGGAAGGATCCTCTGGATGCTCCCCGCTTTGCTTCCAGGAGGTGGGCAGTGCTGGCTCGCGATGTCTGCATTTTCCCACTCAACAGAAGGTGTGGAGCTCTGTGTCTGGGCTGGAAGAGCAATTGCTCCTCCAGTGCTCGGCATCACCGCTCTATTTCTGTGTGGCAGGGTGTTAGGACTTAGCATGCTAAAGATAAAATGGTGGAATTTAATACTCTTGAGTCGCTTGCATTCCAAAACCCGGTATGAAATCCCTGCTTATGTTTAAATAATCTGTATGTTTGAGTAAAGGATTATGAGCGGGCAGAGGAGTCAGTGCTTTCTTTGTTTCCTGCAGGGAAGTGTAGAAGGGAGTCCTTGGGAAAGTCAGCTTGCTGAAGAGCAGAAAGGGCAACCCAGGGGTGCTTCCAGCAAGCTCCACAGGCGAGCAAGAGCCAAGAGACAACTGCTCACAGAGGCAGGGGAAGCAATAAATAGTGAGAAATAACGTTTAATTACTTCTCACTCCTACCAGTCTGGGAAAGAAGATCTCTGATGCTTTCCTCTGATGCCTGGTGGAAAGGGACCAGTGTTCTGGTTGTGGTTCATTATTCTTCATCAGGTGATGAACCAGCCTGAGTAACAAGGATCAGAGCATCCCTGCTGCAACCCCTGGTAAAGCCTTGGTGGGACTGCAGGGTAGCAGCCACCATGGAGCTGCTCAGGTCTTGCTGCCGAGGTTGGCTCATTAAAGATACGGCAAGTGGAAGGTGGTGCCTGAGCCAAGTTGCCTGGCAGGGATCCTGGGGCTGTGGAGCAGGTGACCACACCAAAAGGGTCCCTTCTGCCCCACATGTGCAGAATCCACCCATCCATACAGGGTGGCCGTACCAGCAGGTATGACCCTGTCTTGGTTGGGCATGAGTGTTGAATGGAGGGCAGGGAGGGCATGCATGGAGGAGGAACGCTTATAAACTCCCTGTGCTTTTGATGGAAATTGAGTTAGTTGCTGCTTAGATGAAATGCCTTGACTCTCCCATTTGACACCTTGGAAACACTTGCCAAATTCAGCAGGGCTTTTCTACCCACCACCAACCTCCTCCATCTATCAGCCTACTCCTACCCTTCCTCTACGGCTACAATGGGGAGAACCAGCAATGGGTGCTATTATGCAGGGCTGTTGCTCTATAACTGGGCGACTTTCTTGTGCCACCTCTGCTTTCACTTGTTTCCTAAACGGTAATGTGAGGCACACCAGGTAAAAAGCCTGTAATGGCTTGATAATTATGGGCTGTAATAAATGACTGCACTCACACATGGTAGAGCCAGGAGGAGTTGCCATGTTGTCTGCATCACAGGAAGAGAAGAGTATTCGCTTGCAATGAAATGGTATTTACCATTTAATTACCTTGGTGCTACATTGTAATTACTATGCAACTAAATGGTCAACAGGCACTGTCTAAACAAAGAGGACTTAAGTGACATCTCTGTCCTGAGGCTTAAAATACTACGCTGTCATAAAGAGGGGGATGGAAACCATAGAGTATTGATGGACATGTGATGGATATAACAGCTCCCTGACTTCTGAGTTGAAGATGACAAGGGGTGAGAAGGACTTGTTGGTGCTACCCTGGAGAACAAGGGACTGGTGTTTATTGCAAAAGTAGAGATTATAAACTCAGTGGCAAGGCTGCATGCAAGATCAGCGTATGCCTCTCTTGTCCACGCTTCCCTTTTTCCCTGCTTACAGACAGCGTGCGAACCTGAGGATGCCCTCCCTTGGGTGCATGGGGAAGGGGTACCCCATGTTTAGCCCCCCCATGCCATCAGCCCTAGATACCTGCTCCTGTTCTTGCTGGCAGTTTAGGGACCGGTTGGTCCCTGCAACGCTGCACTACCCATCCCATCCCTTAGACGCTGTGGAGGGGCTGTTTAAAAAACAGCAGTGACTCCTCCACGCTGCTGTGTCGCTGCTGTTGTGTTCCCTATGCTGTGATTTGTCCTCGCCAGACTCCTGTTACAACTAATTAGCACCTTGACATTTACACAGTGAGCAAGGAAGCCTTGATGTTTGTGAAAGAACAGAAGGCACATCTGTCTGCATGATCATTTGAAGAGGAGGAACATGGCTATGTGGTGTTTACAGCAGGCAGTTGGGGGAGGAATTAATTTACAAAATTTTTTGAATGAAAACAATGCCAATAACTTAAGTGCCCTCTCCCTCCCACGTCAGCTGTTTACAAACTGTTGAGTTGAATCTGTCCCACATGTCCTTTGAACCTACCAGTAACAGAGGAAAAGAATTGAAATACATAATGAAAAACTAATTTTGGAAAAAAAAAAAAATCCTGCCCACAGAGTTCAAACAACTTGTCTTGTTTCAGCTTATACCAATCTTCATGTACTTAGACAAATGTCACCAGAACCAGACTTAATTGACTCCATTTTGCTCTTTATCCTCAATTAAGAGGAATGTAGTTGTTCCTCACTGTCTCTTCCCTCTCTACACCGCCTTGTGAAGGTGCTTTGTGTAAGGCAGTGATTAACTTTATTTGTGTGGCAGCAGACCTGTGAAGTTTGAGAGCATCCAATTGTTGTGGTGATGGAGCTGGGGTCTCAATGGAGCTGGGTCTCTCCTCCTTCCCAACCCAGCTGCAGTCTTGCCATGCTTGCCCTGTCCTTTCCCCGCAGGGACGCTATGCCTTGTGGTACGGAGCATGGAGGCTTTCAAGGCTCTTAAAAATGCTTATCCAGCTTTACCTGGGGTGTGGAGTGAGGGGGAAAGCACCCAAACCTACTGTATCATCATCTTAGTTCCTCTGGTCTGGCACCTACCCTTAGGTGTTAATGCATCACAAATGGGCCAACTACTGCTCTTGTGTGACTGTAGGAATGGCACTACGTCGGGGGTAAATAAAATGCATGGCGGAGTGCAGCAGCGGTTGGCAGGTGACTGCCATGCAGCGCCAGCAGTACCACAGGCGAGTCCTGCATCTGAAACACAGGCTGCCATAATCCAGCCATTTTCTTAGGTTTGCCTCGAATTCCTGGTGACTTGTTCCTGCATTTAAATGGGGGGAAGCTAATTGAAGGGAAAGGGTTGCAATTAAAAATGCTTCTTGTCGTTTTTTTTCTTAAGGAGGTCTCTGGCTCATTAGCATTGTGCGTCTCCTGCGAGATGTCCCTTGAAGCACTCCGGAATCAAAGCTAAACTCTGCCCTCTGGTCTTTGGTAATCTGCTGTAGCCAAGCCAGATGGTGAAGTACAGGGGAAATATTGACTTCCCCACCCTTTTTTGCAAGGAGAATAAAGGAAAAGCAAACCACTATCCCCTGCCAAAAATAAGCAGGGCAAAGTTGATAGGGTACTGCTTTTGTAGGGAGCTGATGGCTGTGGTTTGGAGTTCCCTGCTTGCAGGAGATGAGTACAACCCACTTGGTCATGGCAGGGGTTATCTGGGATAAGACATCAGGGTGGTGAGCCCAGTGGGAATAAGCCCTCAGCTTGGTATGATGCTTTCCTTGGAGGGAGCAATGTGCATTTATCTTCCCACACAAGCTTCTTCCAAACTAAAGATGTGAAAGGGTCCTTGGTGGGCCAAAGTCAGGGTATGACCCAGCTGAGTTTGGGATGGAGGGTATTTCCAAATGCCTGTGGGAGGCTAGTGGGCCTAGGTGGCTTCAAGTGTTTTCTCAGCCAGAAGCTGCCTGTTTCAAGGGAAAGAAGGTTTGAGGTTTGCCTTGCTCTCCTCTGGATTCACGCAACCTACAAGCCAAAGAGGCACAAAAATGAGCCTGGGCTGCTTCCCTTGGACCCAACTGCTTGTCGACTTGCAATAGGTATCGCAACAGTGAATCTGGTGCTTTGTCCTTGGCTTCACTGTATTGGGATGTAGTCCCAAGTCAGGAGGGTTAACACAGCTTGCAGCCCTATTTGCATCTTGGAGGAGAGTCCTGCAGAGTCTGAGAAAGATCCTTGTGCAAGACATGGGTCCTCACAGCAAATCAAGTTATGGGTTGCTCTGGCTAATCCCTCAGGCCTTGGGTTTAACTTTTGATATCAGCAGAGCATGGTGACCTGCTTTACAGGTCCATGCTGTGAGTTCTGGAGCTGTTCGGTACCTTTAATGCTCTAGTTTAGGATGCTGTACAACCTTGAAAAGTCTTTGGAGGTTTTTGCATGTGTTTGAGGTGGAACCTATGAAGTTCCAAGGACCCTGCTGCTCTGTGGGGTGGATCGGACCCTGGTGGTTACCTACCCTACCTTCTGGGATTTATGCTGGAAAAGCCTGCTTGGGGGTGGGAACCCCCTACTCTGCTGTCCTTCATGTGGGTGAGACCTTGAGTCTCCCCTGAGATGGAAAACAGCATGCTCTTGTTCCACCCTCCCTGCACCCTTACGTTGGAAAAAGCTCTCACAGTAGTGCCGTGTCAAAACCAGCTCACCTGGAGAACAAGTCTCCCTCTGGAAACCTGTGCAGGATGACAAAAGATACTTTTGCATCAGTGAGGCTGCAGTCCAGCACTGCTCCTCCGCCTCCATCTCTGCTCAGAGACAGGTTATCACCATGCTGCTGCAGAAATGCGGCAGGGCTGAAGCATCTCCTCCCAGCACAATGAGAAGATGGAAGCGCTTTGGGCACACTCTTCCTTTGCAGATTTCAACAACCTGTTAGCATGGCCCCTTGTCCTGTAGTAAATTGTGGTGGTTTTGGTCCCACCAGCAGCAGGTATCAGGAGGGTAATACAGATTGACCTACTACATCATGGGGAAAACACCCTTCTATGGATTGCCAGTGGCTTCTCCCTGAAAGGCTCTGCAATGTCTCCCCCGCTTCCCCCATGGGATGGCACATACAGGGATGTATGCAGAGGGCTGGGCTGATGTGGGATTACTCGGAGTAATGATTTATATTGAGCTGCTGCAACCTCTCCCCCACCCATTGGTAAACATCTGTTTAAATACACGAGTTAACACATCTGCTGACAGCGCTTTGATTAAGGATAAAACTTTATTCAATGGTGAAAGGTAACTTGAAATGCGCAAAAAGAGGGAAGGTGAGGGGAGAAACACATGCAGCATAATAAGAAGCTGAATTTTGAAGGCTCTGGGATGGCTCCTCTCTATTCCCCTTCTTGCTGGCTGCTCCTAGGCAGCAGTGCCCATAGCAACACCGCCTGGTGTAAGCAAGGCTGCAGTGATCCCACGGGCATCCCTGCCACGAGAGGGACCTGAATTAAGGTGCTGTCTGCTGCGGCTTTCCCCCCCAAACCCAGCTGAGCAGTGCTCGTGCCAAGCATCCTGTTGGGAGGAGGTGAGGGGATCTTTCATCCATCAGGGATGCTGAATGAGAGCTACACCTCTCCCGGCTGTGAATGCAGCAGATCTACAAACCTTCCTCTTTTTTATTAGCAACTTTCCCCATGTAACCACATTCCTGTGGGTTGGGGTTGAATGAAGAGAAGCTCCTGTTTTAATTTTTGCTGTCAGGAGTAACGGGTAAGTGTAGGAGGAGGAATATTAATCATACCCAGCAGGCATTCTTCAAACTTAGAAACAGCATAAGGAAGGAGCCCAAATGGTTTAAACATTGCAGGGACCATTTGTATGGGAGTCTCATGCTTGAAAACGTGCAGGATACTCTTTTTATTTTTTTTTCACCCCGATTTAGTTTAAAGGGGAAGTTGTTGCTCTCCCACCTCCTCTCTGCAGCAGAGACCAGGGTCTGCAGCCCTGATGTGCTAGTCAGGTCTGCGTTCCCCGGAGAGACAGGGGAAAGGTGTGCAGGTGACATCATCCCTCCCATTGAAAGCTCTGTCACATCAACTGGCTGTTTCTTTTCCTAATTCATTCTCTTTCTGGATGCGAAAGAAAAGGGGAAGGAGCATCATGCTTTTGCTGTTCTAAATTTTTGCACTGGCATTGTAGCAGGCACAGTGCTGCCACAGGAAAAGCAAGCTTTTCACCTCTTTGGAGTGGTGTGAGGGACCATCGGAGGTTCAGAAGGGACCCGAGTCACACAGTGGGCTTGTAGGTCCACCCTATGAAGAGAGGGCTGCTTTAATCCCTCTCTTAGGTGTTGAGAGGCCCCCAAACCTCATCTCCCTGCCGCACAGATGTGCAGGCTTGCTCATGGCTCACCCACGACCAAGAGCATCCGTCCCCACTGTGCAAGCCCAGGTGAACTTCAGCATCCTTATGCACCTCTTTCCCTTCTTTTTTTAATTTTCTCTACCCCTTTTTTTGTACAGAAAGCCTCTGGGCAAGGGCACCTGGTGCATTTTTACTTTCCTGGAGGCTTTCTATGTGTTCTAACAAAGCTGGAAGGCTTTGCATCCTCCATCTGAAGGGTGTGGAGCTGGCTGACTGCCTCCACTGGCCACGGGTGTCTGCATTGACGTGGGGCTGGCAACCACCAAGAACAAAACACCCTTATCCTGGGTGAGCCAGGGTACAGGGGGTCTTCCCTGGGGCAGGGCACAAGGCATTGGGCCCTTCTTCCACCTCCTCTGTTCTGTTTTGTTAATATATCACGGAAGCCTTTCTCGGATCGGCAGGAGGCTATGAGGAGGCTATGAGGAACCGCACTGCTGTGCAAAATTGCTATTCTCTTGTGTCTCACCACTGCTGAAATTGGTTAAGAGCATCTGACTAGGAACCAAATTTCCTCTCCATCATCTCCTTAAGCATACAGAAAAGACTGCTTGGCAGATTTTACCGTGCCTCAAACATGGCGGGGGGGGGGGGGGGGGGGGGGGAAGAGATGCGAGTTGTTCACAGAGCTGAAATCCCGCAATGAATTTTCTCAAACAAAACACAGCGGTCCTGGTGCTGAGCCAGTTCGTCTTGCTGGGCTCCCCAGAAGGGCAGACCTCAGATAGGATGCTGGAGAGCTGGGCTTTCCCAGCAAGTGGGTTTCTGCTTTTCGTCAGGGGATCATCAAAACAGATGCACAAGTGAATCATTTTGGGTTTTGAGACAAAACTTCATTCTCCCAGCTTAATAGGTTTCCTTGCAAAAATTCCCAGCACCTTCTGGTAAGGCATCGCAAACATGACACTTGCAGGAGGCTGCGGCATTCCTCGCTTGCAGAAGTTTGAGGCCTGATTCCACATGTGCAAAAAATGAGTTTATTCTTCTGAATTCGTGCATGTTCTTTTTCAGCAACACAGGGTTTATTTGGGCAGGGGAATACATCCACTGAGGATGTTGGAGTCAAACAGCAGAGGAAGGGGAAGAAAAAGTCCTTGTGAAACTGTGGTCAGGTATGACCTTGCATCAAGAGCCAAAAGAATTGTGGTACCTGGAGTTTGCAAAACTCCCCAAACCTGTTGTTTTGCTCCAAATCTATTTCTAAGGGGCTTCGGGACCCACCCCCTCTTCCAAGTTGCAGTCCCCCCGACAGCAACATTCAGCGTAGCAGCACAAAGAGCAGCAAGCTGTAATTTCCCAACAGGGCTGTGTCCCTCAATGAAAGCTTCCTACATGTCTATTGGAAGATTATCCTATCAAATCCCATGCTGCTCTGAAAGGTACGCATTTAAAACATGACTAACGCTGATGGATGCTATTATTCTATTTTATTCTCCAGCTTGTGAGTAATGTCTCATTATAAATGGGGATGCATTCAGAAAAACATCATCTGCCTGCTGGAGCGTGGGCTCCTCAGCACGGGCAGCTCATGGCAGAGGAGTACGCGCGTGGCAGCATGTGGCTGTGTGCAGGTCAGCAGCATCCTGGTCAGCAGTATCCCATGAGTCCTGAGCGGGCCTTGAGCTCTGCTTGCTGTCCAGGCTGGGATGTAGCTCTGTTTTGGGGTGGGTTTGATGGCCGTCAGCATGCTGCGGGGATGGCGATCTGCAAGCCCAGGCAATGGAGCTGGCACTGGTGGAAAATGAGGGGTACTGGCAAAGTTTGTGCAGGTCATCGCTGGCAGAGCCGGCAGAATCTTGCTATGAAGGTATTTTGTGGCCTTCATGAGATATGTGCAACCCTGCTGAATGCCATATCTTCTCAAAGCACCGGAGTTTCCTGTACATGAATAACACAAAATTCTGGGCTATGGGAAAGTTCATTATAACAGGGGATGAACAGGCTCCTGCCTGCTTTCCTGGCTCCCCAGCCAGGGACATGGGTCTGTCTAGGCTGTGCTGCTCCTCTTAATGCCGCTCAGATGTAAAATCTCTGTACCTCCTTGTCTAGAAATGGTCCCTGATATCCTGCTATAAAGGAATCTTCTTGTGTATACGGAACCCAGGTTCCTCTCCCCTGTTGGAGATGTCTGCTGCCATCCACCCTCTGTGTTCCTCTTCCTGTGGTGCTAAGCACTTGCATTTTTGGGGTCTTCATCACACAAGGTGAATGGCTAGTCTCACTGTTGCATTTTTTTTGTGTGGGAAGGTCTCAGGTTTTGCAATCCCCCTAGTCTGGACAGCGGGGCCTCCTTGGCAACCAGTATAGCCATCATGTCCATGGACTGTTGTGGATCTCCTGAGGCTGCTTTGAACCACTGAGCAAGCAAAATGCCTCCTCTCTAATAAAAGCCTAGGTATGTGTCTGCCTGATCAGCATGCCTGGGCTATTGTGTCAGCTCTCCAAGGCATAAAAATATCAGAGAGCAAGTGTGCAGCAGTCGGCAGGCTGGTGGAAAGTCTGCCTTTGGAGGTGCCTATGGGAGCTGGTGGCAGGACCCACTGGTGGTGGCAGTCAGGGCTGGGGAGTTTGGTTTGCAGAGGCTGAGCCCACGGGGCCTGCCGGGAGTGCAATTGCCCGGCTCCGAGTTCAGGCTCTCTCCAGGGGTCCATCTTGAACCTTCAAACCTTTCTCCTAAGAAGAGCTCCTAAAATGCACAGGTGCTCATGGAAATGGTCAGTGTTGGCCACATGGCTTGTTTACTTTTTTAAGTGCTGTCTTGCCCAGCTTTCTGGGATTCAGCATCTGGTGCTGCAGCTGTGTGTAACCCTGGCCAGAGAGCGGTGGCACTGACCTTCCCTGGGGCTGGTGCAACCTGTCTGCCTTGTCCTGTGCTGCTGCTCAGCATCCCTGATCCAGGCTCTTTACCATACGCCATCCATCCTTGACATCTCTCTTCTTCCTCATGCAAAAGAAAATGAGATGTTTTTATTTTCTGGGTGTTGTTTTTTTCCTTCACCTCCTGCCGTGGAGGTTTTGGGTTTTTTTCTTCTTTTTTGGTTTATGTTATGTTGTTGGAACATTATTTCCTCTCCTGTTTTTATTTTGAAAAGGGGAAGAGAGCCTGCATCCCCCTGAGGTGTTATTAAGCTGAAAGGCTGGTGATTTGACTGTGAGGCATGCTTGCACCTCCCACACTCGTGCAGTTGGTGACGCACGCTGCAATCAATGGAGAGGGAATGAATAAACCCAGAGTTTTCTCCTCGCTTCCCATCCCCAGAAAGAAGGGGATGGAAGAGAGAGGGAGGGAAAACTCTGCTCCAGGCATGCAGTTTTAAGAACTGTTGTCTATATAGCCAAGGGATGCTTGCCAAAACATCTCCATCACATGATAGGTCCTCTTTGTCTCATGGGGTTAGGTTTGCGCTGCCATGAAGCTTATGGGACTGCTGCAAGCCTGGCTTTGGTGTCCCTCATCTGATCAGGCTCACTTCAAGGCGGTGCACTTCAAGGCATGTTGGACTGGTCCACGTGGTCTGTGGCTCTCCTCCACCTCGTGCTTCTTGCTGACTCTGGACTTATAAATGATGGGACAGGAACCTCTGTCTCTGTGGTGTACAGCTCCTGGCACACTGCTGCGTGGCTCCCGGTGATGCACGTTTAAGACGTTGAGTTCAATAACCTGTCTTGTTGCTGTAATGGTCCATGTTGTGTTTCTACAACAGCATATCCCAGACAAGGGGATTCCTCCTTCTCCTCATCGGGTGCCAGTCCCAGGGGCCCTTGAGGAATGCAAATATATGGTCCTGCATGTGAAATGGGGTCATGTCTATGCTGATTGGGGTGGAAGTGACAGTACTTTGCCCTGGAGGACAGGAGGTGGCAAAGGCTGAACAGCAAGATTTGTGCGTCTCCTGCCTGCATGAAAACAGTCCCCAAAACAAAACAGCAAACTGGCTGTCGGGTGCCTGGGCCCACCATGCTGAATAGATGAATTGAAATGGCTGAGCTGGAGTCAGAAGCTGGGCTCCAAGGGCTTCCTACAGCACGGAGAGGATCAGGCCCTCCTCCTCCTTGGAGTGTGTGCTCCAGCCCCAGGGAGCCTTCTTTCGTGGAGGGGAAGTAGCTGAAACTCTGAATAATTAAGCACTAGCACCTGGTTTGTTTTTTTTTTTTGCCCCCCTCTTGCCTTATGCATGCACTGCATGCCCTGCATGACAGCAAGCTGTTCCCTGTGGTGGTGTGGTGCTGGGAACTGATGTGCTACAGAATTAGGGGCCTGCAGTGGGGTGAGAGGACACTAGACCTTTTGCTTCTGGTTCAGGCCATGCAGTCCACATTCCAGTGGGACAGCACTTCCCTTTCAAGGACATCAGTCTTTTTTTTTTGCTGCCTATGTCAAGTGTTACATCTTTAGCCCTCCTTGGAATGTTCTGCCTGTAACATGGATCCTGGCAGCTTCTTCTGCCACCACCATGCCTTACCCAGAGGAAGGAAATGGCATTGCAGAGGCTGCCATTGCTTGTACGAGCAGTCAGCACCAGCCTTCAGAGCTGTCACATTAAGGATGCAGCTTGGATGTAGCTGTATCATAGCTGCGTGCCCATCACTCATGGGCAAGTGTTTTTATGCCCCATATTTCATGCCTCAGACTATTTTTAATAATTGATATTAACACTTTACAACCAAGGAAATGGACAGCAGGCCATCATTTACACACCACATCAATAATAAATGGAGCAATGCCAAAACACATCAATAACAAGCTCATTTGTCCTCTTCTCATGTTCACAGTGATTCAGTTCTAAGGAGGTAGAGCACAGGCAGATGATCAGGCTAAGGTACCAGCACAGAGAGCAACCTGCTGAGGAAACAGATTGAGGAGATAGTATAGGACAATGTTGCATTTCAAAAGGCCCAAAGTTGGACAAAGCTCTGTGTGCTATGCAAAAGCTACACATGTGTTATTTCCCTCAAGGAGCCCTTTTTTCTGCTTAATGGCACTTTCCCTGGAAACTCAAAACTCACTTGAGCAAATGGTTTCTGACCCAAATACAGACCCACGTTCCCCAAGCCCCTTCCTGTCCTCCTGGTGCTGGCACCATCCCAGCGATGAGCACAGCAGATGCTGAAACATCTGTGCTAACTGCACTGCTGTGGGCTTCCATGTAGCATGAGTTCAGCATGGGGGCAGAGCTCGCTTGGCACCCACCTGCAGAAGACCACATTAAGTATGGGTGCCTTTAGAGAAACATTTTCTTTCAGATCAGGCGTGTAATGCATGACGACTGTTAATAGGCATCCAGGCCACAGGATCAGTCTAGAGCTATCCAAAGTTAAACTCTAAAACATATACAGCATGGATGTAGAGCAACTGTTTCACTCTATGAACCCGCTGCTCTGGTACAGCATTACTGATCCATGTAGATATAGACTGTATCTGAGTGAAGTCTCTCTGGTCAACTCCTCAGCAGAGGAGAACTGGGAGCATAGGAAATGATTATCTTAGCTCATATATCTGTTACATCTTGTAGTTCCTCATTTCTTGCAGTCTTTGAACCGGTTTCCAACTTGTTTGTGTGTGGTTGCTGTAAGGGAAGCTTGTGGGTCCATGTGCAATGCTCTGTTATTCTTTATAGCTCATGTAATTTCTTTCTTTTCTCTGTCCTGCATCAAACTGCAAGTGTTTTCTGGGCTTCTCCGCTTCTAGCATTGGCCTCAAACATGCTGGCAGTGTACCTGGTCCTGGTTTTCTTCTGCAGTCCATGAAAATCTTCAGATCTGGCTGAGCTATGCTGCAGACACCTTTCTCCAGATGTCTTAGTACTGAAAACATGATGCTCACTTCAGCTGGGTTGTCTCTCTCCTTCCACACCAGTCTCTGTGTGCCTTGACTCTTCTGCATGAGTGGTTGCTCTTTAACTTGTTCTCCTATCCTGGCTATTTCGAGGCATTCCTCTAGAGTTAGACCTCTAGATGTCCACAGCCTTCTCCATTTGCAGGAATACTACCCCAACATCTCCAAAGCAGTTGTTACAGATTCAAAATTAACTGCAGGTGTTTCCGCCTTATACCTTTATACCATTTCTAACTCTTGGCCCAGTAAAGCCCAGTATCCCTGCAGCTTGGCTCTGCCCTGGCTACCACTGTAGCTGTTCTTACTACAGTTGGCTGTTTCAGGTGTAATCCTGGCAATAGCATCCCTTCCCACTCCTTTCCCTTTGGCAGGCCTAGCAAATACTTATTTTCCATATTCCATACCTCTACTGCACATAGCCAGTTCTGTATACATTTTGTACTCAGCCCCTTCTGCAGTAAGGACCTTTTGTAGAAATCCTTGGTGCTGGGAAGTCAGGCTCTCTCTGCTGGCTCTTTTGTTCTGCTTTCTTAGCCCACAAGCTTCACAGACATGGAAAAGAGGAGCAGAAACTTTCTGGAGAAGGTGGAGATGGCAGGAAGCCAATCTCTGTGGACCTGGCTATTCTTTGAGCTGACCTGTGTTAACAAGCACTCGTCCTTGCTGTCAGCCTCTCTAGAGTGACTGCTGTCAGCAAGGCGATAGCAGAAGACTTCCAGGCTTGTGAAATGCAGAAGAGTGGGCGAAGCTGCAGATGCTGCTGGCATTGCAACCAGGGGATCTCAGCCTGCCTTCCTGGCACCACCTCTGAGTCCTCCTGAAATATTCTGCTCGTTGCTCCAGAGTCCATGAAACTTCCACCCCAGGAGAGACACAGTTCTTAAAAGCTTCTTGCAAGCTGAGCCTGAGCAGAAAGCATGCTCTTTCATGCAAGTGCCTTCTTGCTACCAGTTTCTCTTGCCCCAAACTGCATAACCCACTCTTCCTAACGTAGTGTGTTTTCACAAGAGCTGGAACTGGCTTGCTCTTGAAGAGAAGAGCACCCTGAAGATCAGCGCATAACTGGGCTACCTCCTGGCACCTGCTGAGACAACCTCTGCTGTGTTACCTGCTCCTCACAGCTCGTAACAACCGTGAGAATCTCTCCAGGCAACTGGTAATTCTGATGGGGGGAAAAAAACCCTCTTGTGTTGACATTGAAATGTTTCATGGACTCAGTTTGACTTCAAGGAAGCTGTAAGGGAACCTAAACAGGTTTCCATTGGATGCCTACCTAATTTCTCACTGCTTTTCTTATTCTGGCTGCCTGCTGGGGAGAAGACAGGACTGCCCCAGCATCTGTTTCCAAAGCCTTCTGCTGCTGGGCAAGGTGCTTCTCCTCCTCGAGCCGACTGGCAGCGCAGTCCTGGCACTTGGCTGCCTCCCTTTCCACAGAGGAGGTTAAAAAAAGAAAATCCAAACCTCAAACCAACCAACCCCCCCTTGAAATTAAACTCTGTTTCCAACTCCCCTTTGAAAAGGAAGTACTTTTCTTTCCATGTAGCTCTAACAATGACCCTCTTTGCTGTCTGTAATGTTAAACCGCTCTCCTCTGATGTCCCGTTGAGTCCCTACAGATTTTAAGTAGCTTGATGTATATTTTAAGGCACTCTCTGCCATTCCCTTGCCAAGGATATTTTTAAATAGCCATTATTTTGGTCGGACATATGAAAAGCCAAGTTCTTTCCATTGCTGTCTGTGCAAATCCGTTTCTGAGGCTGTGCTGAAATGGCTGATGCCAGGATGCAGACAACGGTGTTTTTGGCACTTCTGGGAGGCAAAATTGCTCTTGCCAATAGTAGCCCAGCTGTTTATTTTATCTCTGTTCATGGTGAGGGGCTAGGTAGGGAAGGGAGGGATTAATGTTTGCTACACAGGAGAGAACAAAACAAGAAAAATTATGTTTGAGTATTTTGGAAGCACTACAAACAGTGGGAAAAAACATTGACATTACTTTTTCAACACACAGTTTAGCTTAAGCTTACCTCTGTCTTTCTAAGGACTCGTGCCTTCTTATCCTGTGAACCAGTGCAAAATTGCTTGCTACCTGTGAAGCAGCCTGCTTTCTTCACTGTGGAATAGCGGGATTATTTAAGGATGTTATTGGAACTGGGAAAGACTACCCAGGTGGTCAGATGAAGAGAATTTAAATCAGGCTCATAGCAAATTGCACTCAGATATGAAAATTTTACTGGGGATATGGCAAGGTTATGATTACAGGTCATATAACAAGCTGAGAAGTGACAGTAAGAAACTGTGAGCACATTAAAGACAAAAGCACTATGCGATCTGGGTGGTCATAAAGATACTGTTCATACTGTCTGTTTATAAAAAGCATCATTACCTGTTGGACGGTACTCCAGCTACCAATGGTATGATTGAGATTGTTTAAAACTAGCATAGATGGTCTAACCATGAATGGTGTCCTAGATTACATCCTGAACTGTCAGCATCATTGATGGCAGCTTCCATCTTCAGGATGTCTTCATGGCAGCCTTCTGGATGTGTTATTTTTCCAAGTGGTTTCAGATAATAACAGGGTATGAAGTGTTCTTCTGTCAGTAAAATATCAACACAGGCAGCTCTCAGCAGGTATCTGGTAATAAAAGAATCAAATGCTAATTTGAGAATCTATGGATTAGGATTTACTGCTGCTTTGGCAATCCAGAAAGAGCAAATACTAAAACTGCCAGTGCCTGAAAATTCAGGGTGCAAAGGGACCTCAAGGAACTGAGTCTGGAGTGTTTGTGTAAGTGGTGGCATGTGCAATTAGTAAGAAGCAAGGACTGTGTAAGAGTTAACTGGTATAGGCTCTGGTCTTTTAAGATCACAAGTGTTTCT
Source organism: Balaeniceps rex (assembly GCA_013401315.1). NCBI lineage: Eukaryota > Metazoa > Chordata > Aves > Pelecaniformes > Balaenicipitidae > Balaeniceps > Balaeniceps rex. The sequence continues at coordinate 415,617 of VYZW01036889.1, read as the reverse complement.
GGCCAGAGGCTCTGGAAAGAAATAGTAAGGGCTGGTGGCTACGGGCTTAACAGCTCAGCTGAGTAGTGAGGACAACGTTCCCCTGTGCATCTTCTGATTTATCTCTCTCTTATTCTTATCAACTTCCAAAGTGAGACTGACTGCACGGGGGACTCCTGTGGCCAAGCTTCTTGTGTAAGTTGCCTGAGGAAGGAGTTAAGCAGACAACAGCTTTCTCCTATAATTAACTTGCAAGGAAAAGGCTGTTTTTTGGTTGTGCTGGTTGGGACCAGTGAAGGAGACTGGTTTCCTACTGCAAGTGCAGTACTGTCAAGGAATAACTGATCACAAGAGAATCCATCGTAAAAAAAGCTGGAAATAAATTAACAGGGAGGGAAGTGAAGATGCTGCTCTGCACCTTGAGGCTTCTAAAGAGGTTTCTCTACCTCACAGACAAGACCTGGCTACTGTAACAACTGCAATTGCTGCAGCTCTGGTGGATTATTTTCCAGAAACAGAACCAGAATTGAAGGGGTCACCCAGGTGGGATCAGCACACTCACTGCTTGCTGCAGGCCAAAGAGCTTGTAGTGGGACTGGGACATGGTCCCAAACAGGCCCTGCTGATCCATATGTTGGTATCAGCCAGAGCAGGTCTCTGCTCCAGGGTACTGTTCAGGGGATGGTGCCAGCACCAGTTTTCAGTCATTTGTCACCAAACTGCATTTCATCCGAGTCTTGCATCTCCTTGCTTTTTGTCTCAGTCCCAAAGAGGATGCTCCCCTGTCCCCAAATTCTCAAGCCCTTCTCCTGCCTAGCATAATTTCCTGAACGGCCACAAGGGTACTGCAGCCACTATTTGAGGTAACTTCAATTTGAATTAAATTTAATTTGTTATCTTGTTGAAGATGGAAAGGGGCAGTTTCTAAACGGTGGATAGTCTTTTTTTTTTGTCATTTCTTGGATCCTGTGTTTTGTGTAGCAGTGTCTTGTGCTGCAGGCAGGGATCACAGGATTACTTGATAACATCAATCAGTCCATCAGAGGAAAACATTGAGTTAGTTCTGGTTGTAGTATAGTGGTACCACCTTTCCATCACGAAGAAATATAGTCCTATAATGCTTAACAAAGACTTCTTGTTAGCAATAACTCAGCTGAGTGTAAACAAATCTACATAATGCTCCATAACACAAGTCAGCTGTTTAAACACAGAACCTAAGGCATAGCAGTAGGTCACCAAAATATATAGCAGATATTATCATAATATCATAGAACAGCTTCTCACAGAATTAAAATGATCTTTTGGGGCATTTGGCTATCTTCAGTTCTTGAAGGAAATATTCCCCTAACTGAAATAAATTCAACTATCTGGTAACTACAGACAAATGAAGAAATTACATTGTCTAGTAACACATGGAAAGAAAATAATACAGCCACTCTGGGAACCTTATATTATCGAGCATGTGAAAATCTAAGGGTAGAAAGCAGAAAGTAGGTGTTGATGTGATGTTCAAAAAGGACGCAGGTTTTTAAACAATAGGTTTCCTGGGGGTTCCCTTCGGATGCAGCTTTTTAGCAAACTATCTCTTTTGGACTTATAGACTTGTCTGGTGGTGGCTGGGGAGGACTCTGCTGCACGACAGCATTGTTTAAATTACTCTTGTTGTTAGCACATGAACGTTTCACTGCTAGTCCAGAGACTGAGTCCTACTGTGCTCAGCCAGTGGGTTCCTGACTCTGATTCTTCTATATTCAGGAGACCTCTTTTGCTAGAAATCTTTCCTCCTGCACTTCCAACATAGGTTGTTATGGACTGGTCAGACCATCTCTCCAGCCCAAGAAGAGATGAGTTGTTTCAGCCTTGGACTTCAGGGCAGATTTTCCAGGCTTCAGCTGAGATCTGTACCTCTTTCCTGACTAGCTGCTTTGCAGATGTGCTTTCTGCTCTGTTCCAGCCATGGTCTTGCCAAAGTGCTTTGCTGATTTTCTGCCATGTATGTATCCAAGTACTGAAATGAGCTCTCCCTCTCTTCCTGCAGGTTCCCATGCAGCTAGTTATTTGCCAGGGACTCTTTGGTTTCAGCTCCCGATGAATGCAGTCCCTTGTCCTCAAAATGCAACATGTGCTCTTGTTCCTACATGCATTTCGTTGTATTGAAAAATACGTGTTGTTCTGTGGAGCCCAGCTTCCCGTGCTTTCCAGATTGCTCTGCATCGTTTCTGTCTGTCAGGCTTCTTACATTGCACCCAATCAATATGACGTCTGAGCCTCACTTGCTGAGGAACGGAAATCATAGTAAATATTTTGTAGTCTGTGCAAAATGAGTTGGCGGTCTCAATTCAGTTGCTTTTAGGCAGGTGTTTGCATATATTCCCTAAGACCACTCTTAGATTTGGCACCTTTTACTATGCTTCCTGGCGGGCACTGCAGCAGGACTTGGGGCTGGATCCTGCAACGCCCCCAGCAAGGCTCCCGGCCTCTTCAGCAAGGTGATGCTCATCCCTCAAAGAAACCCATAACCTGATGGGCTCCTGGAGGGCAGCTGGGAGTGGAGTACTGCAGCAGGATCAGGACACTTGGGAATGCTGCTGCTCACGTGCTGGCTATGTTGGGAATTATGCCAGGGACTTCAAGCACCTTCAACTACCCCCATGGTTAATTTTGTGATTAGATCTAAATGTATTTTATAGATTTACTTGAGGGCTGTGCCAATATCTGTTGACATCGACAGGAATCTTTCCATTGACCTCAGTGAGCACTGAGTGTATTTCTATACAGGTGTATCTTATTCCAGGTTTGTTTTCACAAGGAGGAGAACAGTGGAGTCAGTACTGTGTTCAATGTAGCTATGCATATTTTTCTGTAAATAAATGCAGCATCCTCTTCCTTGCACTAGTTTTGGTGAGCTCCAGTCTGCTTTTCCAGGCAGCCCTGTACCCCAAGACTTTTTTTTTCTGTGTTGTCCTCACAGCAGCACCTCTAGCTTTTCAACCTCCAGGCAGGGTTAAGCACCCACCTCCACCCAAACTAGCATCCCAGGTTTTCTAAATGGAGCAATTAGACCAGGCAGGTGCATCCATCAGCCTCAGCATTGCCTCCAGCTACCCCTGGATCAGACAGGCTTGGTGGCAATCCATAATGCCTCTCGGCATGCATGCACATTTGGTGCTGATTGCAGACATCGATGCAGTCAGAAGTATTTCTCCATGAAATGGATGTTCTGGGAAATGTCTGGAAAATTAAAGTTTTTGAATAAAAAAAGTGATGCTTGTGAATTGTCTGCTTGTGAAATGTGCTGGAAAGTAGCCTCATCCATGACACTGGCTAGCTGGCAAAAAAAACCATAGAAGATTATGAACTTGATTTCTATTCTGCTTCAAAAGCACTCTTACTGCCTGAAAATCTTCCTAATAAAACCTACCACCTGCACAGTAAGATTGTTCAACTAAGGCTCATGGAGATTCAGGGAACCTCTGCTGTGTGACAGAGCAGCCACTGAGGTGTTGCTAGCAACCACACCTCAAACTGCTACAGAAAAAGCAAGTGAGCTGAAAGCCAAAGTGGAGATCTCATTCCTTGACAAGGAAGGTGAGCCAGGACTTCAGTGAAATCAACAGGAGGCTCTACGGCTGCTGCAAGGGAAGAGGCTCCACTGCTGTGGTGGTGGGCAGCAGTGAGGTGGCGGCTGTGCCGCTCTGCTCCTGTGAAAGCAGAAGTGAGCACTTGCTGAAATATCCTAGTTAATTCTGGATTGCCAGCCTTGTACCTTCTTCTTAGTGTTCTTTCTTGCTTTTTATTAATTCTAATCTGTGCAAGGACCTTCCCTCTTATCCCATGGCATCTTGGGGTGCTCGGTAAAGGAGAATACTGGAAACATTGTGGGAAATCCAAGAAGATTAGAGCAACTGTCTCCCTTACCCATATGCTTGCTGACTCCTTCACAGAACCACCATAGTTAGGTGAGGCAAAACCTCCCCTTACAGAAATCATGCTGATTCTCCATGGCTATATCCTTACTCATCCACATGCCTTCCCTTTTTAAATGCAAAATTCAAGAACAGGTACTAAGGCAGCTTGGGATGGCAGGTTACAAGCTTGGCTGGTAGTTCAATTATTTCTTCTTTAATTTCCTTTAGAAGGCATAGATGACTTTGCTGATGAGAAGTAATTGATTCCAGTGATTTGATTATTGTTTGTTTTATTTGTCTAGTCTCTTCCTCAGACACTTCATACACAAGGGTCCTGTCTCCGATTGTCCCCCATCAAGAAGGTTGTTGTGGGAAAAATTCCCCTTGCTCCAAATATTCCCTTTTCCGACCCCAGTAACATGCTTTAGAAGTTACATCCATGCCTAAATCCTATTGACTTTAGTGGTTTTTTGGGAACTATATTTAGATGAACAGTTTTGAAAGCACTGGCTCCATTAGGAATGCATGCTAGACATTCTCTCCCAGACTTCTTTCAATGTTTTCCTTCTGTACTAATTATGTCCGGATCTGAAGTTAATCTGTGAAACGCAAGAGCAGCTGTACGAATGCAGACCGAAGGCTCAGCTAGCTTTGCACACTATCTCTGACATTGGCTGGTAGGGGACACTTAATGGAAGGTGCATAAAAACAGGCGTTGCGCTGGCTCCAGCAAACCCTCCTAGCAAGCTGCAGCTTAACAGTTTACTGAGCTAGAGGTTTTTCTCTATTTTTATGTTTCCTAGACCTTTTTGTTCAGCTTACCTTCCATTATTTTGGCTCACTGCCTTTGGAGCATGCTCACTTTTCTGGCTTCTACAATAGTCCGTGGTAGTGAAGTACACAATTTGCATGAAAAAGTGCTTCATTTTGGTTTTTAATCTGCATCATTTTAAGAATGTGCATCAAACACTGCTCTTGTACCGTTAGAAGGAGCAACGATGTGTTCACCACCACCACACACCTCCTGATTTGATGGAAAATGTGACAGAGATTCAGAAGTCACCTCTTTTTCAGGCAGAAAAGTAACTGGCCAGGCATGAACTATAACTTAAAGGAAGGGATTTCTCAAGCCATTTCCTGGCAATTCCTTACAGTCTGTTCATCTCTTTGCTCACTGTTTGGGAATGAACTGATGTTTTTGTTGATTTGGATTATCTCTTTCCTGAGTGGTAATAACTAATGGAGGGACTATGGTGAGGTCAGTTAGGTTTTGTGCTGCTGCTTATTTATCAGCACCTGGTACTCTGTTTTATTGCCATGTCCTTCAGTCCTTCTGCAGCTCTTTGTAGACAGCACTCATTTCTGCTACTTTAAGTAATTTTTTTTCTTTATCCTCCGCAAATCACTCCTATATCCCTTTTCCAGATCCTTTAGGCTCTGATAACAACCCATGTCACAGCCCAAACTGCTGTGGGATTCCACTGGGATTCCCTCCACTGTGAAAGATAACCATTTATTCCTACCTGTCCCTTCCTATTTTCTACCACTTTTGAATTCACTTGCGAACCTTTCTTCTAATCCCAGGAGAGATCAATTTCCTAGGAGCCCCTGGTGAGGGAGCTTTTGAGAAACCAGAGTACACGGTATCAACTTAATTGCCCCTACTTACGTATGCACTGATGCCCACAAAGAATTCCCCACGAGGCATGACTCCAGCTACCAAAAGCATGTTTTTTCATCCTAGTTTTCTAATTATCTATAGTGATATTACACAGCCTCTACTGCTTTGCTCAGTGTTAAATTCAGTGATAAGTAGCTCAATGAATTCCCCTTTGGACTATTTTTGTTTGTTTGTTTGTTTTTCTTTTTATTTTTTAACTGCTCACTTCCCTTTTTCAGAGGCTGACAGCCCTGGAGTTGATGTCTTCTTATTCCTGGGTTATCCCTCATCTGCACGGGTATGCACTGGTGCTGAGAAAAGGTAACACCTAACATCTGGATGTGAAACTATCCTTTCTACAATAGTGAGGGAGAATATTTGATGTCCCACAAACACTCAAGGCATCACCTGTGGTTTATGTGCACCATGCAAAACAAGTGCTCAGGATATTTCACAGCCTTTCCCTTATTTTTGAATTAGGTGCTGAGGATTAACATCATGCCTATAGCCCCTTAGTGTGTCTGATGCTGCCAAATAATTTTTGATTTCTAGGGCTACCAACTAGTTTGCTAGAACAGGTAAAGAAAGACCTACAGCATTAGTCTTTCTCCTTTCTAGAAATGCAATCAAGCTCATTCCACCAGAATCAAACCTGCGTTCACATGCAGAGATGGCCTCAGGAGCTTGAGTGCTGCAGCAAGTTGTTGTCTCAGGATCCTTCCGGGTCCTGTAACCCAGCTGCCTCTTCCTTTCAATATCAGTAATGGATTTACATGAGTGTACTCTGTGGCCTTGCTTTGTAAAGAAAAAAAAGAATGGCTCTGTTTAAAAGGTGATTTTTTTTTCCCAACATGGTGTAGGAATACTGGTGAGGTTGACAAGCTAGCTCAGTTCCAGAGAAGCCGAGTTCTCCTTCAGTCTGCAAAGGGCAGGCTGGCAGACATTTCTCTCAGCAATATTTTCAACATCTCTTTGAAGCCACATGTTTTTGGGGTTTTCCACACCCTCCTCATCCCCATTGTCACTTTTTTTTTTCCCATGGAGGATGTCTTATGGTTTCAGGAGAGATACCACCAAGGGCTAGCCCAGCGTGGAATTTCTGCAATCCTGAACCGCTCTGTTAGTGTTCCCAGGGCTGGATTCAATTGACAAGAGGCTCTGCAGCCAACCCCCTTGGACTGCACATGTGTTTATTTAAATGTCAGTGGCCCACACAAGCTGAATACCTATTAGCTAGAGCATGCATAAAATCCAAAGCACAGCTACAGTTCATATTTATTGTTCAAAGTACAGATCCCTTTATTGTTGTCATTTCAGTACCCTTGTATTTATGGTATTATTCAGTCAGCTCTGAGAAGTTAACTAGCACTTTGCAGTGTTTCTTTACTGCGAGGGTATAATATCTGTCTATAATAAATATATAGGTAAGGGATTTAAGAAACAAAACAAAACAGCAACAACATATTGCACATGAAAACTTTACTAAGCAAATAAGACATTCCCCACCAGAGCTGTGGAAAAAAACCCCACCAAGCTGGTATCATCTGAAGTCAGTTAATGAGCAGTAGATGTGTACTTCCACTCTATTTTTTAACTCTGTCTTTTGTCATTCTCCAGCATTTCTGTACCCCATACTCTTTAAAGAGCACAGCTCCCATGCAGGCTGGAAATACGTTGATAACGGTTGTACCAGCAAGGCTTTTTTGGTAAGGGCTGCTGGTAGCTGAGGACTTCAAGGCATCCAGGCCAGGTGTTAAGTGCTGCTTTTCTGGTGTTCGGACTTTCTGTGCATGACTGATACTAGAAATACCACTACCTGCAGAGCTGTGTTAGCAAACCTGCTCGGCACTGACAAAACAGAATTGTTTTTGCCAGCAAAGCTTGTAGTGGTCCTGGGAACGAAGTGAGCAGTTGTAGCAAAAGGGTATGTTTTTGGCATAATCATTCCCCCAAAACATAAAGAGTTAAATGAAGCATAGAGAAATAAGGATGCTGTATTTCTTCTGAATGGAGGAGGAAAGCAGAGAGAAAATGTCTTCTGCACTTGATAGTCTAGAAACCTGCCCTTTTTCAATTCTAATAGTTGGCTTGGTGAGGAAACATCCAGTGAAAGAAGATCCTTTCTGCTAAAAGTAAAGCTATTTCAAGCTGATTTTAAATGTCACTGGCAACATTCACCTGTGATCTTTCTTAGTTTGGAGTGATGATAATGCTTGCATTTGATTTGAGAGAATAACAGTTTAATTAAAGGGGAAAAATCCCAGAACTTTATATTTGACTGTTGTTCTGCCGACATGAATGTGAGTTACTCCAAGTGGGATCTTGGGCTCAAGTCCAGAAAAGCAAAAATGCTTCTTTAAAACAAACTGTAAGGCTGCTTTTCTGTAATAGGGGGCTGTTCTGCTCACTTATTAAAACATAGAAGATGGGATGTATCAGGAGTAGGGATCATTTTTGCTTGAGGTTGCTGGTTTGAATACTGTCCAGGCTGGTAGCAACGGAAAGCTGCAAACCTCCAGTGGTTATTCAGTAACCGACGTGAAATAAGTTGGTGGTCTTGTTCCAGTTCCTGGCGGTCAGGTGCGTGCATCACAGAAACCACCACTTCACTTGGCATCCTCGCTGAAAGCCGGAGCAGACAGACCAGCAATTGAATTGACAGAGAAGGGCACTGAACAGCCCTACAATTTTAGGATTAAGTCTTCAAGGCT
>VYZW01036889.1:329657-390069 GCA_013401315.1 Balaeniceps rex | reverse complement strand
CGACGCCCGCGGCGGGGCCCTGCGGCGCCGAGTGGGCCGCGGCCCGGGGTCGGTTCTTTCCCCGCCCCGGGAATAACGCGGGACTTGGGGAAAGTTTCTGTCGGGGCCGGCTCCGATCGCGGTCCCGCCGGGCTCGCCGCCAGAATGCTCCTCGCGCCGGGCTCGGGGCTGCCTGACGGGGCAACGGGTCCCGGGCTGGGCCGAGGAGGTCGTCCCGGCCCCCGGGGCACCAACCCCCTCAAGAAAATAATTAAAAATGGCTTTTTCTGTAACTAGGAGGAGAAGACAAGGGATATTCTCCTCAGCATCACCGCGCTTTTTGGAAGTCCTGAGGTAATGTTGGGCTGCAAGGGAGAATGACAGGTCCAAGCCGAGGCAGGGCTCTGTCCTCAGCTGCTGGCTGCGTCTTCTCCCCCCAAAATACACATTTTGGGGAGCTGGTGGTGAATAAAGTGCGCGTGCCGCTCCGAAATGTAAAGCGTTGGTTTGTGCAATGATAAATAAAGAAAAAAAAATAGGCTTATAACGCGTTCCGAGGAGCAGGAAGGGAGGTGTTGCTGAGCAGTTGTGTGTGGGTTTTGCTGCAGGAATTTATCAGGAAAGATGCTGTGCAATCCCTCGGCTACTTAAATGTTATCTTTTGAGTGTTTGTGGTGTGGCGAACGCAGTATGACATCTTAAGCAAGCAAGTGTATTTACATAACAATTATTTGATATTATAGCTCCGGTGCAGCATACCATTTAAAGGGAAGTAAACCTGCCCTTTATTCAAAACACTTGTGTAATTGTTTTGTGCATGCATTTCATGATAGTGGAAGGTTTTTTTTTTGGTTGTTGTTTGCTCGTCAATAGACTTCTTCAGAAGATCTGCATAAATTAGGCTTGTCACCGCAAATGCTTGTTTTCTGGCCATAAGTGTGGATTTCATGTTACACTCTTGCTTGATATTCCAGACTGGATTACAGGTCTAAAAATGTTACTAAGAAGTGGGATCTGTGTTGGAAAGGTGTGGGTGGATTTGGGATGTGAAAATTGCTTGTAAATTTAGGATGGGGCATGCAGCTCAGGGTGGTGGAGTAGGGTATAGGTGCTCTCCGGTGTTCTCCGTTTCTTTTCAACAGGGATATATCCAGACAGCTTTATTTCATGCTTGTTTCCAGCAGCTGTATTCTGTTGTCTTCATAATGCTAGTTTGAGATGGAGCAAGTATTATTTTGGCCCTCTGTGCTTACAGTGAATTTCACCGTTGAGTGAATAACCTCCTTGCCAATGCATTTTGATTTACTGGTATTATGTACTGTCAATAAATGGTACTTGTGCTTTATTTGCTGCCGTCAAAGTGCTTTTGGTTGTTGCCAAAAGCTACCTGGAGTTAATTATCTGAATTGGACTTTTTTTAATGTCAACATTTTTAAAAGCTAAGGAGCTCTGAAGTTTATATAATAATCTGGTTCTTGGCAAGGTTTCTTTTTTTTTTTTTGGTAATGCGGTCTGTCACGGCACTGAGTTTTAATCGTTTCTGATGTTTCCACCACCGCTGTATGGAGTTTGCAGCCTAAAAGCTGCCGTTGTCGCTCCGCAGCCTCTCTGAAAGAGCTAAGAGGGCATTGAATTAAGAAAGCTCAGCTGCTTGTATACAAATATACAGCAATTACAAGGCAACAAAGTTATTGCAGAATCCTACTGTAACCATGGCAACATGTTCACTCAATTACATTTGGAAATGTAAAATGCCATCCAGTTAGAAAGAGTAAGTTTTAGTGACTGCAGATTTGCTGTATAAAGCGAAATGAGTAAGATACTGCTTTCCAGGATTATATACTTTTCATATTTGGATGGCATGTTTTAGCATGCGCACCTGACGGATTTCCATTGCTGATATTAAGCTGTGCCCTTGGTTGTCTGAACTTAGAGGGAAGAAAATCCCAAAATCTTTAAATCTTTAAAATTTAACTTTACCATCCTATAATTTATTTGGTTTTGCTTCAGGACTTGGCTTTAGAAAGTGGACAGATTAGAAAATGCATGAAGTGTCCAAGGAGTGTCCATCAGCCCCAAGTTAGGAGATAGCAGGTTCAGGACACCAAGGTCCTGATGTGTAATGCAGATGAACTGCTTAGTGGAAGTTAGTTTGCCTTTTGATGGTGGCTTACTAGCAAAAAGAATAAAACAGAAAAAGTAGTTTCTTGCATATGTTAATCTTTGTATTGGTCAAGATGCAACTTTCTGCTTTGCTGTGCTCGTGTTTCACAGGCAGCATCCCATTAATGCAGAAAATGGAAAAATGCGCTTAAAATGAGGTTTTTTTTTACTAGGAGTGGTGTGTTTACAGACACCTGCAGATTGATGAACTTCTGAAGTTACCTAGTAACAGGAGCTGATAAGAGATATTTAGGTGGATGCAGATTTCAGTGGGTTGTCTTGAAGAAATGCATTTTGCCCAGATCTTCAAGGGCTTGAACTCCAGGCTGCCTCCTGAACCCTTGGAGTATCTGGATTGGAAAAGGTTTGCAGGTCCCACGGACCTGTGTTAGATTACGGATGGTTTTGGAAAGAAGCTCTGTCCAACCTGTCAGGTCTTTCTGCTTTCACCATGAGCAGATAGCTTGCCTGCCATGTGGCTTGCACATCCCTCAAAAGCAGCAGCTTGAGCAAGTGTGACTTTCTGCTCCCATGGTGAGTGCTCGTTCTTCTCTTTGCCTTCTACCATGGGCAGAGGTGGAAGCACAGGAGCTGGCTGTTTATAGACTGCTGAAAAGGTGGAGTTGATCTCAGTCTTCAACCCTAAATCACATGTTGAACTGCAAGGACAAGGAGTAGGACTTGTTAAAATTGAGCAGGAGTCCATGGTTTTAGGTTAGTTTGTCCTCTTAATCTCTCTTTTGAATGGCTTTGTGCTTTTTGGGGAATAGAGTTTTTAAAACCATCTTAAAGTGTATCTGAGATTCAGAAACTTGGGCAAGTTTCAGGCATTACACCTCTAGGATCATTTGTAGGTTTCAAATCTGAGGAAGCTACAGACTTTCTATATGTGAATGTGCCCAAACACGTTTAAAACAAAGTGTTGAGACAAAAATTTGCCACCAAATATGTAGTATGTGATAGGGTCAAATATTCTAGGCCAAATTGCTTTGAGCTGAGAATAGGCAAGAGCTTTTACAATGGGTTGCTCACAAACGTACTTATCAACTAACTTGTGCTAAAAGGAGTTAGTATGTTGAGTGTCTCTTCAAACTTGTTGTGCAGCCTTACCTTAAGGAGGGCAAACTGACTAATGTGGGGCATTTATATTCTTGATCAGCTGAATATTGGGCACACTCCACTGCAAGACTACTGTCTTCATTTTTGACACTTTTGATTGCTTGAAGCATTCTTCTAGTGCTTGTATGCCATGCTATACCTTTGTAAGGTCACAGTAACTAGTTGTCCTCATATTTCTTCAAGGGTAGCGTGTGGCTGTCTGGGTTAAGTGGCATAAGTGTGCACTAATGTGATGCTCTCTTCAGGGTTTGAAAACCTGAATGTTCGCTGCCCAGCTGTGCTGACTTAATCTTGGGGTTAAAATGTTTCTTTGGTGTCCTCTTCCAGTTAAAGAAGCAATTGTGTTACACTCCTTGGCATTGTGTGTATTTGTATTTAGTGGAAAAAAAATACTCCTTGTATTCCTCTGTGTGTGTGTATATGTATGTGTGTGTGTATACATGTGTATGTATAATAGAAAACCCCAAATCTTTGGGACCATATTTTTACTTGTCTTGCATCTGTGGTTGAGTACACATGGTAATATTACCAGAATAGTTTATTTGCTGAATAGTATCTGTTGCTAGCCTGTTCCAAACAGCAAAACTTGTCACAAATCACAAAGAAATATTAATTGAACATGTTATTTGAATACTAGTAATGACATTCATTAAACATTTGCCAAGTATTCTTAACTCTTCTTGCTGGCTTCTTTGGTCGTGCCATCTTCTACTTCATTGCTCATCCAGTTTACCTTTAGCTTGTTTCCAGTTATCCCATTCCTTTTCCGTAATCTTTTTCAATCCCTGCTAACTAGTCTGCAAGGCTAGCCATTGGGTTTAAATTTTATCAGACACCTGCTGGAATCCTTTGAGTTTGTGCTTTTGTGAAAGCATGTGTTACTGGACAGTGAAACTGACAGGATGTGTCTTGTCACTGAATTCAAAATTGCTTTTCAGTTTTGAGTCCACTTCCCTAACAGATAGCTTCTGTTTTCCATTTACCTTTGCTTCCAGGTTCCCCAGGTCCAAGCATACCAATGCTCCAAAGCAGTGAAAGGAACCTGGTTCTCCTCAGCTTGCTTGCTGACGTCAGAGGTCTGGGGGCAGGGGGGAATCCATGAAAATATGTGGGTTTGCCTCAAATTGTTTAAGAGGAGAAACAGCAGAAACGCTAACGCTGTCTGCTTTAGTAATTAGAAATGTGGCAATATTGTTACCTAGTAAAAGGGGTAAATAAATAGTCTTCAAAAAAATTAAGGTAAAAGCTGTGTGGGGTGGGCAAGGAAATGCGTCTTGGCATTCTGATTTGATTTAGATCGTCTCTTACATATATTGTCTCTATATTCGAGTCCTTGGATGAGGAAACTCCTCAGACCGCTCTAGTAGTTAATGCCACTTGCATTTTGATTGTGTTATGCAGAAAACTGAAGTGGGCCAGGTTTACTTTATCCTGCAGCAGTCGTTGTTGATAAGGCAATATATAACAGATGATTCATGAAATGATGCTTGTCATTGCCAGGACTGCTTGAATAGCAAGCAAATTTTGGGCAATGCTTCTTCACTGGAAAGACTTGGGCAGTTTAAACTGAGAGGAGGAGAAGAGACAAACATGCACTGTATTTCTGGCTGTCTTAAAGGAGCTGCCTCACAAAATTTAAAAGAAGTTGCGGGGGGAGGGGAAATGGGTAAAATAAAGCAGGGTAGAGAAGCAGAAAAGGACATAGAGGTTGCATAATGATGTTGAAAAAGGGAACAATTAGGAAAAGACTGTAAAATCTCTTGGAAAGCTTCTGTGGTTTTCCCTTTGCAAGGAATTACAGCTTGGCCTTCCTCTATAAAAATTTGGTCTTTTTTTTTCCATGGCATTCATTACTAGACACATCTTGATCAGCTTCATTTTTTTTCCTTCATGTTTTCCTATTGGATATCACCTCAGAAAAGTTTGATTAAAATCTGCTCCAAACTGCCATCTACTAGTGCAGAGGAATGTGTGTTGACTTGTGGTCGTGGGCACGCTTAGCTGTCTGCCCTCATCAAACGATTGAACCTTTGTTCCTCATACAAGAAGTATTTAAACCCCAAGAAGCTGCAATTTGAAAATTGAATCTTAAGCTAATAAGAAACCTCTTTCTAGTTTGGTCAAGATTAGGTTTTGTTAATATTTTTTTTTTTTTTTTTTTTTTTAACCTTAAGAGTCGTCCGAGACAGCCATTTAGTTTGGTTGAGGACCGGAAAGAAGCAAGAGAGGTGTTGGGAGGAGCTGAAGGCCACCTGTGCAGCTAATGTGGCTTATCCAAGGTCTGAGGAAGGAAGAGCTCCTTTCTTTGGGGCATCATTACAGTAGTTTGGACAAATCCATAGGATATGACAAAGTGTTGCTGTGGCAGCATGTTGCCCACGAGGTGACGATGTCTAGGAAAACATTCGGCAAGTTTTTCAGCTCTCCCTGTTGCAGATGTGACTTGCTGAAATGGCAAATTGAAGACCCTGCATTGGGTACAATCTGGCTGTCACGTCTGGGTTTGCTGTGTTCACTCCCTTGTTTTCTTTAAAGTTTCATCTCCTGTGGACCTTTCCTGGATATGTGCATCTGTACATTTTATAATGAGCCAGTAACTGTTGGATTAAGAATTGTATTGTAAGGGTTTTGTTTTTCACAATCGTAGGATAAAATAATGTATAGATTAACATCTCAGATTGAGTGCTAGCAGCATAGTATTGTATTGTTGTAAATGATCTTTTGAAGCGTGTCGCTCTTTCATTCTGGTGAACACTGACATCCAGTTGAACTTAACTCCATTTATCTTTTATGAGTAGTTAAGAATTTTGATATTTCACACGTAGAAAATAATTCACTTTATTAATTTTTCTGAAGAACTGTGCTTTAATGAGGTGTCTGTCAGTAAGACTTAATTACTGTTAAATTCTGTGAACATTAGTATACTGTGACTCGTTCTATGTAAAATCAAATTTCATTTGTCAAATGCACACAATAGCATTAGTTTGCTGACACGATTTGCGTTAACTTAAATTTGAGAAATAGCAATTATTCATAACTGGCCTGTCACTAGTACTGGTGTGTAACATTTTGCAGGGTGTTGTACTTGCCTGAACTGGTGCTGCTTTGTCCTCTCTGTGGTTCCGCGTGAGGACACTGGTAGGAAGGCGTAGCATCACAGCTGTGTCCGCGCTAAATGTCTTCGAGCATTTCATGTTGAATAAGCAGTTATTCAAATTTGCTCTTCAGGATTAAAGGTAGATGAGCACGTTACTCTGTTCCCCTTCCCCCCAATGTTTCCCAAGTTGTCTTCCCATTTAAGTTTTTGTTGTACTTCAGTAAAAACCTGTAGCTTTAACAAAGTTATCTCTAGTCAGTTAACATACTTTTGCTGTGTTGCATTTTCCTAATACGCTAATAGGAAAAGCTTATGTTATGTTATGTTATGTTTGCTTGGCAGGAAAATGTTCAGGTTAGTTCTGGTGTTGTGTTGACGAAACTTTCTGTCTTGTCTTCATCCCGCGAAGAAAAGGATCCAAAATGTAAGCCTGAAACAATGAATTAGTTCTGTTGTATGCTGTTCCCAACAAGTATTCAGAAAGGGAGTGTTTAAAGTATTAGGAATGTTACAGTTTTCCCCATGGGAGCTATAGTTATCTACTTTTTGTTAGTGTTCCGGATTCTGTTAAAACCCCAAATACAGGTAGTTCTTGTGGTGAGCAAAAATCTGGCCTCCTGCCTTGCTGCGGGTTCATATAAAATGTAGAGCCGTAAGATTTGATGTTCTGCTCAAATAATGTGCACAAAAGTAAAGTGTTAAATCAAGTGAAGAAAAGTTGCATAATGCTGAGGATTCTGAAAAATGGAATAGTCTGTGAGTTTTAACCTTGAGAGCTTGGTAGCTCAGGGAAGGGTGCGAGTGCAGCTGCAAGAAGGGGAAAGTCTCCAGTCTGGAAATGCAGTGCTAGTGGGGCAGGTATTTGTGAATATTGGCTCATTTGGAAGAGGTGGGATGAGACAGAAGATGGGCTATTGGCCTTGACTTTGAATGCAGCGGCTCAAATTGCAAACAAGTAAGAATGTAATGGTTATCTAATTCCCAAGGACCAGTGGAAAGAGAAGACCTGTGGTGCAGACAGTCAGGCAAGAGGGGTCCTAGAAGGAGAATCTGCAGGTAAAACTGAGCTTTCCTGGAGGCTGGATTATATTTTAGAGCACTGCATAGATGGAACTAGTTTCTTCAAACGAAAACAGAGCTGCTTTTCCAGCCAGCATAGACTTTAAAACAAAAAAAAAAGTTGCTGTACCTAGTGCTTTGGCTGAGTCTGGAGGGGACTTCTCCAAGTCGTGGTATGAACAAGGTAGCAGGACTCTGAAACAATGGTTGGACTCTTGCAGCACAGCAGGTTGTGTACACCCTGCTGAGAAGCCTGGCTTGTTTCTTTAGACCGTTTGGGGAAAAAGAAAGCACAGGCATCTTTCTGAAATATCTCGGAAGATACCAGGACATGTTTCTTGTGGAGGTCTTGTTGGCAGAGATGAATGATGGCACCTTTTATAAAACTGGAGAGGGCAAGAAAGCAGTAAGGTGCAGTTTCCTGCTGCCTTGTGCCTCCTTCCCAAGGAGACAGTGCAGTTTCTGAGTGTGGTTTGTGCTGCTGTAGCATCTTCAGGGGCAGTGAAAGAAGTGGCTCCCTATGATGCTGACAGGATCTTTGTTGGGTCGGTGCTAAGCACAGCCCTTTCTTGCTTCACGTGCAAAGCAGAAAGCCTGGTCTGTTGCTGTTGTTTTCTGCTGTTAGTTAACAAACCAACCCCTGGTTTTCTGTAAACCTCACCTCTGTTGTAGGTGGTGATAACTGTCACAAATTTCTGTTGCTGCTGCTCTTACTCAGCAGCAGCATGATGAAACAAGGCCCAGATGTGTTTGGTAGTGAGTATGCTCAAAACTTTGTGTTTTGTCTTCATTCTGAGATGAAGAGGAAGGGAAAGCAAGATGAAGAGGCCACACGCAGTCAGGTATGTTTGAATCTAGTGTTAGATATTCCGCTGAGTAACCGATCCTTCCAGTGGACTGGAACAGAAATTGGCTACTGTGATCTGCATTTGCATTTCAGTTTTTCCTCACCTACTTGATGTAAATGAGCCTCCTAAAAGAAATTATTTTCTGTATGGATTCTTTTGTGCACTTCTACCCAAGACTGATTTTCTGTTTGAATCTAATGGCAATGCTTTGGTCAGGAGAAAATTTTACTTACTTATCTATTTCCCCCAACTCTTACCTGCTGTCAGATCCTGGTGGAGGCTGAAGGATGCATTTGAGTGAAGACTGCCTCTCACAGGATTTTTAGCCTGGAAGCATGATCAAAGCAGAAGGGAGAGGACTAGAAGTGGACAGCAGGGTATTTATTCTGATTGCACATGGTAGGTATCAAATGCTTCCTTGGGGCTGTACTCACCTATCTTTCTATTGGGCTTTTCTTCATCCCTGTACAGAAGTCAGTGCTATGCACTGCACTGAAGACAGGCTGCTTCCTCATCTGCTCCCTGTGCCTTGAACGGGGCATTTGATGATGGGCTTAATCATAATTGTGAATGGAATCTTAGCATTAGGAAAAAAACTTCTTGCTTGAAGCTCCACAAAAACTATGAACTTGTGACAGAAAACAATAATCTGAGTTTTTACATTAGAAATTATCAAACCTAGCATAATGCAGAAGAGCTAGATACTTCTGGATTAGTAGACAAAAGGCGTATTGATGTGATTTCAGGGCAAAGTGTAGCTCTGTTATTGGCTACGGTATACCTTGAAAAAGATGGCCTTATAAGTTGAAATCTTGTTCATGAGCACGTACTGTGAATTGTAGAAAAACTTTTACTGTGCAATTTTATGAGCAATCCATGCTGGTTTTGGGTGGATTTACACAGATTACGTGGTCTTGTTCACCTCTGTGGCTGTATGTGGGTATCTTTTGCTGATGTTTCCTGTACTAGGTTATGCTTTGTAAACAGAAATAGGTGGTGGTGGTACCTGATGAATCTGATTCTTGTGTCTGGTCTGTGGCACTGCAAGCATAAAGATAGCTGGTGTTCCATTTGCGGGGGGGAATCAAATCCTTCTCAGTGCAGAAAGCTTGCACACACATGAAAAAACACGTGATGCATTCTTTTGATGGAGAGGTGAATGGTGTGAATCCCTTTCGGGCAGTTGGGCTGATCTTTGTGAACTGGCTGGTAACCTGGGGGTGGTGGTGTGCGGCAGTTGGGAGAGCGCTGTAGTGTGTGCCCAGGGTCGACAGTGGTCCTGGCTGGCAGACATATAGCTGGTACCAATTTTCCATGACCATCACACAAAAGTGTCCTTACATCACTTAATTGACAGTGTTGGAAATCTCAGCTGAATTCAGTTTGGCACTGAAAGTGTGCTGCTTCTGGTCTTTGCTATAAAAATGCTGGTCTTAAAATAAACTGATGTATAGGGATGCTGAAAGCAGGGGAGCAAATGAAGAACTTGTGCACAGAACATAAGGCAGAGTGCTTGACTGATTGAAGAGATGGTATCACAGAGTAATGCTGACCATGGCGTGAGTGAGGTCAAGGCAGGAAAGTTTTGCACAAGGTAATTCCATTGCAAGAGGAGAAGGAAGTTAGAAAACTGAGACTCTTAGACATCGAACTCTTCCGTAAGCCTACCGGCAGCTGGACTGCTGCACTTCAAAGGGTATGTGCCATAAAAGCTCAAATAGCAGCTGGGTGAGGAATATTACACTCCAGGTATGAAATCCTGTAGTGTAACAGTTAAACCAGGCTGTCCTCATGCAGGTCCTGTTAGAAATTTGAGTTAGGACTGCATAGACAGTAAAAAAAAAATTGCATTCATGTTTCATTAGCTATTTACCTTATTTAAAATGGCAGAAAACCCAAGCAACTTGAGACATGGCCGCCTAATGCTAGAAATGAGAGCATCTTCTTTGCATGGGGCTTATCACCCCTCCTCGTGATAAGCATATCCAGTTATTGTATACTTTCAATTCCTAGATCTTCCCAAGTGCCATTATGAATGACATTCCCAACATTCTTTCCTTTGCTGGAAGGAGCTGATCAAGCCAGGAGCTTGGGAGGCACACTGGAAGTTGAGCGATAGCCTAATGAACTAAAGCCTGAGCTTCCTCTTCCCTCTTCCAAGGGTATTCATAGTGTGGTACTCCCCCAGTCCGAGGAGTTTGATATGGACATCTGATCCTCCTTGCTGCCTTTTTGCCCCAGTAAGAAAAATCTTCAGTGTCTACATTGACTAGAGCAACTTTTAAGAGGAGCAAGCTAGGCTGTATTTAAATAAAAGGAAAACAAAAAAAAAAGCAGCATATTCTTGGCAATAATTTAGACTTTTGCTGTAAACTGTCTACATTCCCTGGGGGATGAGGTCTCCTTTTGTGAAAATCTGTTCCGGATTCAGTATGTTTGACAATTTCTCTGTATGACTACCTTCAGTTTTTAGTTTTGGTGGTGTAAATGAGCAGACTAATGTGTGTGCTTCTAAGTACTCAGATCGTGTTTTTTTTTGGTTTGTTTTTTTTTTTTTTTTAAATCAAAATAACCTCTTAAGTATGTTGGGGACTGATGAGGCTTGCATTCCTAGTATTGCAACACAAGGTGTTCTCTGTTCTCGACTGTAAATATTTATCTCTTGTCAAAGCAGAGCAGTTACTATTGGGAACTGATCTGGCATGTGAAAAGGTTTTCCTTAAGGAATTTGTTTCCTTTTATTTACAGTGTTATTGTATATTTAAATTCTAGGGCCTCAGTGTATAGCTCTGAGGCTTGTTCTTAACACTGACAATGAAAATCTAAATTATCTTAGCCTCTGAATGCGGATAACTGAATTCTGAGCATATACTGTAGCCAACCAACAAGTGTGGATATGAAATTCAAGCAAACATAGGAAAAGGTACTAATGTTTTCTTGTGGCTGCAGGAAGACTACTAAATGAGAGAGTCTGCAAGCCGTGTCACTGCGTGCTCTCTGGGCAGTGGGGAATTCACTTCTGGTGCAGTGCTTGGGGTGGCTGTGATGGAAAGAACACATTGAGCATAGATGTTTCATGGTCTGGCATTTTGCAATTGCTTGTCTCTTCCGCTGCTCTTCATGTGGCTCTTCTCTCCTAGAGCAGGCCCTCACGAACCCTTTTTATGTCTCCATTTAGCCTCCCTGTCAGCAAACGTGCTTTGTCATAACCTTTCTTCAGGAGCTTCAGTGCTGTGAGTTTTGCTGAGCGCTCTCTTGTTAAATTGCTATCTGTTATGTTTACCACAGGTATGGAGATATCTAGAGATGGTTTTCTGCAAGTGGTGATACCCAAATCCTCACTGCTGGCTGCAGGTCCTGCTTTTGGAGAGTTGTAGTTGCTTTAATCTCTCTGCAGTGCCTTACATATCTGGGTAAATTGTTTCTGTTGTATTGTGCCATATGTGGAAGGCTTATTCAGCCTGGAAAGGTCTGTTTTTTGTTTTGTTTTTTTTTTTTTTTAACATCATCTTAGCTTTTCTACATACTTATTTTTTGATACTGGCAATTGCTGAAGTTCTGTGTGCTTGTTAGGTGGCTGACTTCCCTGTGTACTTCGCTGTCAAGCAGGTGTCCTGGTTGGAGTACTTTTTTTTCCTCTTTTAGGAAACAGGCTCATTGAATGAAATAAGTTGCTGAAGCTGAGTTCAGTCCCTGCCATAGTAGGGAAGAGCTGCTTTTGCTCTTGCTTATAAATGTGCAAAATGCGTGTCTCGAGCTATATCCAAAACTGGCCTTTGAGCTTGTGTCTCTGATTTAGAGGTAGTAGGCAGGTAAAATGAAGTGAAAATAAAAATAAATGCTTTCTTTGGCTCTGGTGTTTTCATATGTAGATATTTATTTCACACATATATATATTTTCATATATATAAAAATTAAATCATTTATATATTTCATATTTTCATATATATGTATTTCTGCTTGGTGTGTCTCTCAAGACTTCAAGGACAACAGATGGATGTCCAAGTATTGCCCTTTTGAAACAGCTCTCCTGAGTTTATCATCTGCTATCAAGTCACGTAAACTTCAGTTTTTGCACTGTAAGATCTGTCTTCAGGGATAGGCTGCACGGTCAATACAGCCTTTATTTTCTCCTGTCTCTGAAATCTTGTGTGAAATTTGATGTTTGTGGCTTCAGGGCAACAAGCTCTGTCCTGGTTTGTGGAAGGGTTTGTAACTGGTAATGGATGCAGCTTTGTCAGCGTGGTTTATAGCTTTATGTAGAATCTTTTTTTATAGTACTTCCAAATTAAGGTACTAAAAGGTAAATGTCCAAAATGATTTATAAATACTGTGATATTCAAAGTGGAGACATTTTTTGAATAGAAACCTTTGTTCAGTGTTTCCTTGAATGAGAAGTAAAGCTGTCTTGGTCAAAGGGAACTGTCTGTATAGTTCTGTGCTGGACTTGTCTCTCTTGCTTTAATGCAATATATTTTAGCACAATAGAAGTTGTTTTTGAATGTTACTGGCTTCTTGCCCTGTTTGTAGAAATGGCTGCCTATTTGCATATTTACTGGCTTCTGTGCATCTAGATATGTCAGCAGCCTGTGCTCCTTTTCACTTGATCTTATCTCCCTGTTCCATTTCTTACAATCCCCTTCCCTCCGCCCCAGCCTTGGAGTGTGCTTTGCATGCAGAGTGCTTTGAGGTAACAGGGAGTCATGTTTGCTTTGCAGTGGCTGCGTACTGTTGCTTGAATTTAAAACTGGTGCTGAAATGTAAATTTTCAGAGATGACTAAAATCCAACGGAGTTATTTGTCTTTTGTAGTGCACCGTAGCTAGCTTTGCATTTTCGCTGACTTCCTACAGAAAGGGACTACAGTGTTAGCTAGCGGTGCTTCCTAGCATTGGCTATCAGGCCTTTTTTTTTCCCTCTGGCATAATGTTACTTATCGTTACGTTCATGGTAACACAAGATGCATTCAGATTAACATTTAAAAACAACAAAACCAAAGATTTCGAAAGTATCTTGTATTCTTTCCTGTTTATTTATTTTAGAGTATTCCAAGTAGCAGGTGATAAAGTGAAAGGAGATTCTGCACAGCAGAGCTTTGGTGGCTAATGGCAGCTCATCTTGGAACCTGAGCAATTCCTCCTGGTGCGGTAGCTGGAACTGTTAGTGTGAAGGTTTCAGGAGGGTATTTAGGAGCATGCAAAGGTTCAAAATCCTAAAACCCAGAAGAGTGAATAAAAGAATCTTAAGTTTGGGCTATGATGTTTTAAAAATGGAGAAAGAAGGCTGAAGAGGGATAAAACCAGGTTTAAATTACTTTGCTTGATTCCTACCCTGAAAGAGGAATGTCTTACAGGGAAGAATATTGTGTCTATGCTGTTTAGTGTGTAAAGCCATAAACGACAGTATCAATTTTAATCTAGATCATAGAAAGTTAACAGAATGTGAATCCTTGCATATCTCAGCTAGGGGTCTAAGGCTTCCTTGAGGATACTGAGTTGAAATCTGCCTTTTCAACAGGTGACTGACAGTGTTTTAAAACCTACCTTAACACCCGCCGCCCCCAGCAGATACTGTGTCAGTCCTTGAAATATGTCCCAGTTTTTGTGGCTTTACAATCCAATTTTCTTATTTCAAGGAACAATTCCAATTTGTCTTGCTGTGTTCGTGTTGTGCAAACAGAGAAAATGGGCTATATAAAATGTGGTGTAAACTATAAAGTAAATGGAGCTCTCCTTCACTCTGAGTTAAATAACAGCCCTCGTGTTGGAAGCAAGACTCGGTACGTAAACGCTCAAAAGTTTGATGGCGTCTGTCTCTAAAGGTAACCTGCAAGTACTTCTTTAAAGGGTTTTGTCCTTTTTTGCTTTGATGGTGTTATAAAACAAATAAATAAATAAAAACTAAGCCCAAACCCCCTCAAAGATGAGTATTGTCAGTTGTTCCTTCCTTGCTTTTCTTGCTTGTCGGCTGCAAGCTTGAAATATTTGACCAAAGATTCTAGTTTTTATTAAAGGATGATGTTGGTCATTAAAAATTTAACCCTACTTAGAGGGGTACAACACAGGAATTTACATTTTGTTTACTTTAGCTTCCCATGGGGATTGCTGCCCACTCAGTTATCAGCAGACTTGTGCTTGAAGTCTCAGCAGCTTTGGCAGATAAGCCAGGGGCTGAGTAGCGTGCTCAGGACTGCCCTGCATCCTTAGAGATGATTCTGCATGCTTCAGGCATGACCCGTCAGCAGCAGGATGGTCTGTGGGGAGCTGGCAGTGCTGCCCGCTGTGAATTCGCTGCCTGATAAACCTCAGCCTGAAAGTAGTGTGTTTTAGCAAACGTGGTTCTCTGGATTTTTCTGAAAGGAAAAAAAATCACTGCTAACTAACATGTCACATACCATTTAAAGAAAAAAATTCTAGCTACCATTTAAAGTTTTTTACATGGCAAAAATAACTGTTGACTTAACTGATGGAATACTAAAAGCTATCTGAATTTCAGTGTTTGACTGCCAGCTCTGTCATGCTTTTACAGATGTATGTAAGCATCACTTCTCATATGCTGATGATGAGAGAAAAGGTTTTCCCAAAAAATAAAAAAAAGTTATATTGCACTTTAATGGCAAAGTTGTATTTTTTTTCTTTTCAGTGCAGTATCCTTTATGCTCATATGTAAAATTTGGGTTTAGGTGATGCCCTGGTTAAGATCCTTTGAGTAAGAAGATGCACAAATACATAATGTACTACAGTTATAATCCGTAACACATTTTTATAGGCTGTAGGAAAAGAGAGGCATGTTAAAAGAAGAAATGGAAGACACCACAAGTTCACTAGGACTGGGGTCTGGATTACTGCATTGCTGTGGGAAGTGCAGTGTTTTGGTAGCAGTATTAGCAGTCAGTGTAAGACAGGAGAAATAAAACATACAAAAATATAAACTTTGGATCCCATGATTTGAATCCCTTTTGTGGGTGAGGGTGTGCTGTTGCCTGATGAGCTTGGCGATAGCCAGAGTCGAGGGTGCTTACATGAGGTCTGCATGCTTTCCTGCAGTGTATATTGGCAAGCACAGCCCTGTTTCTGTGGGGCAGACTGATGGGAAGTGGAGTTTAGGAGTGAAAGGGGATGTGTGTATGAATGGTGGTAGCTGGCAGTTGGTTCGTGCCAATGGCATAATAAGGCTGCATTAATAGGTGGTTTTTGCAGGGGGTGTGTGTCATCTAGATTTGGAAAATGGCATCGGTTGTTGTCCTCAAACAAAAATAGTTTTTTGAAGCTTGATGATGAGTGTTTAAGCCACTTAACTGGGGCATGAAAAAATGTAATGAAGAACCGAGCTAAGTGGTTCTTTCCAGAGAGTGTGGCTGGATGAAGCTCGGTGAGCGGGCACGGATGCATAGAGGGGCCCTTCTGTCTGGAAGGGCGGTGAGCTCGTGTGCTTGGTATGGGGAGATGGAGGTGGTGTGGAGCAGGGCTGAGATCTTCACAGAGTGAGCCAGTCCAGCCTCTGAAGCAGTGGGAGAATCCAGGAGGAAGTTTTCATCATGCTGTATGAATCTTAACTGATTTTAGTCTGTGCTGTTAGCATGATAACACTTGTTGGGTTTTTTGGTTGTGTGTTTTTTTTTTCTTTTTTCCCTGTGCCAAAAATTGTGGGTATCCGTGTTGCAGATTAAAATGCCCAGAAGGTCATAATATCTCTCTCTCTGTGTCACTATTTTGCAGCGAACAGCAGAGGGCTAAATGTCCACTTGAAAATGATGCAACTTGTTTGTGTAGACCTTGAGGCATGTTTCTTTCCAAGAGCATGCCAAAGGTCAGAATTTAAAAAGCACAGTGATAGTAGGTGGGAATGGCAGCGCAGTTAGGATCGTGCAGTGAGCACCGACTATCTGAGAACATGCGTACTTAAGTTTCTGGTTAAACTGAATGCTGGTTAAAATTAGCATTGCAATGTAGACACTTCCAAAAGAAACTTGGGGAAATGTTTTGCCAGACAAAAGAATTGCACGAGTTATGTGACGGGGTTGCTTTAGTTTTCAGACTAAATTATTTTCTCTTGGTAATCAGATAGCATTCATTAAAAAAAAAAAAAGAACTAGACTAACCTTAAACAATGTTTGTTCTTTTAAAAAAAGTCAATATTCTTTTTCCAAGTT
The DNA here is from genome assembly GCA_013401315.1 of Balaeniceps rex. Lineage (NCBI taxonomy): Eukaryota > Metazoa > Chordata > Aves > Pelecaniformes > Balaenicipitidae > Balaeniceps > Balaeniceps rex. The sequence goes on along the minus strand of VYZW01036889.1, from coordinate 373,653 downwards.
AATGAAGTAATTAACAGTGATTGATGACACATGTACTCAGCTATTTTATGCTGGTAGACCAGATGGGTTAGGCACAGCTAGTGACCCATAATTTTGATTCTTTGTCAGAAGGAACAAGAAGTTCAGATGTGGGCTGTAACAGCTGAAGTACATGAGTAGAAAAGGTAGATTTTTTTTTTTTTTTTCTCTCTCTGCCTTTCCCTACCTATATAATATATGAGGATTTGAAAAACAACCCCAGGTAAAGAATTGTGGGTTGTTCAGTTTTAGCAGTTGAGAAAGCTGAGCTAGAGTGAAAATGTGGTTGGAAGGCTGAAGGTTTTCAGTTGTTTCCCAAAACTAATTACATAAAGGTGTTGGTATCCTTTTTTTGGCTATGTCAAGCTGTTTTGAAAGGGAAAGGAAGATTGTGTGTGTGTGCACAGGCAGGTGAAGAAAATAAGACTCTGTTTGAAAGCTGCATTATTGAGCAAGTCTACAGAAAAACGGTGGCTGGGTCTGTGAACTTTCTGTCATGATCTGATTTTTCCCCCTTTGTGTCTGCTATGCTAGCAGCATGGAGGGAGAGGATTTGGCGAATATCTTCGGTACAGCACACTGAAGATGGATGCCAGCAAAGTAGAGAGATCTCAGCGCTGCTGAAATGCTTTAATGGGACTTCAGTATAGTGATACAGTGGTAAGTTTTAAAATGTTGCGATACATTACAAGTTGCTGAAACTTTAATTTGCACAAATTAGGGGGGATCTTAATATGTTGTTGAAATGTTGTGTTTAGATCACGGGCATCGACAGAAAGCTTCAGCTGTTCTGGAGTTCCCATGGGAATGCTTCAGTCAGTGCGATGAGCTTCCCGTCTGCTGGTCACACAAACTCTTCCTGGCGCTGCAAATGTTGTTGGGGGATTTTGATTAAAAGGAATATACCATTTTTTATCACGTCTCAGTCAAGTATTTAAAAGGAGTTTTGATTTTTGTGCTTCTGAATTTTGTAACTAGGGCAATCAACAAGGAAGGTATGAAGAAACGAGATGGACGTTGCCCATAAACTCACAGCATTCATTTATCTTCTGTCAAGCGCTACTGTCAGCTATCTGATTTGAACTCTTTCAAATGCAGAAATACTAGGACAGAGGAAAAACATGGGATGGGGGAAGAAGAGGGCTTTGGAAAAAGGCAAGACAGTAGACTTTTATAGGTAACTGCCCAGTTTGTACCAACTCCTTCAAGGCTTCAGTAGCAGCTGGAACAGGCTCCCGAGGCAGACTTTTATCCTTTCTCTCTCCCACGCGGATCCATCTGTGAGACTGCTTGTTCTTGCTGCTCTTGCTGAGAAACTGGATCAAGCTCAGAAGCATCCTGCTCTTTCAGACCCTCTGCCAGAGTCTTGCTAGTCAAGGAGGGTTCTGTAAGCCTGCAAATCTACATATTCCCAGGTTTTACACAGAGTCAGTTGCATTTTGGAATCTGCAGGTCTTCTGCGGGCTGTGTTCCTTCTTGACTCTAAAAAAATTTTTCCAAGCTGTTGACCACTGTAAATTGGAGTTCCCACAGAGTGAACATGAGGTGCTATTTCCAGATTTGCTCAGGCTCCTAAAGATGATCTTGTGTTCAGAGTCTTGGATTACGATTTGGAGGATTGAGATCCACTTGTCATCCACTTAGTTGTTTCCAAAGGCTTATTTTTTTGCCTTCTATGTGTATTTGAGATACCTGCAATGCTGCTTCGACAGCAATACTTGTCGAGGTCTAAAAATAGAGGAGGTATCAGCAGATCCCCTCTTCAGCTACCCAGTAGTATTGCTATTGGTGTGAAATTTGTGGAAGTAGAAATAATGTTAATACTCTTGTGTACTCCTAGCATTGAAGGAGAAGAGCCACAAAAATTTTAGATGTTTCATGGTGTCTGCCAGAAGATCTAAGACTTTTCTTTTTAGGACATGAAGGAGGCACCTTCAGCTTTCAAAGCAGCTGTAACTGTTGATCAAGGCGGTGCTTTGCAAAAGCAAAAGATGGTACCATGAGGGGTTTTGTGCAGAATATGCAAAGAATATGCAAAAAGCATATTCTTCCAAGTAGCCCTTGGTTTAAAGCTTAGTGAGGAAAACTTGCAGACTTCTGCTAGGGGCAAGCTCTAACAGTGGCAGGTGTATGTTAATTTAACATTGAAATGGGTGAAGAGGTCTTTGCTTCTACTGAAATACCAATGTCATCTGTGTTTTCAGCTTGGGCTAGTGTCTCAGCATTTGGATTTACAAGACTAAAGTACAAGGGCTGCCACCAGAGATCAGTTTGAGCAGCTGACTTTACTTTGTAACACAAATGAAAAAAGCTTGGGAAAGGCAGCCTTACTTAAGGAATCTGTGTCCCGTGGACATTAGTAGTGGAGTGTTTCTTGACAACAAGCAGCACAGGGGTATGAAACTGTAGAAAGCAATTTTTCTTGATTATTTTTATTGCTAATTTCTGTTACACATAATAAGATTAATTATTTCTGTATAGACTTGCTACCCTTGAATAGCTGTGGATTAGTTCTGTGTTATTAAAGTAGCTCACAATTAGTTCGTAGTGTCTTGCCATATGTGGCAGTTCATTTTGTTTTTAATGTCTGATGGTGACTTCAGTGCATGTATAGCACTGCTTATATTGCAAAGGCTTGCTTAACGAGCCACTGCCTGAAATAATAGCAGGATTGCTCCAAAAGCAACTACCAGGGACTGTCTAGCAGTGTATTATAGCCTTCCTTGAAGGAACTGTGTTACGTAGTAGGTATCGGTTATTCTTGAAGTCTTAATGTACATACACTGTAATTTAACACTTAGGACAAATGTGGTTAAAGATTGAATCTCTTTCTGAACATTATACCATACAAAACCTGTCACAAAGTTAAAATGTTTAGTATGAGCATATAAGCAATAAATCTTCACAGTGTGTATTTGAAAGTGGAAGTTTAAGGGAGAGGTGGAAACACAATATTTGTTCTACTCTAGGCTGTCATGTGAGAATAGCACTTGTAATGGTTGGCATTGAAATGTCAGCATTTGCTAAACAAATGTGCTGTGTTTTAGTTCCTTGAAGTACTGGGTAATGCATCTGTATTTCTTAGATGGTTAGTACATTTGAATCATTGTGTTGAGCTTTTGATCTTACAGGTAGGTACCTCTGGTTTTGCTACTGCAAGATAAGAGTATGGAAACAATGAGTTTAGCAAAGATGGGATGCTCTGGTAATAAGGGCTAGACTGGTCAGTGTGGATCTGTATGTACTGTGACATGTATGTACCTAGTATACTATCAGTGAGAAACTATTTGTAACAGCTGTATTAGGTTGGGTTTTCTGTTTAATTATTAGTGATACAGTTCTAACTGTAATGAAGGCTTCAGGTACTCAAACTGATTTTGCTCTCTGTTCTTCTATGTGGATACCCAAGTGCTGTGTAGACACTTCCACCTGCCAGTTCACTCAAGTATTTGCTTTAACTTAATGAATGCAGGTGTACTCACCACTTGTGTGGAAACTAATTAAGAGTTTGGTATGTGATTTCAGTACAATATAGGAAGTTATAAGGAGTGAACTTTATATTTTGTAAGATGGGACTGTCACGTCAATGTAGGGCAAAGCAAAGTTGAGTTGATTTGGTGGCCGTGTAGACTGGTGTGTAGGTGGGCTTTTGGTAGTTTATTGCCACGTTCTCCAGCAGCATCCAAGATGATTTACCTTGGGAAGTGTTTCACAACAGGACATGCAGGTAGTGATGCTTCTCTGAAACACTCTCTTCTGAGCCAGTGACGTGTCTCATGGGTTTCCTGGCCTTGTGCAGAAGCACTTGGTGTTTGTCCTCTTTTCAAAGAAGTTTGTTCATTTGCTTTTGGAATTCAGGAAAACTTTTGCTTGCTGCAGCACTCTGAGTCAGAGTTTCTTAGTGCAGCTGAGAAGGAGCATGTAATGCTCTCTGCTTCACCTCGCCACCTGAAGTATCTTTTTCTGATAACATTCCCTACCTTCTGTGTCCACCTAACTTCTCTCCCAGAAAAAGAATGGGAAAAACTTCTTGCTCTGAAAGAAACAGATGGAAAACAGACTGATTGGTGACTCCTCTGTATTAATTATGATTCTGCATCACTGTGATATCCTTAGGTCATCTCTGTTTTGGGCTGAAGACTTATAATTTCCTTCACCTGTATGAGGAATTTGTACCACACCTCTGTTTTTTTTTTTTTTCTTGCCCTTCTTTTGAAACTCTTACACTGTGTACTTGGAAATGGAGGGGGAGTGTCCAGACTTGCACAAAATATTCATGATTTTGGAGGAACTGGGCTAATACAGCAGCATATTTGGTGTTCTATTTTTATTTTCTGTTACTGTCATGGTACTCTAGTTGCTCTTCTGTCCACAGCTGAGCATTTAGCTGATGGTGTATTTTACAGTGCCGCCTGCTACTCCTGCAGTATGTTTTTAGAGACAGAAACATTGTCTTCAGAGACTTAAAACTCTTTGACAGGTTGCCTGATGTTGTTTGAGGCTTTCAAATATGTTTTCTGGGAGAGCTCTGTTTAGGGTATTGTTGAAACTGTAGGAAAACCAGCACTTCTGGAAGTGGGCAATGCTTGTGAAACTGGGTCTCTTGGGAGAGATGCAGTAAAGCTTGTATTCTGCTTGAAGTAAAGAGTTGAAGTGGCATTGTCGAAGGGTTGTGTGGATCCTCAGGACTACCGCCACTGCTTTTGTCATCTTGCAAAGTGGTGGCTCTAGAGATACTGTCCCTAGAGAGACGAATCAGCCCCAGAGAGTGTTTCACACTGCCTCTGCTCTAAATAAAGATGTAGTAAATAATGTTGTGGCCACAGTAAATTATTATTGTTTTCAAACAACTGTATGACTCTTCCTTGTCCGCTCCTCCTTTTGTATGTAGATCCTATATTGGCAGTATTCTATATACAACCCCTGAAAAGCAAAGGCAGCTTTCCACCCCCCCCCCCTCCCCCCCCCCAGGGTAAAGTTTGGGATCTGTTGTCAAAAATAAGCTCCAACAGAGGCACTGCCTCTCATTAGGTCTGTGAGTCTGTGCGAAGCACGTGCATGCTGCAGCGTCAGGTCGTTTGCAGGCTGCATGTTACGAGTAGGAATCCAAGCAAGCATCACATGTTGTCATCATCTTACCTGGAGCATGTGGGATTAAACTTAATACTGTTTGCCTGTTAATGCAGCAAGGAATCTAATACCTCCGTGGATTGCGGGGCGGGGACACACACACATGACACTCTTGTTATCGGTATTTCATCTGCAGTGTCAGGCAGAAGAATTGGTGATAATGCTTTTTGGAAGATGGGCGTTTCCTGACTTTTGGAGACCAAACCCCGTGGTGTTGGAGCACTGCTAAAGAAGTACCAGGATGCGGAAGGCATTCTAGCATCCGTTCTGCTGTTGTATTCACAGAGCTGGCTTCCTTGTCCTGCTAAAAGGCAGTGTGTTCTGCAAAGCTTTTAACATTTAGGGGTCTGAAAGACAGGGCAGCTTTCTCTGGACCTAGAAATAAACTTCAAAGCACAGTGATGGCTATAGTAGGTGTATGACTTATACCATGTTTTGATGCATTGAGTCAGCAGGCGGCTAAGTTTTGTTTAACTGAGGTTTTCAAGTGATCTTGTCAGCTGGCTGTAGTGTTGTCATCTGGGGGTGTTGATGGCACAAGTCTGAGGGGACCTGCAGATGAAGCGAGGTCATTGATAGCTGGGTATCCTGAAGCAACCAGACTTACTTGACTTAAAACAATCTTGAAACGTCACCTTTAGGCCAAGATTTTTGTCTTGGCTGAAGGACCGTAGCAATTTAAGCTCTGAAAAATAGATCTTAGTAAATAAAGCTCTATCATAACTTTAATTACTGGTTACTGCACATCTGTACTTGTGACTAGTAGAGAGGCACATCTGGAATGGGCTGAGAAGGGAAGGTGAACATTCATACTGTCAAAACATTTGTATGGTTGAACTGTAAGATTCCTGTTACTTATTATTTAAAAAAAAAAAACTTTCAGTAGCTGCAAAATGTATGGAAACAAGACTTGGAAAACTGTTGGATTACTTACGTTTCCTAGTTTACATGCAATTCTGTTTCTTAATGGTTGGCTAGATGTGCAGTGGGGAAAAAGCGATCTTGGAAAGTGTGTGGAAGGAACAGTGTAGAACTGAGTTATGGAGCTGTGCCATGTGTATGGTTTTGGGGGGTCAAGCATGGTCATGCAGTTGGAGAGGAAGAAGGTGAGGGACGACTGCTCAGGGTTGGAAATGCAGTTTGTTTTAGAGAGCTGTTAAACAGTTTTTGCATTTAGAGCCATATGCTTTCTCCCTATATGCCTTATTTCTGTATACAGGTGGTTCGTTAGCATGTGTGATGACCCAGCCTGTTGATGAATTTGCCACTGTCTTTGCAGCTTCAGGAAGAAGCAATTGAAGTCTCATGAAGGTATTTTAAGCAGACTTATCCCTTCCTTGACACAAATGTTAAAAGGTCTGCTTGCTGTACTGTTGAGGACCAAGAGTGTTGTGTGATGTACTCGCAGGTAGGAGATGAATAAGAGAAGAGCTAAAATGACTAATAGTGCCTTTAATCTAGGGAACGTGTATAGTAAGGGATGGTGGTTTGTTGAGGCACCAAAACAACTGAGAAACAAGGGGCTTTTGCTGAGGCTGCAGCCCCTCAGTCTGTCTCTTACTGTGTGGTGACTGCAGATATGGAGGCTTGTTATCAGCTGGTGAGAAGGAGGTGACAGCACACTCAGGCTGTGGCTACCTTCTGAACGAGGGATGTGATGAGGATACAGCTTGCACCAGCCTGCATGGTTTTATGTGTATGGAGTATGTGTTCTCAGGCATACCGTGGTAGAAGTAGGCTGAAATAAATAGGCATTAATTTGCTCTTTATGCTCCTATTCCAGAATGTTTTAAAAGTCTAGCAGGGACCAGGCTCTGAACAATTCTCCTTTAAGGCAGAAAGCTTGATCATACCAGTGATGTTTGCTACACTTGATTAAATAAGAGTGTGCATTTTACACACCCGCTTGTTTTAGCCTACAGTTCTGCTCGGTCTTTCTGCCCTGTAGTCTGAAATGTGCAGTGCCGTCCACCGTCTTGTGTGCAGATGCTCTTTGGCTGCTCTTTGCTCTGTGCCTAGGGAAGAACTCTACGTGAAGTGCCAAAGCTGGCACGGTCAGTATGCCACTGCTTGTTGTCTGCCAAGAAAATTCACCTAGCCGGCAGGAAATCCTGGGGCTCGCTTGGAGACAGCAGGCAGGCTAAGCAAAACGTTCCCTTGGCAGCAGTTGTCTGTCTCTTCTGCATGTTGGAGCCCAGTGAGTCTGACCTGAGCACGCGTGCAGCAAACCTTGCTGTACCCATGATCCCGCTCCCCCCGAAAAAGGAAGGTGAGCAACCTGTCTGGCCAAAATAGTTGGTTATGTAGTTACTCATGAGAAGATCATGCTGCTATAAACAAACACGTACTCATCCCCATCACGTACAGTGTGTGTCTGGGTTAGTAGTGGGCAGGCTGCCTAAGCAGCTCATCCCAGCCATGACCCAGTCCTTGCCTATGCCTGAAGAGCTCCTGAGGAGCGTGCCTCTGGATGATGCATAGGGTGGACTTGCTGTTCTTATGGCTGAGATGTGCAGGCCAGAGGTGATCGCCCTTGTCCTGGAAGGCAGTGCAGTAGAAGTAAAACAAGCTCTGATTTTTTTTTTTTAAATTTTTTTTAAATGAGAGTATTTACTTGGAAAACCCAATAGACTCCAAATATCCTAGGCATAGGGGTAGGCAGCACTTTGCTTCTCCTAATTTGAAAAGCGTTTTTGTGAGACAGTGACAAAATGATGAATTTACATAAGAATTGTTGCAGATAGGGGCCTGACAACAACTCTTGACTGCTTTGGAAATGTCTCATTGGACTGCATTGAGATCGGCACAAGTGGTAACTTAAAATTAGAATTCAGTGGTGAGCTAAGTTGGGAAATGACTGCTGTCTGTATCTTGGAAAGGTCTGTTTTGCTTATACTTTACTCAGTCTCCTAGAACAAATGCAGGAAACTTTTTTTTTTTCTTAAAAGTATAAGTGAAATAAAAATGTAGCTTGTCCATCTGATCATGGTTATTTTGTTATCTCTACTCTGACCAGGCACTAGTATTACTAAAACATGCAGAAGCTTAGTATTTTGGGTCTCTCTCATGTCTGACTGAATTTAGGTAGACCTTTGAGGGAGGAAGTGGGAATAGGTAAACCAGTGGTGCTGTTAAATGGATTTGCTGCTACTGTTTCAGTCCAGTTTCTCTGGGAAAGGCATATGCATCTTCTCACTGTTCATGCTCTGTGCTTCATTCTTGCACTGTGAAAATGAGTAGACAGAAATCTGTTAACTCCATTCCAAATCCTTCTTGTCTGCAGCTGAGATTGCTTATGCTATTACATTACTTGCTGTTTTTATTGGAAATAAATAATGTTAGTATTTTGCTAATGCCTGGTCTAAGCTGACCCGACTCTCTTTAACAGGATGTGCAAATTAATGGAACTGGAAGATCTTGAACATTTGGGGTGGCAGAGACCTGCAGGGATTAGAAATGACACTAAAGTAATTTTCTCTTGAATTTGATGCATATCATGAAAGAGTGTTCCATCTCTAAAAATGCAAGATGGGCAGAGGAACTTGGAGAGCAGTAATGCTGAAACACTTGGGGTAGAGAGAAACAGCCAATTAAAGGGTTTTTTTAATGAAATGCACCAACGAAGGCCTCTTTGTTCAACAGTGTCTGCTTAGGCATTATTCTGCAAACCAGGGAAGTACCATTATAAAGCAGGGCCCATCATAAGCGACGATGGCGGTATTTAAGTCTTAGACTTGGTTTTGCTGCCTTGTTGGAAAGGAACACGAATATCTGAGCATGATAAGAGCTCTTCCAAGAATAGATGGGACTACCTGAAATGTGATGGCACAGATAAATTGTGGACAGATGCTCACTGCGCAAGCGGCAGTAGTAGTTACTATCATAATCATCCCCTGCCCAAGGAGTATTGCTGGGTCTTTGCTGGAGGTCACCACACCCTCAGATCTGATGGTTGGAGCAGTTTGGGATGAGTGCTCCCTGCTCTGCTTTGAGCAGAGTCAGCTGGATTAATTTAGATGGGTTAACTAGGTGGCTTCTGCCAGCAGGCTGACTTCATGTCTGAAGTGGGTTAGGGAGTGCTGGGTATAAACTGTTCTTGCTAGCCAAGCTGCGAGGGCAGAAATGTCTTGTCAGGGCAGTGAGGAACTCCTCCGGGTACCAGCTGTCTGTTAACATGTCATCCTCAGTATCCAGGAGAGGTTATCTGTTGGGAGCCTGAATGCTGATGACTTGTTCGGTGCAAAGAAGGGAGATAACCTGTGGTTGTGAAATATTTTGCATAAAGGACACAATTTGGTTTAATCTGTTTCAGTAGGTTTAGCTGGTAGCATGCATCAGTGGCAGGTCTCTCTACGTATGTTAAAACAGAGCAATCTCCCTGAGATACCCTGCCTGTAAAAACATGGCTATTTAGAAATACTGGATGCCACTTGGTATAGTGCCAAAAAAACTCCAAAACCCCAAAACTGAACTTCAGGACACCTTGCAGCAGGTTCTTTTGGTGTAAGTATTGCTGGTTGCATCGGAGACACCATCTGTGGGGGCCTCTGAGGTGGGGGTTTCTATAAGCTAGGGTATCTACTACTTTTATATTTTCATTTTGGCGTGTCGGGGTACACTAGGTTGCTAACTCTGTGTTGTTTGGTTTTTTTTTTCCTTTTTTCTCTCTTCTTCCTCCCTCTAATATACAGCTTAAAAGTAATTGGGAATGGTGGATTTTTTTCCTCTGGGGCAGTATGAAGTTGCTTCTTAATAACCTGCTGGAGGCTTGGGTAGAGTGGGAGTGGAATTGATTGTGTGGGTTTTTTTCCTTCCTGCTCCAAGACCACTTCTTGGCACTGAGGAATTTTTCTTTAGACTTCTTTGGGGAACAGATGCATGAAGTAGAGTTACCACTCATACATATGGCTTTTAAAATATGGAAGCTGTTGGACTGAAGTGGCTTCATATGGTGCTGTTGGAGGATCAGAATTAGCATGCAAGTTTGGGTTTTTAAGACTTGAATGTGTAGCTGAAAAGTTTTTTTTCTAATTTGTTTTTTTAAATGATGTTAAATATTAGTCTGCATTTTTATGGTTATTAATTAAAATTACATCTCTAACTCTGAAAATTACTCTCTCTGCAACCTTAATGCTTAAAATAGTATCCTAGTTTAATCTTTTCTTCTGGGGATAAATATGCTATATAATGTGTAATTTAAATGGCTGTAAATGGCTTAATTCTCTAATGTAGACATCTTTTTTTCTTTAATTGCAGGTTTCCATTTTGAAAGCCATTAGAAGATATTCTGCCACCCTATTGGATTACTTCCTATACAACTCACCATGTCACTGTGCCCTGGATTTTATAAGGTGGCCATGATTTAATCCCCACTTCCAATTTCTATGTATTGGTGAAGCATTGGAGCTCTTTAGACCTGCTGTTACTTGCGTGGAAACTGATCCGTCTCAAATCCCTTCTCCAAAGGACTAGACGTTACTAGCAATGAGCTCCCAAAGCCATCCAGGTAAGGGCAAAATCCCTTTAAATCTACTTAACGACAGCAAAACACCATGGGTTTGTTGCATGAACAGACTTTTTATTGTGTTGAAATGATAATTCAGTCCCTCTCCCTGTACTACTTACTTTGCTTAAAACCGAGACTTTGCGTGAAGATGGGAAATTGTGTTGCTGATAGAGTTACAAGGAAATCTTGCTAGTTTAGGTTTCTAATTGTTGCATTACATGTCACTGAAAGTTGAAGGTGTTTTCTGAGATGTTAACGAGATGTTTAATGTGTTAAATCTATGCTGATAAGCCTTAATGGTATGTAGTGTACCTCTAAGGAATGGTCATGGTTCTGCTGGTGTGTCTTTACTGATATTTAAGAAAACTCTTTGACTTTTAAAGTACTTTTTAGTAGGAAAGAATAGTTTTGCTGGAACAAGAGTCAACTGATCCATGTCAACGTTGTCTGGGGAATTATCCCTAATGTGTCCTGTAATTTAAGACATACCATTCATCACTACAAAACTGCACATTTCTGTCTGTCAAGAGGATCTGTAGATACTCAGTTACCTGCCTTCTAGCTTAAAGTTGTCTCATACCTGAAACTCACTAAATACAAATGTAACTTTGTGTTAGGCAGAGCTTTGTGAGCTTGTGCTTTGGAAGAGGAATTTTAATTGTCCTCTGATATGCCTGCTTTGACTGTTTATGGTAGAGAAAATGACTGCTGGGAAGCAAGTAATCCAACGACAAGGCATGTGAAAGTACTTATTTAACTATGCCTTTGAGAGGTTGCTTTTGTGACTTCAGTTTAATCAGTTTTGGGTTAACAGTCAAATAAGACTGAAGTGTTAAAAGCCAATGAACAGCTCCTAAGATTTGAGGAAGTTTATATTTGTGGGGGGAAGAATTTTATATTTGCTTCAGAATTACTTCTAGCAGCCCATTTGTGTTTCTGAGGCTGGGAGCAAGAAATGCTGCAGTAAATAGGGATGCTGGAGTTTATAAGCCGTAGCGCTGCAAATCTGACCCTTGCATAGGAACTGAAATGAGTTTATAAGTCTCTAAAATTATCAGTATTATCAAAAAGAAAAAATCTGGCTTCTACTTCCATAATGTAGCAGTCTCTTAGATTTTGAAACTTGCTTCTGGTACTATGGGGAGTTGGGAAACCAAGTATATTCATATGAGTAGAGTGCATATAGGTATTCACCTGTGACACATTTCTCGCAATATGATGTTTTTCAAGAGATCTGTTCTTCAAATAAGTGGATAGTTGTTATTTGAATATTTTCCTGTCTCAAGTATGAGTGAGACTGAGGAGCTAACGGCTGCCTGCTTTTTTTTTCCTCATTGTGGTGGGATAGGTTAAATAGATACCTATATTCAAAAACCAGCAAACAAACCTAACTTGCTATTGCTTTACTTCTTAAGGAGCAGCTCTCCAGATATTTGGGAAAGGGCAGTGTCTCCTTAGTTGGGCTGTTCTGTTGATGCAGGAGTATTGGAAGCCCACTGCTGATTTGTCTTGTTTTCCTTTAATTCATCTGCTAACCTTCTGTGATGGTGTAGCAGGGAGTCATGTAAGAAGGACTAATGAAAGAAAACAAGAAGCTCTTTGTGTAAGAAGTGTTTCTGTAATGCTAAAAATCATTCGAGCCTATCTTTTCTAACAACTGTGTCTAGAGTGGCTCTTGTTGAGAAGGCTGGTCTAATCAAAACCCAGGGAAGTGGCAGCTCAGTTGGATGGCTTTGGACATACGTGTGTTCTCCTGTGCTGCTGTTCCTAAACCTTCTTGGCCCTTGTCACATAAGACCTTAGAGTGAGGTATGGGATGGCTCAGTAAGAATTAAAAGTTGTGACTACTGTATGAGTGTTTGGTAGAAAATAAGACTACTAATAGGGGAAAGTTTTGTCTACTCTGGTAGTTAGGCCTTTCCAGTGTAAAGAAACTATTACAGTTTTATTATTTAGAAATACAGCTTAAACTTCCTATTGACAGTAACCCTTGAAATGAAGGACGTGATAGAAACTCAAGGCCCATCATCAACTGGTTCACTGGAGATCATTTAAAGGGTGAAAAACTTTCATAAAACTGAAAAAGTTTTATGAAGAAGTTTTATGATCTTGTGGTGCTATTTTTTACAGAATGGTGTTCTGCAGGTAGGCTTTGTATGAAGATATTTTCAAACTGTATCAACTTCCACAAAGTCTTAATTCTCATCAAATGCTGTTGAGAAATTCTCCCTGTGCCCCTCCTAGGCATTGGGTTCTTACTTTGGTTGTATTTCCAAGCATTGGGTTGAAATTCTACAGTGTATCATGGTGGCTTTTTACCCTTGGCTTATACTGTGGTATTCTTATCGCTTGTCTCTCTTTTAGAGTCAGTTTTACGATAATTGGTAGAAATATTTTCCAAACCTTGCCAAAGATGACATCTGGACTTCTCATGTCAGTTATGATAGCTATTTTGATTATACGGCTACAGGTAATTATTACTAATGATGTGCATTGTTTAAGGGAAGGCTCTGGCTTAACTCAAGAGCCTATTAAACCTTGCTTCAGTGGATACAAGCTTTCTTCTCTAATCTTCTCCAAACCTATCACTAATGGGATGTTTTAGGAACAGTGCCATAAAATTGTTGCAGCGTAGATGAATGAAAGTGGTTTTGTTTTGTTGTGGTTTTTTTCCCCCCCCCCCACTCTGCAAAGCTCTCTTGTGAGAAATGTTGGGTACTGAAGACTTCTCACTGAACAAGGTGAAAAAATATGGAGAAGAATAAGTTGTCTAAGAAAAGTATGACTTCCCCCTGCCTCATTCTTCCCACCTCACTGCCACTTTTGTTATATTTTGGAGTGAGCTTTCTCCAGAAAATAAGAAATAACTTTTGGAGAAGTAAGAATCCCAGGTGGGAGAAGTTAATCCTCAAGAACTTCCAATGTGTAAATCAATCTGTCTTGAGCCCTAGACAAGTAAAGACCTTGACCTTTGTTTTCTGGGCCAAAGGCTCTCTCCACAGTCTCCTTATTTGAGCTTTGGGTTAAGACCACCAGCTTTTGTGAACTTAACTTGCCACAAAAATGCATGTGGGCATGCTCTGTGCGTGAGGAGCAGGAGAAACAGGTGGGCTGCTGGTGTCCGTCTTGCCACAAGCACCATGTACCCATCCTTTGGGCAGTGGTGCCCACTGCTCTGAAGGAATGACCAGCTCCCTGCAGGAGTCAGTAGGTTTTGTGGATTCCTGGGCAGGAATGGGAATTGCTTTGGGTGGAACTGCTGGGGAGGATGAAGGGGGGGGTGCCGAAATTGGAGGGTGGGGTGGCAGGAGGACAGGCTTCCGCTGCAGTGATGGGAGCAGGAGGCTACATACACCTCATCAAGACAAAGCTCAGAGGCATCGCGTGCCCTTTGGCTTTTGGCAGAGGAGTTGCTGCTTCTTCCAGCACTAGAACAAAGCTGAAAAAAATGCTGAAATTGTGCTATAAAAGATCAAGTTGCTGCAAAGTATAATTAAGAAAATTAGGCTAATTAAGATAACATTTAAGATTATGACAAAGCTGGGGGGGGCAGGGGAACGCATGTTTAGTTTCACTTCTTAACCTGTTATGTTGCCCACAATTTAAACTTACCTTACATAAGCTGTGGTGCTGATGCTGCTCATCTTCCCCAGGCTGACTGGGTTGTTGAGTATGTGTGGGTTTTTTGTTTTGTTTTGTTTTGGTCCCGTCCCCCCGCCCCTTTATTGGCCTTAAATGGTTTCTTGTGGTCGCCTTCTACCTCCCCCCTTAATTTTCAGTGGCTTGAGTTTCACTATCATTTGGTTCTTTAATCACTAAAGATTGTTCTACTGATACTAGTTATACATAAAGATTAGTTTAAAAAACCAAAACACTTAAAGTTAATCACTAAACTGATTTGTATTTGTTTAAAGTTCACTTTCCTTTGTAAAAGCTGAAAATCTCCACGTTCAATGAAGCATTTTGTTTATGAAATGTTATCTTACAGGAATTAGCCAGTCTGAATGCAAATGCTATATTCTTCCTTCAGCGCTACTCTTGTGGAGATGCAAATTTTATTTACATTTTGAAATGCTGAATGTTTGATAATTAAGAATATTGAAGTTTAAGAATAAGCTGCCTATCTGATATGGAAAAATCTGCAGCAGGATCATTAAGACTGAGAGGATATACCAGAGAAAGCAGAAAGCTTCATGATCACACAACACTGGGAAAATGAGTTAGCAACTCATGTGCTGTGATTTGCTAGATTGATAAGTACTTTTGTATAGTGTTTTATCTGCCGAGTGCAAGAAGCCACTCTCCTTTCATGCTCCATGGCTCAATGAGGCATGGAAAGCCATTTCATGCAGTATACATAAGAGCTTTCCCTGTTAGTCTCTCAAACATTTTACACCATCCAATAAATATTTTATGTGTTCTCTTTTTAAAGATTACGAAGTTTCTGTGGAGATGCATTTCAAACTGCCTTTAAATGACACTGACCTACTTTCTGGCAGTAATGAGTCTGTTTCTGTAAGTTATCTGGGGGCAAGAGCATTATTTCAATAAACATAAGGACTAAAGGAGTAAATTCCAGTCCTCCTTTAGCAGGGCTGGGGCACAACTGAGACTTGGTGGCGGTTGTCTGGAAGAACATATGGACATGGTGTATCCCGGCTTCTCCCTACCTGTCTGGTGCTCCAGTTCATTACAACTGGATTATTCTAGAATGGACATTCAGGCTCGTGTGTACAAGTAAAACACTACTAGTAGTGAGTATAGGTAGAACCTCATTGTCTCTGATGCTGTCTTTTCTCTACACGGACATACAAAGATTTCTGCAGACCTGTCCTCTTCCCACACTGCCATGTGTGTGCTTCATGGGAAGCTGAAGTTTTGGGAAAAAGTTCAACTGTTTGGCAGGCCCAGCAGAGGTAAAAGGAACTTCTTTGAAGGGATGCTGCTGCCTGTCCTTTATTGCAGTAGGGTAAGCGTTGAGCATGTGGAGTAGGAACTCGGTAGCAAGAGCTACTGCTGTGACTTGAAGCTGTTGCCCTGAGCAGTCTGGTCCCCCAGGTTTGGTGGGGGGAGCTTTGAGGTTGGTTGAGCAGTAAACTCAGCGACAAGATCTGGCAGTAAAAAGCTTTTGTTAGAAGAGCTGAAAACCCTTGTGGATGGGAACTGGGCATGTCTCAGTTTATTTTTCTTTCTTCAACCTGTGACAGAATACTTACTCCACCTGCATTCTGATTCTTATGCATGTGTAAGCTGAGCCTGTCTTGGATTTCCTCTAAGAAGAACAGTATCATTTTGAGGACCCTGAAAGCTCTAAGGCTGCTGCCATGAAACCTGTGAAGTTTTCACTTTCTGGAGCATCTCTGTGCAAGGTTTTGATTGTACCCTTAAAAGAGAACAATTGTTTTGTGCTTCAACTTGGGGTTCAAGTTGAAGTTCCTTCTAGGTCAGTGTCTCTGCTAAGTACATTCCTCTCATTTCTACTTTTTCTTTAAATGCAGTTCTTGCACTTTGGAATTCTTTAAAAGCCTGTTTCTAAAGTAAGTTTTTTAGCCTGTGATGTATCCTGCAGTGCAAAGATGAGAAGCAGGTACTTATGATGAGAGGCAGAGAACTCTGAATTATTTTGAATGAGGTACAGGGTAGGAAAAGGATATAAAAAAGGTTGTATTTTTAAAGTCAGATGATAATGTTTGAGATGGTCTCGGGACCTTGCGTCTCACTTGGAAAGGGGAGAAACCTTTTCCTATACAGTTACTAAATTTTTGTTGTTCACTTTTGGTCAACCTCGGTTTGACCTGTATCTTATCTCATGTATACTTCCCCAAATTAAATTGGTTACTGGACTGTAACAAGGAGTATATTCTCAGCGTTTATTTGAAATTATTCAGCTTGTCGTCTTCGTGCCAGGCTCTCACACTGATGAGGCTTGTTTGTGTGCCTTTGATGTGGTCAGATCAATTAGGACAGAGCTGATGTTGAATGAATGTTTCAGTCATCCCACTGATTCTGAAAATGATTCAAGAGCAGAAGCAGAAAATCCACTTATTCTTAGATGGATGTCAGCCATACGCAGCATTTTTCATCCGTTAAGTTTAGGAATTCGGCCGTCTGGATACCTGTGCTTTGACAGGTACTGCTTACCCTTACTGCAAAAGGAAAAATACTGCCTTATTTTTGAGAGCTCTTGGTCAAAAGCTTTTGGGTTTTTTGTGGTTTTTTTTTTTTTTTTTTAAGAAGTTTTCATATTGTTGGGTCAGGGAGAAGAGTGGAGAAACAATTGCAATGATGTTTCTTCTTTTAGTGTATTTTTTTTTTCATCCCTTAACATCTGCAGAAACTGACTTTACAGTCAGAAAATAGCCAGGAGTGACTGAACATGGTGTACCAGATGCCTGACTGGAGAAGGAAAAATTGTGGACGTGTTAATTCTCCCATCCGTCAGAAAAGGCTTGACAAGTCCCTTTCCCCCTATAGGTTGCAATATATCATGAATTTCCCTGCACCGTGTTCTTTTCTATTTAGGCTGCTAAGCAAGAAAGGCCTTTGAAGTGCACTGACACCTGCAAGGTTTGAGGTACCAAGTGGAGTGGTCGAAAGTCTGGGTACAGTGTGGAATACTTTTCTTGGCCAAACTGTGATGGCAGAAATACATTATTACAAATAAACGAGAGTGATCTTATTCATAGGTAACACCTATGAAATACAACACTGCATGGATTTTAGGGTAGCTTTATATGGCTGTTTTCTAGTTTTCATGAATTTGCACTTAGGAACTTCAAAGATGCTCAGTGGGGTTAGATCTCAAATAATTGATCTAACTAATTAAGTGGTAGCATTGCACAAATACTGAGGTAGGATGAGCAGAGTTTAACCCTCTCTGCAGCCGTGCCTCAGAGTAAAACTGCAGTGTCCACTTTGGTTTTTAGCCCTTGTGATGGTCTTGCTGAATGGAGACTCTGTGGTCATTTGTGCAGTGTGTTGCTGTCATCTTTTCTATTTCTGTCCCCTCTCTTTCTTTTTTTTCTAATTTCTTGAATTGTGGTACTTGCTTTCCTTTCACTTATCCATTGGTGTTTGAGAGCTAGAGGCTGGCTGGGACAGGGGCCATGGCTCCAGTGACTTCATTGCAAGAAGAAAACAGGCAAGTGAAGCTCCGTTAGCATCTCTGATGTGCTAACTAATGAGAAACGGGGCATACAATTCATTCTTCCTTTAAGAAAACTAAAATTAGTATATCAGCAGATCTTTTAAACATTTTGTTTCTATAACCAAAATCAAAATACTGTTGTTTCATCAGTTACTGGGAAAATCAGATGCTTTACCTGCAATGCCTTTGTTTGCTTTGAAATACTCAATAGCTCTTGGTGTTCCCCCCAGGAACTACTGTCATGGTTTGGCTAAATGATGCTTGATAGACTGATATGCTGAAATGTTGAAGCAAATTTTTAGCCTTTCAAAAGGATGAAGCTAATATTGAACTTTGCACCTATTGAAAGCTGAATTACATACAGAAAAATACTCGTGGGCTTTTTTGAGATCCTCCTGTCTCCCTGTGATCTCTTTAAAACTGAAGTAGATCAAGATCACTTAACATCTTCTTTCAAACAAAAGAAATGTGTGCTGACTGTAACAATTTAGGGATTTGTCTTGAATTTCAAGCATGATTCAAGTTTAATTTTTCAATGCTTAAAAAACAGATAAGTAGTCTGTAAAAGCCCTTCAGGACTAGACCAGATCCAGCAATACCCTGGAAAGCTGCTGTTGCGGCTTATGAGCCTTATAGCACAGCCGTCCTCAGTGTTCACCTGGCTCCATAGGTTGTGGGCTTGCTGACTTCCCACCCATGGTGCTGTCAGCCCAAGGGGAGAGTCTGTATATCAAGACCATAATTGGGAATATTTGCTAGTTAATACACTCATATTGACAAGTTCTGCAGCTAAGTCTCTTTACAAAGTACTGCTAAGCTGCTTCTCTTTGGTTGTCATTTAACTTTCCTAAGTGGTGGTACAATGCGTCCTTCTGATCGTGAAGGCCTTTCCCTGTCTGCCTGTCAGCCAGCGTCTCTGGAGAAACTCAACTTGAAGATACCACTGGTGGTATGAATTCTTCTGAGTGTTATCAGAAGCCCATGCATGTGTGTGGGGTTCAGTGGGGCATCGTTAATCCTCCTTTGAACCCCAGCAGCTTTGCCAGGGAATCCAGAGACTAGACTTAATCTTCCCAGTGTTCGTATCTGGTCTGTTCAACTTTGATGTAGCAACATCAGATTTATTTTGAAGGCATGAGTTGTGAAGTCTGAGTACATTCTGCAGGGATGGCTGTGCAAGGTCAACCCTGAGGAGAGCAGATGCGGGAGCCTGACCACATCTAACTGTGGATGCCTGGGAAAGAGGGTAAGAACAGGTAAGATCGTGGCAACAGCTATTAATATACCCTCTCAACCTCTAGTCATGTGTGACTTGGATTTTTTTGAGGGGCTGGATGTAGTAAATTTTACTTTATCGGTCCTTTTTCTGTTTCTGTCATCTGCCCAGTTGTTTTTGGAAGTTTCTTGACCTTTGGCATTTGCAGGGAATTGCACAGTTGGACCTTGCTGCGTGAGGAGCATGGCATTGTCTCCCTCTGCTTCAGAGCTCGTGTGACTGAAATTGATGTTTTTGAGGGTCTGCTTCCTTCCACTGAGTGAGGAGTGGAGTGGTGGCATCTGAGCCCTTCACTGTAAGCACCAGAGCTGGGTGCTGGGATGGTGATGGAGATAAGTTGTACAAAACCATTCTGTCAGCACTGCTTTGGTTGTACCAAGGGCTAAGTAATCCCAGCACTGGGCGAGGGGGGGGGAATCTTCCTTTGTGTATTGATACTTGTTGACTTGAACACGAGCAAGTAGGATTTTGGCAGTGCCACCTTCTCCTCCCGGAGAAAGTCCTAATGATGGGTGAGGTACAGTTGCTTGCAGTGGAGGGGACTACTGGAAACTCTCACTGTGCTACAGCTGTGCTCTGTGGTAGGGCTGGGATCAGGATGTTGGAGAAATGACAGATGAATTCAAAGAAATCATTTTTTTAAAAAATCAATCCTGAGCCTTTCACTATTCAAGAATCTATGTACTCATTTTGTTTTTAGCCGTTACATTGCCAAACCACATAAATAGCTTTACAGGGAAAATTGTAATAGGAGTGAGGTCTAGTTTGTGAGCTTTGAACTGCTAGCCTTGGCTTCAGGTAACCATTTTTTGTCCTGAAAGGCGGCTGCTGTAGTTGTGTAACCCCATCAGACTTTAAGTAATAGCAAGGAGCGTGAGCGTTGGGGTGAGGGGGTGTGCGGTTTGATGCCTCTCTTGACAGTGTACTCATTGTATTGTGTATTTTGACTTTTTTTTAATAGATGCTGCTGTCCATGAGCTACTGTGTAACGACTCTTTGCTGTCAGGTTTCACCTTCTAATCAATAGACCAAGATCAATGCAGTTATTTGTACATGCGGTCACTGTAGATATACAGCTAATCAATTTGGGTGCAGCTGGGAGATAGGTAATGCCCCCTTTGGTTGGTTTATTTGTTGAGAGATTGGAGGGTGGGGTTTTTTTTACTATTTCTGTAAAGTTGGTTTCAGTATTTTTGATCAATTGACAATTCTTCAGGCAGAAAAACCTTAAAGTCTGGTGATTTTAAGATAATCCGTTGAGAAGGATTTTTTGCTATTCTGTTTCAGCATTCAAAACTTTCACTTCCTAGTTAAACAGACTTCCCCCCTCCTTTAACTGTGTTTAAAACTTTTTTCACACTAGTGTGCTCCTGTTCTGTAAAATGCTTGAGCTGCTCTTGTGGGAAGACATAAAAGCCTGAACTAGACCAAGCTAATACCCCTTCTCTTTTCTGGTCAAAAGATCACCCAGAAGAATAAAAAGACCAGAGCCCATACACCAAATTCTGATAGTCTGTCCAGGTATTGAATCTTTGACATCTGTCACTTTAGAAAAATCTCTGAAACTTCCAAGTACTTGCTTTATTCTAAATAAGGTACCACTGGTCTCATACAACCTTTGCCAGGAGAAGGCATGCAATCCTTACAGCTTAACAAACCGAGAAGAAGGGCTTTGGCATCTGTTCCCTGCCAGCAGCAAGTATCTGATTGGCATTAGATTTTTTTTTTTTCTTTCCAGCAGGTGGAAAGCCTGTTCTGCAGGCTCGTAATTCTTGACAGGTTTATCATGATGGCTTCTTGGCAGGTAGGGGTGACGCTGTTCATTCAGTCTGCCTTATTAAAGATTCTTGGTTTTCTTCTTTAAAGTGTTGCTTTGTGCAGTAGCTTTTTCAAATAGGTCATAGGACTTTTGCCTCTGGTTTACTCCTTTGTATCCAGAATTGGGGCAGGTAGAGCCAACAACCAACTTGCAGGGTCAGTATACCTTAATTGTCACCTCCACCTCCCCCAAATGTGTTTGAGACCGGGTGATCTGAACAAATGTAAGCATCAGTTTATGTTGACAAAGGTTTGGGAATGCTCTTGAATTACTCTTCTCGTATGTTTTCTTTTTCACAAGGAAAGGTATGCATAATAGTTCTGCTCAGGCACTGGCTTCTTGTGATTTCCAGTCTTTCAAAAGGAGCTGCTGTGTAAAAGTTGTCCTTTTAATTTTTTTTTTTTTTGATAGCGTTTGTCATGCAAGACTTCAGCTTGTTGTTTTTAGCAGTTCACCAAAGCGCTTTCTAACTGGGTGCTTTAAAGAGAATTCCTCCTCCTCCACTGATTAATTTCTGGCATGGAGCATGAAATAGCTCTTGCGTCAATAAATCGTCACAACCTTTGCTTGTTTCTGTCAGCGTAAATACAGTTGGACTCTAACATGCCTGAAAGTAGGCCAGAGGTTGCTAATTTTGCAGGTGCAGAGTGGTCAAGTCCAAGAGTGCTGTGGGATGTGCATGCTTGGTGGGATATCAGAGCATTTCAGGTTAAAATTAGGGCCCCTTTTCCCCTCTATTAACTTTTTAGGTTCTGGAATTGTATTTTATATAAAAAGATACTGTTTTACAATTGCTGTAGAGGATAATCTTTTAGGTGCATTTGTGTTATTTACTAGAACAAATGTGCATGTTTTTATAGCTATGAAGCAAGTCAAATGGCTTTCTCATCATACCTCAGTTGCTTGGGTTATGTTTGTGCTAGTTATGAAACTAAGATCGCCAGCCTGTGTGATCCTGGTACTCAAGGCTTTGCTGATTTTCTTCAGTGAACTCGGGTGCTCCTCACACCTGGTTACCTCTTGCTATCTGGGTATGTATCAGTCGTTTCACAGCTCAGCTGCTGCAATCCTCCGCTCCAAGGCTACCTGAGGATTGTCACTTTGGAGATGCAGCCGAGCTCAGAAGAGCGTCTGCGATGGTTCATGGCTGTGCCTGCTTTGTGCTCGCCGTGTTTCGGGAGGCTGCTGAGTGAGTCGAGACCTCATTTCACTTCTTCACCTTTGGTTACTTGGGAAGGCTTGCTTTTGAGATGGTTGCTCAGACTGCTTTTTTTCCTTCTGGTAATTCTGCAAAGCAGAACCAGTGTTTGCTTTTGTCAGGGAGAATATGGATAGTATTGCACAAAAGAATGGGATGTTTTGGGGATAATTCCGAAGTAATTGTGCAACAGTTACTTGATCTTTAGATGTTCTAGCAGTCGGATGAAAGAAACTTTCTACAAAGCCATTTGCTTGAACAACTGTTGTCCAAACTGGGTGCTGAACGCTTCAAGAAGTGGACGGTAAGAAACCTGGTAAATGACTTAGCAGATTTTAAAGATAGGGTAGAGCTTAATTTTTGGGAAACGTAGCGTCTGTATTTATTAGGTAGGAGGAAGAAAACTTGGATTTAATTGCAAGGATGATAGCACATTTCAAGAACGCCAGTCACTGCTATCTGTGTACCTGTCTCAGTTAAGAGATCCAGTTGCAAGTCTGGTCTCATTTAAAAAAAGAAAAAAAAAGTACAACTGAACAGTAAAGCAAATACTCATTTTCAAGTTGCTTTTTTATTGCAAAAAGAAGTACAAGTACATTGGGGTTGGTGGCTTGTTCCCCCCCCCGAGTGAAGTAAAATCCTTCTCTGCAGCAAGTTTACTGTTGGTGGTAACCAGGATGTACTGAATGTAATCCATGTGTTGCTGTGCACCTTGTGACAGGCTATGGCAGTGGCAGAATAACACAGGCTGTGCCACTTCGCTTGTGGGGTGCTGTGGACACCTGCAGCTTGGTGTCAGTGTATGGCAGTGGCTAATAGAGCTCCCTCTTTGCTGGAGTATCTCGCTAAAGCCATTGCAAAAAATGTCAGTAGTTCATTGACAGTGTTCCTCCCAACTCTCAGTAAAGGAAAGGAGCAAAGTGAAAATGTGAGGTGTTTGAAATGACTGAATACTATTAAATGTTGTCCTGCTGATTAAGGCACACTAAAGAAACATGTATAAGTGGTGGACTTTGATTTAAAGACTTTTTTCCCCCATCACAGAGTAGCTACAGCCTGACACTTCAGACTCAGACTTCTTCCTGTGTTTTGATTCTTGGAGAGAAGCTTGAGGGAGCTGCTGAAGGGGCTGACATGATACACATGCAGCTGCTTGTCAATGCTAATCAGAGGTGTTGGGGTGAAACCTGCTGGTTCCCCAAGACTCCAGCGGTTTCTACTTGGAGAATGCCTTGAGGAAACAGCCTGTTCTGATCCTTCTGGAAGCATCTTCATCCTTCCACTTGTATCCCTGTACCAATGCCCCCACAGCTCCCCTACCTGTAAATCGAGTAGTTCAGCAGACTTGATGGACCAAATGGCAGAGAAATGTTAAGAATATTTCTAAAGTTTAGATATATTTTCTTTTTTCATTTGCTTAAACTGTATCTAAATACAAACAAAAACTGCTGGTGGACGGGTGGGGGAAAATTCCTAGACAACCCACTCCTGGATGAAAGCTTTTGAAGTTATTTTTGCCAATTTTGAGAAACCAGCTGTAGCTGCTATCAAACAAACTGTTTGTTTCATAATAAACTTCTGCAAATGTTCTTTCCCTCCTTTGAAAAACAAACACTCTGTTGATCCTAATGCCCACGTCAGCCTACTGCAGGCAGGAGAAAGCCTGAAAGTACAGGCCTTCATGTGATTTGTACCTTTAAATACTTTCAGAGATATAATCCCTGTCTATTTGATGAGAAAACTGTCCACTTGAAGTTGACTTTTGTTGCCAGAAAGGAAAGCGTGGCTTGTTCTCAGCCTGAAGCAGGGATTTGACAAGCTCTGTATTTTCTACTACAGGATCCTTCATCTTGTGCCAAGTGTTGGAGCTACAGCATCGATGTCTCCCCTTTCCCTTCCTCTTCCTCTCTTTAGTTGTAAACTAATATTCAAAAAGAGATTTACATGGTTTGGTCAAGTTTAATGCATAATATGCGCAGAGAATATGTTTTCCCCTTTTTTCCCATTAGAGCTTGAGGCTTGAGAATGAAAATATTTCTTTAAAAATATTTCACAGTGTAGTTTGTTTATTCCTACATCTGAGATGTGCCTGGTGGTGCCAGAGAAGCCGCAAGATGTTGATTGTTGCAGGAAAAGGCAGTGGTGGTTACGTCACCATGGCTTTTTGGCAGCTGCTTGCCCATACCTGTGTTGGTGTGCAGACCGTATGTGCTCTTCCTTCTTTTAATTGTAAAGTCAGCTGGCATTGTTTATGCTTTTGTGCCGTTCCTGTAGCGAGAGTCTGTGCCTAGCCTGAATCAGAGGATCTTGGCAGAAAGTGACTGCTCAGGAGTATATGATGCCGTTAGACAGCAACAAGGCTGTTTTGAGTTGGCTCAGGGATGTGGGGTTATGTGTATTCATGTGTGCATATATATATATATGTGTGTGTGCATGTATATATGTCTGTCCTAACTCTGCCTTGGTTACTAAAGCTTGAGTTTGTCAAGGATTTTTTGTTGAAGCCGACTATGGGGTCATCTTTTGGTTCAAATGCCAACTCTGCAGTGGGTACAGATCCGCTCCTGCTCGCTAGCGTGCATGATACTGCTTCATTGCCGCTTGTTGGTCCATCTGTCCGGGCTCCTTCTTGCATCTGAACTGGCAAAAGTTTATTCCTTAGGGCCGTGTTTGGCTGGGGCTGTGCTTTTCTGCCGCCCGATGTTGGATCAGGGTGTTGTAGCCTGCTCATCACACACATACTCATTTTCCCTGTTTCAGGTGTCTGACATAACTTTAAATAAGTGGGGTATCAGCGTGGTGTGGTATAGACAATAAGTGATGTTGGGCTAAAGACAGACTTCCTAATTGCTGAGTAAAGCTGTGTGTTAAATCAAGGTATGCTTTGCTTTTCCTTTTCCCTGGGAACTGGTTGCTGAAGAGCTGGAGGTTAAATACCCACATTAATCAGGCTGCGATATGGCATGGTTGTTTCTCTCCACAGGGGTGAGGGTTGGTTCTGGGAGCTTTCTGGGCTGCCGTTTGAGCAGGGATGGAAGGTGCCCAGCACTGGCCATTACACATTGAGTTGTCTCTTTGACCTCCTTCGTGCCTGAAGTCCCAAGAGGTGACCTCTGAGAAGTTGCTGCCCTCTCTAATGGCTGCTGCAGTATCAATTTCACCAGTGCTCATTCCTGGAGCATCCAGCATGTTGGTAGTGCCAATCACAGCGTGCACAGAGTGTGGCAGGATGCACCTAGCAATATTTTTGTAAATTTCTGGGTTTGGCCAGCTAGATGCCATGTAGAGAAATGCCAGCCTTGGTAAGAATTAGACTGGATAAGCAAGTTAAAACTGGACACACACAGTGCAGCCTTTGCCTAGCCAATGAGTTAGTAATGCATTTGCTCTGGGTAGGTTGGTCTCAAAGTTAGGATAGATGACACTGGTGCTGAGTAGATGCGTTCATTCAAAGCCAGTCTTAATTTGCCTTGCTGTTGTCCTGTTAGGGCTACAGTGCCTGTCAGACCCTCAGTATTGAGCTGTAAGGAGGGCAGAATACATCAGCCCACATGTTGATAGGGACTTTTAGCAGGAGCACAGGGCCCTTGTAGCCTAAAACTGTATCTGTTTCCTTCCTTCTGGAAGGAATTTTAAAATAGCAGCACATGGGCTCTAAAACTCCTTCTTTCCTGCTTATTTTGGTTTGTATTTTACTGTTGAGGCTGCTTTCTCCATGAGAGGCTGGCTGGAGAATAGTCGTTCAGGAACTGCCAGTCGCAAGACTTGGATTTCTTTAGCTGTGGGAGCCCAACTCTGCTGGCCCGCAGTGCTGTGGGATGAACCCTCCCTCCTGGGGAAGGTGAGCTGGGAGCAGGGCTCGTGTAAAGGAGCGGGGTTGCGGTCTTTTGTTTTGCTTTTTGAGCTCCAGAAGCCTACAGAGCTCTGCAGAAGGAGCTTGTTTTTATATTGAAATAATTATGCTTGTAGTTGGTTTAGACACATGTATTTGTGGCTTTAGTAAGCAAAAGTATGAGACATAGTTGTGTTGAAAGATTACTTTTGTTGTGCTAGAAACTCCTTTTTTCTCTTGCAAGAAACAAGTGTGGGATTATTTCTTTTGAACTGTAGTGGCTTTTTTGCCCCCAATTTCTTAAAGTGGAATTATTTTGCACTAAGAAGTAAGTAGTGTTTAGAAGCTGTTGTCAGTGAGATTGTAACTGGCTTTTATTTTGAAAGAGACAGAATGCTCAGTATTCACTCTCTTAATATTTTTTTTTTTTTTTACTGTTTTCCCGCAAGACTGCATTTTCATCATGTCTGCAAGCTTGACTGTTTTTGTCACTTTTGCAAGTTGTTAATAACATTCTGGTTTGTTAATATATTCTTTGTACTGGCAAATTTTAAGTGATTTATCAGCTTAGATCCCCCTTATTTACCACTCTGCCACTTCCAAGTTAGTAATTTTGCTGACTA
Source organism: Balaeniceps rex (assembly GCA_013401315.1). Classification (NCBI taxonomy): domain Eukaryota; kingdom Metazoa; phylum Chordata; class Aves; order Pelecaniformes; family Balaenicipitidae; genus Balaeniceps; species Balaeniceps rex. The sequence goes on along the minus strand of VYZW01036889.1, from coordinate 347,104 downwards.
AGCTGTGCATAAGATACCTTTGTGCACAGGGAAGATGCAGGGAGGAAAACTCAGACTGGGGTGTTTCTCTTCCCTCCTCCTCCCAAATTGGACACTTTCACTGATCGCCTGCTGATTCCTTTAATTAGAAAATTTCTGACTTAGAGCTTCCACATAACCTGATTCATGTGTTAGATGCAGTCAGAGGTATTTGAGCTGTAAGGCTCTTAAACACGACTAAAGCAGGCAGCCCAGCCTCTGCTCACAAATGCTGGGCTTCATGCACCGTTGCTGGTCTCCAAATTTTAGTCTGAGCTTGAGCCCTTTTTTAGATGCCGAGAAAATAAATTCAACTGTGAAGGTTTATTTTTTTCTTCCCAGTTTTGGACTTGTGAAATGCTGCTGTGGACCTCTTTCCCGGATAACAAACATTGAAACATCTAATTATGGATCAGTCTCTCATTCCAAGTATCACATGCTCGTAGGGCTTTCTGATACGTTGCACAGATTCTTCAAACCACTGACCTTTGCAGAGTGCCCTTGGTTGTGCCAGCAGAGAAGCATGCTGGCAGCTTAAAGATGTTTTGTCTGGCATTTGAGCAGAAGTGAAAACTTATTGCTGGTGGAAACAGATGAGAGGGCAGAAAATGCAGTGTGCCGAGGTTTCAGATGTCTGGCATTGTCTGATGGTGAACGGCCATGGCAGTTTGTTCTTCTGTGTTGAAAGGTGATGTTAATGTTGAAAGCTCGGGGGGTTAAGCACAAATTGGACAGTCGTTGCGACAGCTGTATTGTCAGCCGTGGTTTGCTGGCCGCGTGCAGCTCTTTATTAATTGGACTGTCCTATAAATAAGCAGTTGTACACAGCCTTACACACGCAACTCTTTGCAACGCTGCCACACCATAGCAGAGCAGCCAGATGTCACAACTCGCTCCCAATTCTCTCAGCAGGTAAAGCTACGGGAGAAAAACACCTACAGCTCTGGAAGATACAATAGCTGAGTGGAGGGAGCTGGGGGTGATGCGTGTGAAGGATATGTGATTTGTGATACCGGAGGCTTAAAGGCAAAAATAGCATCATTTATAATAGTAAAAGGGAAGGCTTCTGCACTACACCTTTGCATTCTGCCAGTCTGTAATGAATGGAGGAGTAGTTTGCTTACAGATGACAAGGAATGAATAAGCACTGAAAATTTTGGTGCTGAAGAAACAGCTTTTTCATCTTGGCCTTCAAGAAAGTCAGAGCTATATAGCCTCTTTTCTCACACTGTCGCATGCTGCTCTAAATAAAAATGTCGGGAAGCATAAAATTAAGACGCTCTCTGCATCCTTCATCCTCCCTGTGGCGTTCACTGTTCTGCTCTTGGTGTGCTTAAGGACTTGTTAGGACTAGGGCTGTGTGCTGATTTTTTTGGAGAGGACCCCTTTGCTGCCTGTGGTGTTTTGTTGTGGTTTTTTTTTTTTTCTTGTCAGCAGGAGGAGGTATTCAAAGAACAATCCACCACTTTGAACAACTTCGCCAGGGCTAGGAGATGATGTAGGCACAGTCTTTTACTGGGAGTGAGTTAAGGTAGTGCAAACGAGTTCAGCTGGAGGATAACTGAAGTGAGTCAAATTAGGTGTTAATTTATCCACCCCGAAATGTGAAGCTGTTTCTCCTTTTGGCTAGCAGGTAGTTGCCCTCTTGCCAATGAGACTGCTTCCCCCGGGAGTGCATTGTGTGCTTCTGTATTTAGTGTGAATGTTTCACAGAAAGGAAAGCTGGATCCATTGTGGGTTTTGCGGTCGGAATAGTGGCTGGTGTAAATACAGCTTTCCTTGCTGACACAGGGTATTGGGAGCTGGTTGTTAACTTTTTCCTAGTACAATAACAGATTTTTACCCCAATTACAAATTTTGCCTTGCCTCACTACCAAAAAACCAGGCTACCTTTGAGTAATGCACCCAACTGCTAGGATTTCTGAGATTTGTAAGAAAGCTCTTGCAGCTAAATTGTTTTAGGCATGTAATACAACCCTGATGTGTTTTAACAGATGGACATCTAAAGATCTTTTGAAATGGAAGAATAAGTACATTGATTTTGATGCTTCGGGAACAAGAGCAAAGTGGGGGTAGCTCGGGGTAGATATAGGCTATGTGCTGGAGTAAGGAACTGCTGTCCCTTGCAGTCTCCTGAACAGCATTGAGGCTGTTGGCTAGAGCAGCTCTGCCTTTGCTCCTTGCTGCTTGCTGTTTTCCTGTGGGCTGATGGATCTGTGCTCTGTTTTCATGGAACCTCCTTAGGAGACCTTAAATATCTTAGTGTTTGGTACTTTGTAATGGGAGGTGGCATTGCCTTTTTTTTTTTTTTTTTATTCCATTTCCCTCTTCCTCTAAGCCGCTGCTTCGAGTACTTCTTCCCGAGCTTGCTAAGAACCTAGTCCAGTGTGGAAACGTTCAGAGGGAAAAAGCACCTCATGGTAAGAAGTTACTAGGTGTACTAGGTACACCTAGTACTGCCTTCTTGTTCTAAGATTAATACTATTAATTGCTTGCTTGGTGCTTAATGATAAACTTGCTAAGACATGGCCAGAAGTGATTCCCTCTCACTGGCAAAATACCCTTTTTGCTTTTGTGTTTGCCAGAGCTGGCAGCAGATACTTGTAGTACCTGAGGGATAGGCTTCTTGAAATCTAAGGTATTTTGGAGTATTTTTCCACTTGTCTGCCCGTGACTAATGCCTTCAACATTTCTGATATCACCTGCACACCACGTAATGTAAATGTGTGCAGATTCATGTAAGAATAAGGTAGGGAGAAAAGCCAATAACTGGCCTTTGAAAATTGGAAAGCATTAAGGTGATATCCGTCAGTGCTTTTATTATTTTCATATTTGGCTCCAACTTAAATGTCACGAACCTACTACTGGGAGAGGTCCCATCTGCAGGGAGTCTTGGCAGGCATTTCCCAAACAAAGCACGGGCATCTTGTACCTGTTCTTGTTGGTTTGGTTCAGATGTCTGGGCTACCTGTCAGCTCTTAGGGCCTTCAGATACTGCAAGCTGTTTTGGTAGAGACAGAGTATAGAAAATCTTCTTAGAAAGTTTTTGTCAGTTGTAATGATTGAAAATTAGATTTCAATCCACTTCTACTAAAAGCAATGTTAGATGCCTGCAAGCCTGACTGTAGATAAGCATGTGAAGGAGTCAGTCACTGCATTTGCTTGAACCTCTTTTAGTAGGGTGCGTGAAAGAGGAGTTGCTTGCAACGTGATTCAGTGGTATCTTTAGGTATCAAAGGGATAAGCATCCTGCAAAATTTCCTGTGAGTGGGCTTGTGCAGAGAAGAATGATAATTAGTTCTTATAAGTGGTTGTGCATGATACACAGTTAAAGGCTGCATGATAGGAGTATATTATATAGAGTCTGGATTTATGCAACCCGTGCTGTGCGCTAGGCGTCCTTCATATAAGATCTGTTGGTCCCCTTGCAGGACAAAATTTACACCCTGAAATTGTAGTGATTGTTACTCTACCTCTTATTCTTCTTATCTAGAGTGGGTCCCATGTTTGCTTCTTTGAAAAATAACTTGTGGTGATGAGGTTGCTGTGGGCCAAAATGGGAAAGTCCTTATTGGAATTGGTCTTTACTGAAGCTATAATCCAATTATAGTGTTGTACTTGAGCAGGCTGAAGGCATATCTAGTCCAGTGTCCTGCCTGGTAGCGAGCAGTAGGAGTTGGGACTGCTAAGAAACAAAACAGAGAACCCAAGATTAGTATAGAGTAATAGAATATATTGTATTAGATGAGTATATAATTCTTGCCACTGTGGTGCCTGAGAACCTGAGTACTTTTGCTGGCCCAAATGCTCTACCTGTGCTTTGCAGGACACAAACGTATGCAAAAGGTGCAGGTAAAGAAGGCCAGGCTGACAACTTAAATGTGCAGTGGGAAGCCTGGGGGTAACTTACAGTTTGGGGTCACTTGCTGCATGTTCTAACTGTGGAAAATATTTTGTGGATGCGATTTTCTGTGAATATGGGATTTGTAAATGAATCAGAATTGTTCCAGATAAAAATTGAGCATTCTGTAGAGAGAAGCAGAGGACCATCACAAGCTTTGTAATTTTGCAGCTCTTGGAGTGTTCTTTCTTGTGTTGTGTTTTGGGGAGGGGGAATTCATTTGAACTGATAACTGGGGATGGGGGAGAAAATTACATGTTTGAGCACATGGTTTAGAAGCTTCAGAGATGGTATTGTATGTTACTGTAACTCCACGACTGCATTATTATGTCCTGTTTCTGAAATGCAGTATACTCAGATGCAACTGTTTGTTGCATCTTGCGATGCTGAGGAAGGAAGCACATGCAGGCTCACTCTGGAAAGAAATCTGTAATCTCTTCTGGTAAGGTACTCTACAGGTTTTGCATAGTGAAGACAAGACTGAAACCTTGCTGGCATGTGAAGATCACCTGTATTCAACTGAATCAGCTTTATAACAACTGCATGACTTCCTGAATTGCTGCGAAGGAAGGATGTGCTGTTGATTCAGAAGAAAGTTTATAATGTGTGTCTAGGGACAAGGTCAGCCAAGTAGATGTCTGATTTTGAAAGTTACACATTTGCCATATGCTCTTAAGGCTGTGAATCACCATGACAGTAGAAGTGACTTAAAGTACCATTGGGGGGGCGGGGAGGAGAAATCATTTTACACATCCAAATTAGAAGATGGAAGGGGGGCTTGAGCGATGTGGAGTTGCATTGCATTAGATAACAGTGTCGTGACAGGGCAGAGTGGAATTTGTGTTTGCATCATTAAATTTGGCGCTTGCTTACCTAACTGTTTCACCCGGGTGCAAACTTGTGTGTTCCCTGTGGCTTGTTCATATAAACTTTGTCTGCACAGCTGCGAGTGCTGTTGTATGCAGATTCAATTTCTGAACTGGATTGTGAAATGGAGTATTTTCTCTATGGATGTAAACACACCCTCCCACCCCCCCAAATCAGTCTTACTTTTTCCTTTGAAAACTGCTCGCTTGTCTTTGCCTTTGTCTGCTTCAGACATGCTTGTATGTGTGGCATAGCTTAAATTTTTATGAACAAGAATGTAAACACCAAATCCGCACAAGACTTGCAGAAGAACTCTGTAGCTCTAGTGCATCATCTGTTTGTTATGTAATCTGATATAATGGAAGCGAAATGGAAACCAGATGTCAAGGCAGAGCAATTACAGTTTTTCATCTGTGAGTATTACAGTAAATGTACTTTATATTCCACTCCTCCACCCCACCCCCCCACCCCTGAATACAGAATTTTATTTGTTGGGGGGTTGGGAAAGTGCTGCAGGGGACTTGAGAGCTCTCAGTATGGTTCTTGCTTAAAGACTTTGTTATTCAGTACTTGTGTTCTTTCATGTAATTAAGGTCTGTGTGCTACTCCAGATCTGGGAGCTAGTGTATTTCCAATTTAAAATGAGATGGACAAAACTGCTTAGTCCTGGGAGACCGCCTCTGCATGTCCGGCTCTATGGGTTATACGGTCAAGCCTGAAGACTTGCACTAAATTTAGCATTCAAAGTGAAGCTGCTTTACTTATTGTGCTTGATTAAGTTTTGTAAGAAAATCCAATCAAAACAGGTTTGGTGCAGACTCTGCCATGGATTCTTTAGCTGAAGAAACATCTGGGAGGAGAGCAGATGGGAGCTGCGGTTAGCTTGTTTTCTCAAATTTGCTGTGTGACTAGGAGGATAAAAGGGAAAATGGATTGACTGATTGATCAATAAATTGATCCTTTCTCTTGGGGAAATGGATTCTTCCGCTGCTAGTTTATCCAAGAGGTTTATCTCTGTTGTCTTCCATTAAATAAGGCAACCCCTTGGTTGAGAGAGAAATTGATAAACATCTATCTTCATCTTCATATGCATCTTCACAAGTCGAGGCATATACATGATCTCACTGGTTGGTAGCTGATCTTAGTTTTACTCTTTCCCTTCTCTTGTTTTTTAACTTCCTAGTTTTTTTGTTGCTGAACACTTATTTTTTCCCCTTCTGTATCGCCCTGGCTGGTTAAGCTCAGAAGCCAGCAGTACCTTGGTGGTAGAGTTTGTGCTTGGAGGCAGCCACGGGTGCTGGAGATGCAATTTTTCTGTGGGAGTAGGAGGGCGCCATGAGCCGTGTCAGGCCTCGCAGATGCATCCTGTGGGCCGGGTTTGGCACCACTGATTTACAGCTCCCCTCGGCGTGCTGTTTCACTGGCGGCTGCGAGAATATTATGGATGAAACTTTCACGTTCCACTGAATAAAAATCTTTCTGTTCTGCACCAACAGCTTTTTACTGCATGGCTGCCACGTAGCGTACCTTAGATGCTAAACAGGCCTTTACTTTCTGTATCTCTGTGAGGAACAGTAAGTCAGAAATGTTTCATGAAGCTGGTATCTTCATTTATCTGTTAAGTACAGATAAATTCAAGAAACTCTTAAATCAGTTGTATGTTCCAGCCGAAGGAAGTGCTGGCAATGAACTGAAGATTCTTGCTCCTTTTAAACAGCAAGTTTCTTCCTTTAAAATCCAGCAAAGAATGAGCATAAGAGATCAATGTGAATGCTTGCTGCTAGCCATTACAAATAGTGTGCAATCTGTACCACCTCTCCTTTCAAGGACAACCTGGAAAGAGGACTTGAGTTTGTTTGTATGTGGTTACTGCTCAGCTCTGCTGACACCAAATAATGACTTCGGCATGTTCCAGTGACAAGGGATGTAAGGTCATGTGTGAAGAAATTGTTAATATTTGTGAACAAGCCACCCTTAGAAAACAAAATAGGCGATTCTTCCATTCCTGGAAAACCAGTAGCAAGAGGGACTTCATGTCGGGGCACGAGGCTTATTTAGTTAGCGCTCTGCAAGTTGCTGGAGGGTGGGCAAGCAATCTTTCAAAAATGAGACCACTACCATGTGAAGTGGTGATGAGCCTTGATAACGAGTGCTGTACCTGGACTGCTAGAGAGAAGGACAGAGGGGACTTCAGGACTTGGTGTAGTTTCACTTTGGTTCTGATTACCCTATAGAGTACATGCTCAAGTTTTTCCTGTGTTGAGTTTGTACTGAGCATAGCTTGTATGGAAGGTGGCAAACTTTAAGGAAAGGTGGCTGGATAGGATGAAAATGCGAAAAATTATCTGTGTTCCTCATATGCTCTTCAAGAAAAGAAATGCAAAATCCTCTGAAAAAGTTCTGATGGGAGCAGGGACACGGCTGTTAAAAGGTATTTGGTTGTTTCCTTCTGTAACTTGATTCTGATCTGAGTGTTTAGATTCAACCTTGAAATACTAATTTGCAGTGTGGACTGTACTGAAACTTTGTATGGCCTGTCTTTTCTCCCCTGTCCTTTGGCCAGTTGTCTCCTGCTGTTGTCTCTAGTAAGGATGAAGCTTTATGACAGAGTCCAGTCTCCTAAATTGAAGAGTTAACTGTTGAAGACACTTCTTTCCTCCCACATAAAGCATTTATAGAAAACTTTACAACTGCAAGGAAGCAGCAAGGTCTCTTGCATCTGTGAAGTCCTTGAGATGGCAGTGAAGCCAGAGCTGAAGGCAGCATGAGGCATTCCCGGTCAGAATTGCTTCCTTTCTAAACAGAGACTGTGGAGCCCAGCCTGAGTCCCCAGGGTCACCAAGGAGAACATGCCCTCAGGTTAGTTATCATGGACGTTCGGCCCGCTTGCTTACAAAGGCACCTTTCTGAAGGTGATGATGCTTTTCTCTCTATGCTGGTGCTCTGCAAGGCCAGAAGATTGGGAAGCTCTGCGGCTTGGTCCATGTAAACGCTTCTTGCACCATGCTGACTCTCGTGTTATTGAAACGGGACCCTGCGGTAATGGAGCTTAAAACCATGGAAATGCATAACGGGAATGTTGGCCAGAGTGTGCTGGTAGAAAGAAATTACTTTTTTCAATGTAAGTCAGTGGAGGCTTAGTTTTAAGAAGGAAAACAAGTCAATCAAGTAGGTGTTGGGCTTGATTTCTCTGCTGTGGCACTGTCGTATTGGTTGTGACCAGCCTCTGTGACCTTAATTATCAGCCAAGGGAACCTGATTGTGCGGTGTGTTTTCTGGGGACACAAACACTAGCAATAGCGAGTCACATGTCGCCAGGAGCTCTTACTATAAAAACAGCAGCTCTGCCGAAAGCGACCTTCAGCATGGCTGCGAATGTTCACAGTGTTATTTTTAACCTGTCTGGGTAAATTTCCAATACAAATGCTAGTGCCAATCTGATGTGTACGCTTTCCCAAATCCTTATCTTCTGCTTTCTAGTGCAGTGACGCATCAGATGGAACAGCTCGTTTCGGGGTTGGGTATAGCTTTGCTTTTATGTCTGCAGTACCAGAGAGAAATAAATACTTCAGCTTTGTTTTACTGCTACATAGAATTTTTTAAAGGGATTTTTTTAAAAAAGATTAGTTTTCATGATACCTTTTTTTTGTTGTTCTTTTTAAAGAAAAATACTTTAACTAGGGTTTAAAAATAGATGAAGGGCTGTACTTTGATTAGGTTGCTCTGGCACTGACGTCAGTGTGTGACATTTATCTACATACAGATTTGTTGCCCTGTTGACTGAGGCTGTATTTACACAAATGGGGATATTTCTGTTCACCGTGAGGGAAACGAGGAACATCTCTGCTCAAGTTGTGTCCTTGCCCTTAGTATTCTTGAAGTCTGGCTCTATCTCCTACTGCTTGATTTTTATATTGGGATGGCAGCAGGGATTTTTTTATGTGTTGAAGGATAGAGTTTTAGGTATTTATGTTGCCATGAAGGTTCAGGCAGCAGGATGCTGGCTTGGTGGAGACCAGCTGGTAGAGCAATGCTGAATTTGACTTGGAGAGAGGTATAACATAAGGTATGAACCTGTATGGGTCCTTACTGGACGGCTTCATTTATAGACAGGTAATGGATATTCTACAAATAGGAGTTACAGAAGGTACATCCTGCAAATGTGAAATACAAATGAAAAGCAGTGAGCAGTTTCAGATCAGCACGGTTTTGAGTGTAGCACCTGTATTTCTCTGCTGTTTATCATTTCACGTTTTTATTCAGAGTAGTTGCTTTAATTCACGCTGATTTCCCCCCCCCCCCTTTTTTTAGCTTTAATTACTGCAAACTTAAAAATCTCTTTTTATAGGGAGGCCGAACATAAAGCTGTTGATCTGTCAAATATCACTTGGATGTTCAGCTGCCAGAGCTTGTCAGAGCCTCTCTACCCTCTCCTCAAAGCAACACTTAGGGTTTACCTGGCCCCAAATCCCACTGTTTGTAACAGTAGCAGAAATCACCAAATAGTTTTCTGTAAGCACTCTTATCTAAAATCTGGTTCCTGGAGCATGGGCTTTCCCAAAAGTAACTTTTTGGGCACCTATATGCAGTTGAAATGAAAGGGCAGAGAAGCAGTAAGTATAAGTTGTTCCATTAGTAGCAACGTGTATTGCCAGCGTAACTGTTGTGTATCTGTATAGAACTTGGCTCTTGCTTTCTCATGCTGCTATGTAAGGGAGCTACGCTGAGCAGGAAGGTACTATGTCGTTCCCCTACTGCTCGTATTTATGGCAGAAAGTGTGATCTGTAGTGGAAGGGCTCTGACTCACGAGTGGAGGTTACTGATGGTGAGACAAGAGGGTTTAGTGTTTAGGCTGCATCCCCCAGCTTTGCTGCGAGTGCAGCTGAGCAGAGTCCAAGGATGATCTAGAGCAGCTACAGCTCAGCCTGACCTACTGCAAACTAAAATTACTGCTCATTTATGTTTTTCAGACTTTGGGCTGTAAACTGCTGTAGCATGGGGAAGCATTTTGCAGGGAAAAGATCCTTCTGTGGAACGAGGTGCTGCAGTTGGTTGGGGATGATACCGTTTTGGATGTCTTTGCCCTTGAGGTAAAGCCCCAATACTTTTTCCAGTGCCATCATGATCATCTGGAAAACAAAGTGCTGCTAGGTGGGTCCTCTTCATATGCAGCAGTTCAGATCAAATAAATGATAGATCCCAGAGTACCACTGCCGCAGGTCAGACTGCACTTAGGACTAAACGGACAATGCCATCTTAATGCAACCATTGTTTATATACCATTTTCTGTTTCTTTACCTTTCTTTGATTAGAAAGGCAGCTTGTTGGTACTTCAATCCCTTTTGAAATAGTTTAGACCAAAGGGTGGGGAAGGAATAAAGAGATGGGTAGACTCTTTAAGCATATGAACAGATGGAGGTAGGATGACCATTTGGATGTCTAAAATCTAAAATTTTTTTGAAAGATCTAAAACCGTATAGTGTACTTGTCTTTCCTTCTAGGGAGTCTGTAAGAATCTCACTGATGAGCTCAATACACACGGCTGTTAGCAGAGTGGGTTCTTGATTTTTGTTTAGGGTTTTTGCTTTGGTGGTTTTTTTTGTTTTGCAAATATATAAATCTTTCTAAGAAAAGCTGACTATGCCCTGCCCCCCCATCACTTTTGAAGTACTTGGGCAGATTTGAAATCTAAAAACTTTTGAAAGATTTAACCTTTTCTATGGGAATTCTGATTTTACTGTTTGAAACATGAGGAGTGCAACTCTGGTCCTTGTTTTGTTTCCACTTACTGGTTTGGGGTTTCTGCGTGTATTCGTGTGCAAGCAGGATCAGCTCATGGAGAAGAGGTGTTGAGGCTGTGAGGGTAATGCTGCTTATAAATCAAACTGACTGGACTCAAAGCCCTTAAATGCTTCACCTGATTAACAAAACACTGAAGCTGCAACACATCATACTAAAGTCCCTAAATATGGCCTGAAAGGTGCTTAAAATCTTATGGCTGTAAGAAAGAACCTACCCCGTGGTGCTGACTTAAATATGCAGTATGGCTGAGAGAGGCTCCTGCATTGCAAAGGTGTGATTTCTTAATCATGCTAAGTATGGAGCAACCAAAACGTCAGCATGAGTTAAACAAAATGCTGGATGGGTTCATGTACTGGAGGAGTGTAGGATCTGTTGGGACTGTGTTGATCAGCAAACTCATGGGAGTTTGTGTCTGCACAAAAAAACCATACCCACCCACCCCCAACCACGAAACCATGTTTTCAAGCATGTCTTAAATGATTTGCCTTGAACAAGTTGAAGAAAGTCCACCTTGGAGTTTGTGTGTCTTTGAACCTCATACCAGTCTTGTACTTAGGTTGACTTCTATGGAAAAGTTTAAGCTACTTCTAGAGATGCTAAAGCTTCTGGTATTCTAATACCTGATTAAACAAACCAGCTAATGCCAAAGAATTGAGTCGCCAGTATTAAAAAACAAGTTCTGCTCTCATGCTCAGATTAGCCCATTACCACAGACCTGCAGTGTTTACCTGGAGAGCCATTAGATGTCTAACTGTGGCTTTATCTGTTTTGCAGAGCTGCTGCTTCAGTGGTCTTGACAACTTCCTAGTCCAGAGCTAGGTCAGTTCTCCAAAGGATGCAGCTTGGGCTGATGCAGTGGGTACCCAGTGAGGGATGAGGAGCTTGCAGGCATAGCCTGCGGGCTGTGCTGACCTACTAACATGGTGCCCTCATGTCCCAAGCTGGGTGTCTGTGCTCAGTCTCTGCCTGGTTGGAGGATGCTTATGGCTGGCCCTGCTTCTCTGTAAGCTGGTACCTCCTTACAGTCAGAAGTGCAGGGTCAGAGCGTAGTTGCATGTATAATTTCAGTGGTTACTGCAGGACTCCTGTGTCCTTTGGCAGGTGGAGGAAAAAGCCATCTCTGTTCCAGCAGACAATCCTCCTTAAAGGAGGGTGCAATAAGTCTTCTTGTACAGGTCTTGATCTTAATGTCATAGCTTGTGTACCTGTCCTGGCAAATCTGTAGGCGAGAGCTGTTGCAAACAGAATGCAATATTGAGCCCCACAGGGCTGTCTTCTTGCTGAATTGAGTATATAAAATGGAGAGGAAACATCAATACCTTCCTTGTTTCCTGTCCACAAGAAAAGCTAAAGGGAAAAAATGCTCTTAGTGTGGAAACTCGGGATAGGGTGGTTAGTTGAAGCTTGAAAGAAATGGAGCTTAGTCTCCAGTTTTTTGGTATTAACTGTATTAGGCAGCAGCTCATAGGTTGGGTTCTCATGTAGGACCACCCTGGGAAGTGCAAGGCTTGTGGTTTAGGCTTCAGAAAGTTCATCACCAATTCCATCCTTTCATATAAGGATTTTGTTATATGGAGGGTTTGCTTTTTGATCTTGCAGCTGGGTGGAATGCAGGCACAACTCAGAAGAATTTCCCACATTTCTGGAAGTCACATGGGTCACTGCATGTGCTGTCATTAGCTGTGGTGCAGCTTCTCCCTGTGCCCCAGGCTTTAAATTCGGAAGCTGTCCTCTTATATCCATCCTACCCCAGCCCATAATCACGCAGTTCATCAAGTAACTGTGCAGCCCCCACATCAGCTCTGTCTATCAGGTCTGTATCTGCCCGTCCTGAAAAACACCAACGCCACTTTCCCAGTGTCTGGCTGGTATAATCCTAATCCCCCAGGGAGCAAGTCTAGGAAGAGTCCCTTGCTCCTCATCTGGAAAAGAGAGTCCCAGCACCACCTTGTGTTGCAGAGCTTCTCAGGGCTTGGAGTTAACCAGCCGTAGCAGGTGAGCTGGCTGGGGAGTAAGGGTGTTGGTGAAAGCAGAGACAAAACCCCTCTGTCTTATCACAGCTTCCCCAAACCTCGCTCTTTCTAACTGGAAGTGTTAATTCAATTGTGTCTTAATATTTGCTGGTTTTTTTTGGCATTGCCTTTCTGTAGGGTGATGCCCTACAGAACTGTAGGGTGAAGGATTCAACACACCTCCTGCTATTAGTCTATACAGGGTGAACTGTCAAAATGGTACTGTCATCCAGAGTGAATTTTTCCCCTCCCAAACCAGCCAAGACATACCATGTGTTTTATACACAAGAACATACAACCTCCAGTGAAAACAGGCAAGAAAGTGCAATTTGAGGGGATGCATTTGATCCGATGTAGCCAGTTGGTTTTCTGTCCTTTTCATTTATCCTATCACAATACCTGTTCTTATAATGTAAGATCTAAACTTTTGCAAAATAGAAGGAGACTTAAACTTACACAAAAAAGTTATAAAGGATTTGTTAAAAATTCAAGGAAATGCATAGAATTTACTTCTTTAAAGGAGTGTCGAATCATCTCCTATAATAATGAGGATGTATGTTTGTTATCTGCTTTTTTAAGTCTTGGCCTTCAAGGGAAAATTGTAGTTGGACTAAGAAAAAAAATCGAGGGGGGACTGCTTTGTGGATTGCTGTTGAAGGGAGCTGTTGACTCAAACTGCTGATCCAAGTGAGGCGAGTTTTTAAAGCCAGTGTCCCCGGTGGATGGTACTTAAGGACTGTCAGGTTCTGCCTACTCAGACTTTAAGGAGAGCATTAATTTTTGCAGTAGTTGGTCTCCAGCTCTGTCTGTCTCAGGAGAAAGCCCACGTCCATGGGCAGCAGCCAGAAGATCCCATGGATAGGAGAAGCTTTCCTGTATGTGTAATTGAAAGGTGATGACATTATTTGGACTTGCATATCTGTCCTTTGCTTACATGTTTGTGAGCTGCGCTATGGAAACACAGAGATATCAGTGGTGGTGAATCTCAAAGATGCTTGTCGTTATGGGGATGCACTTGGCATCTTTGTCATAATTTTTAATTTGTTCTTGACACTGAGACCATAATAAAGGAAAACCACTAGAAACTGTCTTGATTAAAGGCTGATACAAATTAACTTGCAGACTTTGTCAATTTATCATACTATACAGTGCTGTGGCAGTCTATTTTCAAATGAAACATAGGTTTAAATCCGTAAGCCTTTTCAGCCCTACAGGGGAGGGGGTAGCTGATGTCTGCTTGCTTCAGGAAGGCATGAAATTCATTACTGTCTTCTGAAGCTGTGAAATTAACTGTTTCACTCCTACATGATGGGCGCTGAATCACAGATTTAGCGGATTAATCACGCTGACTTTTGCATAGCTTTTACCTAGCCCTCATCCTTTGGCAGGAGGGGAAGGAATACTAACTAATGTCCTGTAAACAGAGCCTGCTGGTAGAGGAGTAAATTCTGGTGCTAATTTCAAACAGTGGATAATGTGCTTGTGGAATATTTCCCCCAAATTTCATAGTGGATGAAACCTGCTGAGTAAAACACCATTATCTCCACTGCTAACCCTTATATGTTTGGGGATTTTTTTCCATATAGCAATTCTTTAACCTGCACTCACCTGCAGGCTTGCTGCCACTGCTAAAAATGATGTTTTCTGTGTGAGCTGAAGCATGGCACAGTGAAGCTGATCATTTCACATCTCACCCTGAGGCAGCTGCTGGTTTCTAAAGCTTTGTAATCTTCCCCTAAAAAGACAAGGGAGCTCAGAGGAACTGCTGTCCCATAGCATCCATGCTGAGGAGGGGTTTGGTTTCATCCCCTCACCACCTTCCCCCCAAAATCCAGCTTTTCCAGTATCTTGCCTGATAAGTGTCTGGACGAAGGCTGTCACATAAGTCAGTAGCATACCATTTTGGGGGCATTAGGCAGATTAGCAGAGTAGGAAATTTTTGTCTTGCTGAAGAAGGGATTGGGACCACATATTCTGGATGGCTGTTAAGGATACAGGGCTTCCCGTACCACACATCTTTCACTTGAGGATTTTCTGTGCCTTGTGGTTAGTTACTCAGCACGGTGTGGGACGGGCTTGCACAAGGTGGGGCTGTAGTCTGTGCTTTGGATATCTGTGGCACACCTGGAATATGATGATTTTTGGACTGTGATGTATGTTGAGAGAGTATATTGGAGAGATGTCATAAGGAGGGAGTAGCTAGGGATATTCTCCTGTGAATTTTAGAAGATGAGGTAGTATGATCTTGGACCAGTGCTGGTTTAGGCTTTTGTACTGTTTTGCATCTCATGTTTTTTTCCTTAGAGATATAATGTATTGCCGGTGTGCACAATCCTTGCATTTATAAATTTCTTACTCAGAGAATTCATGGAGTGCAGATGTTCATAAAACACATTCATGTCTTGAAAACTCTGCTCGCCTGTGGTGAGTGGGAAGCTTTCCCAGGTAAGCTAGAGAACCACTGTAGTCGGTTCCTGAATAAATGAACCTTTCATCATTTATGGGAGGACGGGGGGAAACATCACCTTGCTGTGATGGACGCAAAGAGTGCCTTCCAAATGTGAACACCGTGCAGGCGAATGCAGCGCTGTCTTCTCTGTTGTGAGCTCAGGGGCTTCAGCAGCTGGGAGCTCCCTGCAGCAGGTACCAGGTAAAGGATGTGGAGTATAACAATTTGTTGGTATCTGTGCAAGCTGTTTGGCAGATACAAGGGTCTGTCTGAATTGAAGCAGTATCAGTGGCTAATGGGGTTTTCATGATAAATGGGAATTACTACTGCTGTTAAATGTGCTTATATATACAAAATACATCTTGAACATGCATATATGCATATATATACAAATGGATATATGCATCTCCTGTGCAGAAACAAGCATTTTGTCTCCATACTCCATTTGCCCAGGGGGAGACAGCAGCTGGCAGCAACATGTGCGGGGACAACACTGGTTAAACAGAATAGCTCCTTTACACACAGATATTTTGCATACAATCAGCTGGGGCGGACTGGAGCTTGCTCCTTTTAAACGTGAAGGAAAAAAAGCCTCCTGGGCACTTCTCACCTGCTGAGGCTGCAGCAAAACCTTTGTGCAGTCTGTGTTAGCTTGGAGGTGGAATGGTTTATGACTCTTTGGGAAGGCGTCTCTCAAGCTCAGAGGGTGTAATAACGGATATTTAGGTATTTCTGCTCAAGTAGGCCTGCTGTTTTAGTGCTGGCTGGTCAGTTGAGCTCCTGTGGCAAATGCTCAGATGAGAACCTTGTGGACCCCAAAAGACATCATCAGGAGAGTGAATGTATGTTCCTGACTAATGCAATTCTCTTAGTTTAGTTATTGTGTTTAAAATTGATGAAAAATAGCCTCCAGCTTTTAGGAGGGATTTATGAATGTTTAAGTGATCACACAGTCCCTGTAAAATGGTGTTCCTCACTCGTCTGTTCAAAGGCACTGTGGTGTAAATCTGAGATTACTGATGGTGGGTTTTAGCGTTAGACCTCTGACCTGTCATCTTCTGCATGGAGCACAGCCTTGTAATTCAGCTGTGCTTTCCCACATTGCATCTTGGAATAAGGTCCTGTTGGAAGGTGTTTACATTTGAACTAGTTGCAAGAGAGACTCCAAAATTCTTTTTCTTCCACTAAGCTAATGCAGTACACTGCTGCCTCAACTTGAAGAGATGAGTTTTCTCTAGCAACACCCAGTATTAAGCTTTGCATTTGGTTGTTTGCTACTGTTTTTGTATGAAACCCTTAAAAGCTCTGTGCAATACATATCTTCATCAGTGGTGCTGTCGCAGGATGGAGCCAGGACTAGATTTAACTCTGTGGGATGGATTTCCAGTCTCAAGACATAGCAAAGAGAGGAGGTTCAGCTGTCTTTCTCTGCAACATCATTCCTGAGCAGTGATGTCTGTGGGCTTCTTACCTCTTTCCTCTGAGGAGCTCTGCAAGGGACCCATGGACTTGGTGCCAGGGACAGGTGTGATGCGCATGCTTATCACAAAATGAATACTCATGGTTGAAGACCACGAAGGTAGTCCATAAAGGCAGAGAAACAAGTTGCTAGAAGCAGAGCTGGACACTGGTGTGCAGCAGTTTGCATTTATTGCAGTTGGCTCTGCAGTAGGTATATTCTGCACTTCCCTTTTGTAGTCTTGAAAAGCAGAGTTGAGCTATCAGAGCTGAACTGTAGGGGACTTGCAAGGAGAGGGGTATTCCTGAGTGTATCATCTCTCAGCTTCAGTTGCAACAGAGCTATGGACCGTGTTGCTCAACAGGCAGGCAGCTCCTTAGGTAAGCACTGATTTTGCAATGCACAGCTAACAAANCCCCCCGTTTTCTAGTGGCTTCTGTCTGTGGATGAAAATGAGTTTCAGGGCCCCAAAGCTCTGAATGTATGCTAACCAGGTTCCAGCCTTGGTTCTCTTCTCCAAGTTGTAATTAAATTTTAAAATAGAAAAGTGATAGGAATCTTTGCGCAGGGGACACTCCTCATACCGTAGAGTTAAACTGCAGCTTTTGGGTACTGCTCCGACAAAGCTCTGAAAGTCTGATTAACCTAAAAGGGATGAGGTGTGCCCTGGTTGATGCCAGATAAAACAAAGCACTCGCACGTGTGGTGAACAACTAGATTGTTTCTTCTCTACCTGTTTTTAGCAGCTTCCCAGCCTTCATTTGCTTTGATATCATTGTCAAAGAGATTGGTGTAGGGTAGCATGCAGGAGGAGATGTGCCTCCAGCCCTGTGTCCTGCTCCTCGTGTGAGGATGGCATTGGTGGTAAAGGCAGCTGCCAGCTCTGTGTCAAGCTTGGTGTGATGAATAAGTGCAAGAAGACGCTCCCCCCCCCCCCC
>VYZW01036889.1:289143-329488 GCA_013401315.1 Balaeniceps rex | reverse complement strand
CCCCCCCCCCCCCCCCAAGGGGTTGGGGAGGAAAGGTGGGTTGTCTGCATTTCATTTTTGTTTGGGGACTGGTGTTAATTGCAAAGGCAGATTTAGCTCTGGTCTAAGCATATGTATTTCGGCACTAAATGTGAGCAGTTGCTGTAGCAAGTAGTGTTTATTGCATACCTTTGACCACCTCACCCATTGATCTCTGCCCGGTCACCAGCTATTTCTGGTGCTCTGAGCCTGAGCAGCAGTGGTCCCCAGAAGAAGGCTGTCTCGCACACGGTGGTTTGTCTTCTCACTGCCGGCGTGGATTTTTCATTGTCTTTAAAAGTGAAACGCTTCTCTCAACATTCAGGGGTTGGTCCTGCACAAGACTGGTTAAGGCAGGCTGGTTTGCAACCCTGCAGAGCGATATGTTACAGTCCTACAGTACTGAGAAAAGAGAGGTGGTCAGCTTCAGACACGCTGTGTTTGCTTCCAGGGCACAGTATAGCTGTGTCTTCTATGCAGAGATGCAGAAAGGTAAGGATAAATTTACAGAAAATAATAACCTATTGAAGTAGAAATAATAGCTGTAAAGGAAACTGGACGGTCTTTTCTGAAAAAAAGAATCTGGATACCAAGTTTGCCATCAAAATATTCAAAAAGACTAGTGCAGGTATGCTTAAACAAGGATTTATAGTGAGTGAAACTGAGAAAATTGGCTTTATGTTTTTTTTTAAACCGCAGAAGTATAGTGTGGAGAGAGATTACCGCTCTTCTGCCTCTGCATACAGCTGCATGCGAAGACTTCACAGCTGTATTTTCTGAACATCTTTACAAAACTCACCTAGATTTCCCAGTTAAAGACCTTGCAGCTGCTAACAGTTCTGCCGTTTGATAGCAGCTGCTGTATTGACAAGTGCATTTTTATCATGGGAGATGCCAGTGGAGTGGAAACGAGCAAGAAACAACTGTTTATATAATCCGCACTGTAGAGATCAATTACTGCGAAGACAAGACGTTCGCTTGTCTGCAGCAGCATGCACCTTGAACTGCACTCTCTATAAATAGCTGCAACGCCGAGCAGCAGCGTCTTCCAAGAAGTGCCAACTTGAACGCCTTTGTGTTCTCCTGGTGCAAGCAGGGACGTGGTAAACTGCTCTTTTAAGTGAGAGTAGTTCCCACAGTGGTGAAAGCAGGTGCTGTGAGAGTCTCTGGGCTCATTTTTTTGGAGGTTTGAAAAGTGCCTCTTCCTTACCTGAACTCTGCTATACAGAATTTCGTGCATATGATAACGCTTCCTTTCTTATTTGTAACGGTAATTGTCAAATTAGTATTCAAGCAATATAACTGATTTATCAGTTGAAGCTCTTCTGGGACTCTTGTAGCAACTCTTATTCCTAGTACATCTAGAAAATTCTCTCCAGTTTTACATTAAATATTTGGAGTTGGTGATTCTTTAAGTTGCAATTAAAACTGCATGTGTCAGGAACATGCTTGAGGTCAGCTCTAGAGATACGTGTCTGCATGGTGGTTGCAATACTTGCTTTCTTTAAGTGGTTGACATGTTTTTAATCAGAATCGTTGACAAGCATGGAAAAAATAAACAAACTGGTACTAAGAGTTTCAGCTACAGATTGCAGTCCAGGTATTGCAACCTTGAGCCACAGCATTTGTGGTGATGCCTGGTTTTTTTAATTGCTTCATTCTTTTTTCCCCTCGTAGTCTAGTAACTCATTACACAGAGAGTAAAGCTTTCCTTTTTCTGGATCATACCGTGAGCCATACTTCTACAGTAAGCTTTTTGAAGCCAGATGAAGACACTGATGACCATGTCAAGGACTTTGCCTTTGCTGACTTCCAGTAAATTGGGATGTTTTTCTTTGCCGTAACGGGGGTTTGGGAAGTTCTTACGTGAGCATTCCTGTTGAAGTTGGGTTGGAGAGTCCTGGGAGGGTTTTGCTGTGCTGCAGGATCACTTGCTTGGATAACTTCCCTCCCCAACAGGACACTGGCGATTTAGCAAAAATGTTTCTTTTCCATAATCATCATTTCTTATTCCTTTCTCTATTCCTTCTCCTTTCTGTTTCTAAAGCAGAGGTTCTCTAATGTCAGAGAGAAGGGCTCAAGCAAAATCTGTTACGGGTTTTGCATTTTTTTTCCCAAACATCACTCCTGCTTTAGATTTCTAAAACAAAACAAAAAAACCCCAACCCATACTTCTGCTTCAGATTTGATGATTTGAAATTATCTATGTGCAACTCTTCCAGAGGTGTGACCACAGTTCCTTGTACCGGGGTCTCTTTCATCTTGTTTGCTCTCCTGAGATATCTAACGTGGCAATAAATTATCTACTGCTGCCCTTGCTGCTTAACAAGTTCTTGTGAACTCTTAATTAAGGTGTTGGGGGGAACACTCTAAAAAAGATCTGCACTCTGAATATACTTCTCATATTTATGTAGCATACATGTTTTATTGACTTTAGTTTTTAAATGTGTCCATTATTCAGAAGTGGTAAAGCTGTAAGAGCCACCCTGGTCATGCCAAACAAGTGTCAATAAAACCTCCAACCACATTACTCGCTAGATGCTGTAATTTGCTGTCTCCTTTTTTTTTTTTTTTTTTTTTTAAACATTCAAGACTGCTCAAAAAAAGACAGGTACTTGGGAGAGAGGAAACTAGGTTGTTACTGCACAGGATTTCAAAAGAAGAAAATCTCTGCTGGAAATTAGACCCTTTCTAAATAAACAAGACAGTTTTTTCCCCAGTTGTAGGCTGATCTTGTTGCCATAACCTAGTTACTGGTAGTGAGATGTTTGACTGGCTTTGGTTGTGACCGGTGCTTCTAGAGCCTTTTTTTTTTTTAGTGTGCAAAGAAGCCCTCCTGGTAAGAGTACCAGGAGCATAAATTGTATGGTGTTTAGATGGGGAAAGCAGTTTAAATCAAAATAACTTCCCATCCTACAAAAATCTTGAATCTATTCTGACGCTTCTTCTAATGCTAGTAATTGGATTGTGTGAAATCCTAAAAATGGTGAGCAAAGTCAGAATCAGTATTGCCCAATGGTATTCCTTGTGAGTGTGTTCTTGCTGGTTTCCTGAGTTAGAAGTCATAATTTTATTTGTGGTATAACAATATATACTGACCTTTATGACAGTAATCTTTCACAGCAGTTAATCTTGATAATGAAAAATCTGTGGTCATGGGTGTACAAAGTACAAAACTTCTGATGTAAAATACTAGGAAAAGCTGAAATGCAAAAAGGTGATGGAATTGCTTTGAAATAATTTTTTTTGTCTCTTCACGAGGTGTCAATGAATGCATAAGCATTCTTTGCAGCTGGGAAAGATGTTTTGTTTTTAATTTTAGCCCTGTTAATAAAGTCTTGTCATGTATGTCAATGAAGCAGAAAGAAAATTACTACAGAGCTAAGTGTAGGTTGTCATTAAAGCTGATTTCCTGCATTAAGCCAAAAACAATACAGGATTTAATTTCTGGACTTCCTAAATATGTTAGTCACGCTGGTGGTTTCCTAAAACCCAAACCCTAAGAGTTACAGAAATTTACCATGGGAACTATATTTGAAAGTATTTATTTGCTCTTGTCTGTCACCTTGTCCTGATCTTCACATGTTGATCTTCTGCCTTCTCTATTTTTAAGATAATGCGCTTCAACTTCCAGCTGTTGATACTTGCAGACAGCTGCTTGTAGTGTCCTGCCTGAAAAATCCCTTCCTCTCTTTGTCTGGCCAACGAAATAAGAAGGGATCTGTTGTTTGGAGAGCACAGCTGAAGTCGCATCCTGCCAGATTCTTGGGCAGCAATGTAACAGGGGAAAGAATCCTGCCGTAACTGCATGGGCACTGACTAGCTTGCTCATAGTAATTGAGAACTCAACACTACTTAAAAAAAAGTCTTCCAACCAGATAATTTACTATAAACAGAGAAAGGGAGGTTTCCTGGGAGCTAACTATAAAAAATAGCAGTTCTTAAGTTTTTGAACCTCAGATTACATGATTTGTTCTAGTGCTGTCCCTTTGATAGCACCTCATTGTCTGCAGTCTCACTTGCTCTCAAGTATGAGCTGCCAGAAGGTTTTTGGGCATCAGTTATTTTAGTGGCTTGTAATACCTTGAGCTCTAGAGTGTATTTAACTCTGTTGGCTTGCGTATTTGACGTAGCGCTTAATAACAACATGGGACTGAATGTGTTCATACTGAAAAATATGAAATCAAATTAGCTTTTTAATTTCCTTCTCAGCAACATGCTGCAGTGCTTCATGAACTAACTTCATGAGGGTTTTGTGCTTTGAGTTGTGGGTTTTTGTTTGTTTGTGTGTTTTTTTTTTTTGTTTGTTTGTTTTTTTTTAATGATGACTAAACCAGAAACCAAGGAGGGAGGACAACTGTAGTGCTGCGGTATTAAACTTGCTGTAATTCACTCTTTCATGATAATGTGTTTCTGAGAAATCTTCTTTCCCTGTTTTCTGCCCTCCTCTCTCTAACTATTTTCATCCTGCTGAGTTAGATCTGGTATTCTTGTGTTGGTGGAATGACTTCTCCTTAGGCTGGTCCCACCTGCAGTAACGCAGAGTTGTCGAACTTGAGCACCTCCAGCCTTTTAGACTTGTTCCTTTTGAGCCAGCTGGAAGGGTTGTGTTATGGTGAAAACTCTTTCAGGTCTTGCTGTTAAGTTGAAATATCTTCTTTATAGTGGAGGAGCACTTTTTAAATATGGCAGTGGGTAAGTGGCAAGGGCAGGACTGGGTCCAGGCTGTGGAGGGGCTCTGGGCAGGCAGCTCAGTGCAGGAGCAGACAGGGTGACACGGGCTGTGTCCATGCTGGGAAGGGGCTGGTGCTGAAAGGTGTGCATGTGTCTCACAGGGGCTCACTTCATACTGGCTCTAATCTATTGTGTGGACTGAATATCCATGAGTGGAGAAAGTCCATTAGGTGTGCTCTTGGAGTACTTCTTCTGGATTAATTTTTCTGCCAAGAAATCTAGTTTGTGTGCTGAAATGTCTCTGAGATACAAACCAGAACATGGTTTAAGTGGTGTGTCCCAGGAGATGCCCTTCTGAAGTGCACTGGCCCAAACTGAAATGTTAATGTGGATGTACCCTGTGTCTAAGGTACTTGCTGTTTTCATTCTGTTTTCTCCTGGGATCCTGGGTGAGAGCTGCCAGCTTGGTTTAGCATTTTTTTTCCAGCTAACTTTAAGAAAATGGTGGGAGGAGGTGAGCCTTGTGGACTTGCAATGGTGGGCACTTCCATCGGTTGGCCTGTTCTTCACCCACTCCTGAACGGAGCTAGTAGAGTTACTTTCCCTGGGTCATTGCAAGGCAGCTGGGTCCAGACTGCAGCTGGAAGGAGAGGTGAGGGGCTGGGAAATGCAGGTGGTGATGAGGGAGGCCTCAAAACACCAGGAGCTGGAGGGCTGTGGGTGATGCATGGATCAGGAAGTCTCTTTTGGGAGCTCAGGTGCAGAACATAGGTGCAGAACATAGACTTGTTCCAGCAAAGCCAGCTCAGAATCCAGAGGCTTTGGGATGGATTGCCATGCTAGCAGAGCTGGAGGTCAGGGAGCATAGGTTTGGTCCAGGCTATGGGGCAGATCTTGGCACCCTTTTCCAGCCCCTCAGAGGGAAAGATGGTGTCTCATTTAGGCAGACTGCTGGAGAAGAGATGTGTGGTGTTCTAGGTGCCTTGGGAACCTGAGCATCATAAAGGTGCATCTTGGATTTAAGAGTTACTTCAGAAGTCGTGCTTGTTTGTATCTTCTTACCTACAGCTGCATTTGTCTTGAAATGATTTATGAAAAGATTAGTATGAAACAATATCTACAATTTATTTTGTTGTTGGCAGGATCTTTGTATATTCTCTTTTGTTTCCTAATTGTTTGCAGGAACATAATGGTGTCATTTTCATGAGTTAATTATGGTAGAAGTTTTTTATGCTCTCTTTGTGTGTGGTGGGGAGAGCTACAGCAGCACAGCACCAGCCTACTGCTGGTGGCAGGCACCTTCCTGTGGCTCAGCAGCTCATTCCCCCAATTCCCACCTCTTCCAGCTAGGAGGAGAACCGAGGTTTTTGTGATCTATGCTGTTTCTCCCAAATTTTCAAATTCAAAGTCTAGTCAGAAGGTGTGACTTCCTTGAGTGCTTTTGTAAGCCCTGCGGGTGTGGTGGTAGGATACCCATCCCTGCTTTTGGGGCAGATGTGGCCTTACTGAAGTAGGAAGCATGCTTCTGACTCAACCATCTTCCTGAAAGTGTGTCAGCTCCTTCAAGAGAAGGCTGCAGCTGTCTCATGGCATGGCTCTAGACTGTAGACTTTCCAGTTGGACTGCTCAGAAGATGAAGGTATGGAGTCAGGTCATGTTTGCTTTTCATGATGTCTCTTCTAGATATGTTGGACTGAGATGCATGGAGAGTATAGAAAAATGCCGTCTTTATCTACATTTGTGAGCACGCTATGCAGAGCCTGCATGAAGTGCAAGGAAAGTGGAACCAGTGCAGGGTCAGCAAGAAGGACTATAGCTTGGGGTCAAGTCAGCTGCTGCTTTTTGCTTTTTCCTGAAGGCACCATTATGAAACAGGGCAAAATGTTTCTGTCCCCAGCCACAGACCTCTCTGGTCCTGCTCTTCATGCTCCTGTGAAGCTTGTGGGAAAGGAAAAGGGAAGGGAAAACGTCTTTACCATGGAGGGAGAGGGAGTAGACTTAAGCTGGGAATAGAGAGGTCAAAATACATGGCTGACAGCGTGGCAGCCCTACTGTCAAACTACAGGAAGTCAGTGAGGTCTGGTTATAGGTTATCCCTTAACTCCACTGGGATTATGCCTTAACTCTATTTGACATACTAATCCTTCCTGCTAAGCTGTAGGGAAGTACAGAAAGATGCTAATAGTACATTTGTGCCTGAAGATTTATTACAACTCTGTTACCTAGGAAAATCCAAAATGTATTTTAGGGGGGAGGAGGGAGAATAAAAAAACACCGTATTGTAAGTGGTCCGCGTTTGACTCTAAAGCATTTCGTGATAGCGCTGAGCATTTGAGTGCATCAGCAAGTTTGTCCACATGCTGTTTTTATGCAAGTGTTACGGTCTGACAAGTATGAATCACCCGCTCAGCTCTTGATTTACGTCAATCAAACCACATTTAAGAGAGGCTTTGTTTGCAGTTTTGAACACAAGACCAAGGCAAGTGTGCAAGTGACTGCTTTGAGCAGATCCTCTTGAAACTGGGTTCAATGGTCCAGGCTCAAACTCTGGGGAGAGAGCCTATGGTTCAAGTGGGAGATGAGAAGTTGATGTTCTTTTCCTTCCAGTTCCCCAGACCCCTCCTGCTGGTATACTGAATTGTCACTGAACTCTTTGAATCTATAGGTTTGGGCTTGTGTTTGAGAGACCTATCTGTGCAGGTTTCTTTGTGTAAGCACGGGGTTTATTCCCAAGGTTGCTGTGATTTAGTGTTTTTATGTAAAGGGATACAGATTTGTCTTTACATTTAATTATTGGCTGCCCGGGGAAGTGGTCGAGTCACCATCCCTGGAGGTATTTAAAAGACGGGTAGACGAGGTGCTTAGGGACATGGTTTAATAGTGGACAGGTACGGTTGGACTCGATCTTAAAGGTCTTTTCCAACCAAATGATTCTGTGATTTGTTGGATTTTTTTTTAATAAGAACTTAATCAAATTAAATTCATTACAGAATCATCTTTCCATATCTCCAAACGAGGGAGTCCTTTTTTCCAGAATTATCTATACTTTTAGACAGTAAGTCTGTACTTTCTGACCTAGAAACTGTGACTGCAGCAGGATCACGAGCCAGGCAATGTCAGTGCCGAAATGGAGCTCCCACCTTGAAGCGGAATGCAAGCCCAGAAATACTTTGGCAAACTCAGCCTTGGGGTGGGACACAACTTCATGCTGCTGATGTGCAGAAAGTCTTTTGGAGAGGCATTACAAAAAAAGCAACAACCCTAAAACCCACAACAGTCTTATCTGCCCTTCACTTAAAATTGCTGGTACCTAGCTAGAGATCTTTAAAATAAGTTATAGAGCTGTTCCTGGAAATATGCTGAGGTTTTATTTGCTCCTTTTTGAAGCCCTCTTGGTGAACATTTGCGTAGCAGTTAGGCAAACTGTAAGGTGCATGCTGTCTTGTCTGTGAGGTCCACTGTAAATCCTTTTCCTTTTTTTTTTTTTTTCACCTCTTAGTAGGTGAGAGCAACCGTATTTCCTCCTTTCATCTCTCCTCCCAGCCTTCAGGACCCATATCTGAGGTCCTCCCTAGCTCTGATGTTCCTGTGCAAGCATGCTCTGCTTTCTCTTGTCCTAAACCCACCCTTGACCTAGTTCATTCTCAAACCACTTCCCTGCCTCTTCCTCTCTCCACACTTTCAGCTCATTGAAGTCTCTTCTCATTCCCGTCCCCCTCTGGCACCAGTCCCTGTGCTCATCAAAACATTGATCTCATGGCTGTAGGCTTGCCAGCATAATAAGGCCACTGCTCTTCCAAACACTTTTTTTCCCCTCTTACAAACACAGAAACATTTTTTTTCCCTTCATTGGACTTGCTCTCACTATTTTTCAGGCTGAAATTAGAGGATTAATTCCTGCTTTCCTGCTGACAGTCATGGAAACAAGCTGATTTCCAAGTGTCAGGATGCTGATCCTTATCTCATTCAGTGCCCAAAGAAGGTAATAAAATAACTAAGTTGCTGTAACAGATGCAGCGCATGGGCATATGGCAGTCTATTAATTACTCATGTTCTACGCAACTTTTAAAATAAATCAATAAATGTTGATAAAACACTAGAGAGCATACAGGGGGTTTTTTCCCTCTGCCCATATTTTCCTCCTCTGGACTCTCCGATCATCAATTTTGGCTGGTTTTAACTGTCTGTTTTTTGGACAACCTTAGCGTTTCCCTGTGGAAATGAACACTAACAGGTCTGCTTGCCTCCTTCTCCAGACTTGGCGATGTCATTGCTAGCTGGTTTTAATCATTGGAGGCAGACTGGCAAGGAGGTAGCTGTTTTTATCAGTTCATTACATCATATATTTGCAGGATGGTAGTTCATAGCATCTATGAAATTACTTGGAGGTAAAGATGAAACAATCTTCCTGAGTGTTGCAAAGAACCCTCATGTGCCCAACCATTATTTTTTTCCTTAAGTAAATTTCTTTTTTTGGGTTGTTACAACAGTTATTGCCATGGTCTTCAGTATTGTTTTACTGGTCAACTTGATGGACTCTTGTCCACGTTAAGTGTGGTGCCAGATAGGTGATCCATGCATTTGCTAATGCTTACAGATTATATGACTGATAAACCTGGTTTTCTTTATATGCTATTAATAAAACAGAAGTGGGTTGGTTTGAAGAGTCTGGTCATACTATTTTGTCTGTTGGTCCTCCTGGTCTAGTGATGGCAGAGCTATGACGTCAACAATGTTGGTGCTTACCATGGTGCTTCTGTCCAGGTGCTTGTTTCCTCCGCAGTGTTTCGGCTACTCAAACTCAATTGTTGCATATAGGAAAGGTGAATGTAAAATAGATAAAAATAATAATAAAAAAATTAAAATTTCTCTTGAAAGTGGGCGAAATAGGTCTGTCCTTTGTTTGAAATCTTGTATTGATCCTTTCTCTTTGATTAAAGATGTGTCAGAGGAGGTGTTGGGGGTCTGTGTGTGGGAACTGTATCTTTCTTTTCTTGAGGTTTCTAAGTGACAACGTCCTGTTTGCATATGCTTAAAGAGGACAACTTTAAGAAGGGACCTGTTCTATCATTGCGTTTTATCACAGACAACCACATGCAGACATAGCTTTTATATAAGGAAAAAAAAATGTTTGCAAGTTGCAATGTTAGTTCCACCTTGGTGTTTAGGAGCACTTTGGGGAGGTGCCCTTAGGCAATCCAGCTGCACTTGTGTGGGGTAGGAGATGTGACAGAAAAAGTCCACTGGAGTCAGGCGGTTCCCTAGAGCAGAAATTCTCCTCTGATTTGTAGGATATTTGACAAATTCCAGTTGTTTAATGAAGTACCCATGTGGATTCCTAGTTGTCTTTTGGTTGAACATTAGAAATGCCCTTGCCCTAAGACTAGCGCTTTCTGACACTCCTTGTCTTGCAGGTGTTCTCTGGCTGAGCTGACAAGTGGCTGCTTAACCTCTGGTGCTTTTGCTGGTACTTGGCTACCTAACACTGCTTTCACAGGCTCGAAACCCCAAGAATATAGCGTAAAATCGAAGAGTAGTTGGTGATATGCCCAGACTGATGCTGTTGTTAGAAGGGTATTTCCCTGCTAAAAAGTTGTAAAGATCAACGGTCACCAGCTGCAGTGACTGAATTGTTTTTAAGCACCTTTTGAACTTTGGTTTATAAGCAACTGCATTTCGAAATTAGCGAATGGCTGCACTTAAGGCTAATGAGTGAGTAAAAGGGCACCGTGTTACAAAAGGCTTTGAAGAAACCGAGACTGTTCTTGGACTTAGAAAAGGGAGGACTTACAAACCCAGCGTAGTACTGGGCTGGATTTTTTTTAAGGTTGCATGTGACCAGTTCAGTGGTCTATCTCCAAATGTCTTATACCCTTGCAAGCTTTGAAATGTTTAAGAATGCAGGTCTTAATCCAGCAGCTGCTTTATGTTGAAGTGTAATTCTGATTTGGCAAACGGTAGGTGCAGTTGCACAGCGTCGATCTCCTCCCGAGCGTGTTTCAGTATCTCCTTTAGACCATGAACTCAGCTTACAAGAGGAGATGTGTAGCTGGTGGTGCCTTCTCAGCTGGAGGAGGGAGCTGGGCTGCTGGTGCTCCATGCTGCATGCAAACCGGCAGCCTTGGTGACATGAGCGGGACTTCCTTGAGGTGGTGAGTTTGCCCAGGCTTCGATTCTGCTCCATTGCCACCGCAGGCTGCAGCAATAACACTTCTGCCTCCAAAAAAATCAGAGATGGCTATTAGAGCAGGCTCTTGAACAGTCCTGCTAGAGGTCTTTCTGGAGGAGAGCTGCTCAGCACAAGTGTGTCTGCTCAAGGAAAATCTAGGGCAGGGGAAGAGAGGAGGCATTTCATAGAAGATCTTTCCCTGTTTGTCCAAAGCATGCAAAGTGGGGCATTTTTTAGGTTTGCCTTGCTTTTGTGATAGCTTGTGGCCTGGCAGATGGGAGAGGCAGAAAGCTGAGCCGAGGAAGAAATCAGCCTCCCTGAGAAGACCCAAATTCGAGGGGAAAGCTGTGATCAGTCAAACCATGCTTAATTTTGGCACCTCCTTTGTGCTTCATCTCCTTTCCTAACTGTGTATCCTGAACAAGCTGAAAAAGTAGGAGGGGAAATACTTTTTCCATCCTAAACTAAAGGAAAGCTTTTGGTAGTAAGTAATTCAGTGGAAATTAAAGTTAATTCTTTCTATTAGCTTGACTTAAGTGGAAATTGTTAAGTACTCCAGGATTCTGTCATTCTGTAACCTAAGACTGCAGTTTGAAGTTTTTCAGGATGTTTTTGCTTTTCTTCACCAGCTTTCCAAGTCCTCAAGTTGTTTGTCAACTTTTTGAAGATCTTTTCAATGAAAAATCTTCATGTCGTGTTTTTCTTTTTTTTAACTCTTTGTAAGTAATACTTCTGGGCTCGAAACTGTCAATATTAAGTTAACACAAAATCCATAGGCCAGAGCCTCCTGTTTTATGCTGGTTTAGTGAGTCAAGTTCGGGTTTATTAGATAACTACATATGTTTCAAAAATGTTTTTACGCTTCAGCAGTGTACCAGCTGAAGGGCTTTCAGAGTGCAGTCTGGAGCCTGGCTCTTTGATCTCCCTGGGGATTATGCAGACAGAAACGGGTGGAAAATGTACCTATGTGTATGATTTGAACTTCGAGCTGGGATTTTGACTTTAGGTGAAAGTTGTTTATTTTTGAGAAGTTCTGCAAAGGCTTGGTCCTTTGGAAATATAAATTAACCCTTGATTGACTTGTTCCTAGTACCTCAAAATGTGGGTCTTATTTTGTATTAGTGAGTTTTTTTAAGTTTTTTTTTTAATTATGATTTTGTTTTATTTAATCCACTTGCTGGTTTGCAGGCACAGTTGCTATGCTTCAACCGAAAAGCTAGCACAGAGGCAGGAGTAAGATGGAGGAGCAAGATGGAGAAGGAAATGGGACCTGCCGAAGCAAGTACTCATGGCAGAGGAGATATTGGTGGTTAAGCCAGTTGGGCAACCCGTGAGCTTTCTGCTCTGGGGCCTGAGCTCCACGCATGCCTTCAGTGTTGGTGTGCAGTACCCTTAGCTGGAGGTGGCCATCCTGTGGAGAAGAGGAGGTTATAGCTTGGGTTATCTTGGTGGCTGTGGCCCTGTAGTAGAAAGGGTTTGCAGTGGGGCTGCTCTCGTTATGCCTTGGAAGGAATTACTTCCTTTTTGGTATTAGTTAATGACAGTAAAATTTTGCCCTGAATCTTACTAGGAGCTTGAGTTTTCCCTTTTAGGCTTAAGTACTGTCAAACTCCAGGCTTAGCATCTTTGTATTCAGTCCCTACCTACATCCACATGCTTCTTCCACTTTCCTTCTTATGGCGCTCATTGTCTGATGAAACACTTGGTGGCAGAAATGAAAGAAACTTCTTCTCTTCCATACCACTCATTGCTCTAAAAGTCCCAAGTGTTTAAAAATCGGCCTGCTGTGTTTTCTTTATTCTGATGTGTTATTTTCCAAAGCAGGTCTTTGTCTCTGCAGCAAATGTGAAGCGTGGCTGTGAATTTGTCGGTTGTGTTGTATATATTGTGGGGTTTTTGGGGGATTAGCCTTAAGTAGTTGTGTCTTGCGTTACGCACATGCATGTATATATTTTTTTTTTTGTATATGGGGCAGCAGCATAGTCTCATGTAGCAAGTGTGCGATATTCTGTGTGGAGGAGCTGCTGCTGGGTGCTGCCTGGCGGTACGTACGTAAAAGCTCAGCCATATAATACCAGCACCAGATTAGTGCAATGCCTCCTTAAGAGAGAAGATTCCTAAACTGTGGGTAAACAAGAGCCCCATTGACCTGTGTGTTTCTAAACTGCATGTTCAAAGTCCTTTTTGATGACTTCTATATATGGTATCTACTTTCGAGGACAGATAATAATTTTATGTTTTATTTTGTACTAAAACCCACCATATTGCAATGGATGGCTTGCCTTTGTAATGGTGTCCACAGGAGTAAAAATAGCTTTGCCTTACGTGGTTTTATTAATCATTTGATGTGTGTTTAGGGAATGCCACATAAGGTGCTGCCAGCATAGCAGGAACAGATTGACTGCCCTTCCCTGAGGCGAGGGCTGGCTGAGCTCCCCACCTCTGTGAGAGCCACCAAAGCAATGCCTGAAGAACTCTCTCTTTCCACTTCTCCACCAGCAGACCGAAAACCAAACCGCTTGCAATATTTACCCCATTCTGCTGTGTATTCGCGCGTTGGTGTGCCCTGTAGAGGAAGAAGTGAGTCTGGATGGAGTTGTGTGCGAGGCTTGTGGAGGAGCCCTGTACTGAAGACCCCTGTTCACATGGCCTCCTCCTGGTGTTTCTTTGCTTTGTACCCCCTCGCTTAGCTCAGGCGAAATGTAAGGCTGCTCCCTTCCAGCGCTCTTGGGCGTGGAGGTGCCTGCGTGGTCACAGCTGCCATCGACAGCTACAGAAAAGGAAACCACAAGTTTTTTCTGTCTTTGATCCCAAGTTGCTACTAAAGGATTTCAATTACAGATGTTCAGCTCTCTACGTCACTAAAGCTGCCTGTGGCTCCAGGTTTCAGGTTTTCTCCCGTGGCTTCAGGGTGCAGCTGCAGACACAGACTCTGAATTTACGGCACTGAGGTAGGATTTAGCCCTCTGAAGTTGCTCCTACCCATGAACGGTTGTGATTTGTTTCAGTGAAAATGAAGTGAACCAAGGAGAGACCAGGCTGGCAGGCCGTTTCTGAGGACAGCAAGCACCTGGAGAACCCACCATGTCATCTGCTAGTGATACTTGCAGTCTGAACTGCATTTTATTGGCTCTTCTTTTGGTTTTGCTTCTGCCTGTGACTGGGATGCAGAAGCTGTTGCTTCCCAACTTGCTGGCAATCAGGAATGTATTCACACTTCTAATACATATGTCTTCTTGCAAACATCACTGCAGGTCCTGACCCGATGTCTGACAGCATGTGTGTCTCAGGGCTGGTTATGGGCTTCAGGTCGAAGTATTTGCATTGTTGGTTACTCCTTTGGGTGAAATCTGAGTTTGTGTGATTTAAACTTTCTCTGCTGTGCTGTTCCTCGTGTTTCCAACAGGTAGCACTTAAATTAAAACTAAACCAAAAAACCCACCCCCAAACCTCCTCTCTTCTAAAGCTCACTCAAAGCATCTGAGTGAATCATTCAAATGACTGGAACTATTCAGTCAGCTATATAACTTTTAAATATCAAATGAGGCACAGAACTGTGTACTTGTTATTTGGTGACTTTATTTTTCAAAGTATTTAGCAAAAGTGGGCATGCGTGTGGCGTTCCTAATACTCTGTAAATAGTTTTGTCCTGAGTCTCT
The DNA here is from genome assembly GCA_013401315.1 of Balaeniceps rex. NCBI lineage: Eukaryota > Metazoa > Chordata > Aves > Pelecaniformes > Balaenicipitidae > Balaeniceps > Balaeniceps rex. The sequence goes on along the minus strand of VYZW01036889.1, from coordinate 314,968 downwards.
TGGGGACAGGTGTTTTCCCAAGGCATTATGAAAAAACCACGAATTAAGATTTCAAATTTACATTACAACACAAACTGTGCAGACGGTCTGCAGAAAACTTAGGGCCCTGTAACTTCTGGAAATCTCAGCAGCTTTGTATTAAGCTGTTCTCTATGTGATCTCAAGGTCTGTACCCAAGAGTCAACAGCTTCATTCCAGGCGATATACATTACAATACAAGAGATGTCCTCAACCAGAGGGAAGGTGAGCAAATATTTTTTGGGTGGTTTTTAACTCTTCCAAATACTTATTCTATGGATTTAAGTCTAGGGTGATGTAGACCAAGAGTTTGGTGGGGGTTTTTTTGGGTTGGTTGGTTGGTTGTTTTTTTTTCCCCTCTAGGCATACCAGAATGGGTTTCCCTTGCTTGCAGAGAGCATCTCGTGTTTTCCTTAGCCACTGTCTGCGAGACTGAGCATAGGTCAGTGAGCTGTGCTACCCTGCAGGGCTGAGGTGTCACCTCCCCAGTGGTGACACCCGGCCAGCTGCTGTGGGACAGCCTGCTTGGGACCTTTTAGTTAGGGGTTCATGAGTAGCCTATGCACATAGCTTCTTCCCACACGTCTGTTTGGAGCTCCAGATAGTCAGAGATGATCAAATATGGGCTTTGTGGTGGTAACCACAATTTAAGAATGAGTAAAATAACTTTGCAGCCCATTAATAATTTGTTTTCTTCTTTGGTGCACTACAATTTTTTAATTTCTTGGGGTGAAAAAATCAGCCATCCTTTAAAGGTGCTTCTTCTGCTTCCTCGGGTGTTTTCTCAGGACATGACACTCAGACTGCGAGAACTGTGTGTACAGCATGTCTCGAGCTGCCAGAAAAACATGCAGACCTTGTCTTAATGCTTGGTTTTGGAAGGGCAGGGGACTGTAGTACCAACTGGTACCTGGGTTATCACCCGTCCAGCTTAGCAAAGCTCTGCTGATGGCTCTTACTTCTTTAGCTACTTTGCTCAAAAGCTTATGGATATTGTAAACTCTCCCTTTCACAGGTAGAGGTTTCAAAGAAATGCTAAAAGCAAGCTGGCTTTTAGCCCCAAGCAGGACTATCAAGGTGTGTTTGTTTTTTGGGGTGGTGTTTTTTTTTTAACCAGCTGTGTCCTATTTTCCTACTTCTTTGCACCTTTCCTGGAGTCTTTTGCTGCCCGTCTCCCTTCTCACAGGAATTCCCCATGTCCTATGTCCTGTGAACTGTCTCCTTTGCAGTCAGCTATCAGGTTCTTATCTCTGTCTTTACCTTTTTGCTGGATTTTTGTGGCTGACGCTGATCAATAGATTTTATTGATGGAGGACAAGATGGATAGACTGTGCACAGTAGTAGTAGTTTAGGAAAAAATTGCTAAAAACACAGGCAAGTGCTTCTGATTTGTAACAGGGTTGTACGTGCACATTTGTGTCTTTCCTGTCTGTTCAGTGTACAGTGCTAGAAATATCAACAGGTGATTAAATATAAAATATTTTAAATCTTACCGATTCATTATACATTGCAGATGAATTTGTTTTGAAGGAGAATTATTTTGATACTGAGCATTTTGTAGGTGGCCAATGATTTGCAGGGTGGCAAGCTACAAAATGAGGTGGGAAGTCTGGGGTAGGGAATCTGTGAAGACGCCTGGGGAATGCTGCCATTCCTTGAACTTAGCTGATCTCTTCCTCTTCGTGCTCTTTATTTTCAATGATCAACATATTAAAAAATGAAGCACATGAAAAGGGTTGTTACTAGTAAGATGACTGACCCAAGAGGGTTTTTTTCCTCCTGAAAACTCCTTCATGCTGTAACTTAATATTAGTGCTGATAGTGTCTTCTGTTTTGTGTTCTTGGTAGTACTTTTGAATGTGGGTGCTTTATAGCACTGAAGGGCATTTAGGACTGAGGAGGTCCGATTTTGGTGATACTTTGAATAGCCCAGCCCAAAGATATTGTGCGTCTAAGAAGGATCATCATTACCCAGGAGCTGGTCATTCTTATCAAAGAGTCTGCTTCTGCACTCCTGTGCAACTGTACTGATATGGTCACATAGCGTGGGAGCGCTGGTAAATCCAGTGTTTTGGGGTCTGAGCATGTATTACATGTATACATCGACAAGTGGTCGATGCTTCAGGAAAAGCGTGCATGCCTCCTTCTTGGGGCTGGTGGTGGAGAGAAAGGTCTGCTCCAGGCTGGGGATTCCCACAGCCTGGGAACACACTGTAACTCAGCGTTGTACTGAGGCAGCTGGATGGAAGGTGTCTATATAAATTAAGTACACCATGAAAATAAATATAGCATCTGCAGCAAAAAGGAAAAGGAGAAGCGTGAGGCTGGATACGTGGTGGGATGTTTTTGGAAGTAAGTGCGTGGCTTGAAAATACAATTGCTGGTCTGCACACACCCCCCCACCCCCCCACCCCCCCGCTGCATTCTTCATTTAGAGCATTGTTTGTGCTACCCTTGAACATTAACTGCGGAAGGTCTTCACTTTGTGTGGGCAGCCATGGAAGTCTGTTTTCCATCCTTCTGAAGATTCCAGCTAGTTAGGTTGCTTTTGTCATTCAATTTTCTCTTGTTTACCAGGGTATCAGGAAGCTGGAATAGAAGCAGTGTGTGTTTTGCCCTAGGAAACATGAGTAGTCCAGTCACCATTCCAGAAATTCCTCTCGGTTCATTTTGATCTGTAACAGAGCTCACAAAGACTCTGAATGCAGTAAATGTAAATCTGAAAAGGTCAAACTTCATGTATGCCAGAGACAGGAGACATGACAACGATGCAGGGGCACAGATGAATTTTAAACTGTGGATTGAGAACAATATGTTCACAGAGAACTGTCAAAGTACGTCTTGAGTATTGAGGTGGAATTAGAGGTAAAGCAGCGAGGATTTCTCTTGCATTACTCAGTGACTTCTTAACATACAGCAGAGAGGGATCAAAACACAAGATTCATGGCTAGGAAAGGGTAGGAGTTGCATAAACTGGGGTTGTTCTTTGCTTCTGCTTGCTTTGCCTGTGGGATCCCAGTAGCAGAGCAGTGCCCGGGGAAGCAGCACATCAAGGGGTTTTCCTGTTGGCCAAAGTTGCCTTGAATGCGCTGTTTTGAGTATGGGTTGATGCAGAGCTTGCAGCTGAGATGCGTTTCTGTTCTATGGGTCCATTCACGTGTGAGCTTGCTGGTTTTGTGCTGAAAGCCTGTCCAAAGGCGTCGGTTTGGATGAAGTCCTTCTTGTACAGCTCTTTGATAATGGTGGGATTGGCTTTGCCTTGATGCGTTTCCAATTCAAGAAGTGAAAAACCGTACACAGTGCAGGGGGAATCTCATCTAGAGTAACAGAACTGACAAATGTCAAGTGTTTTCAGCTGCTCGTTTGCATGTGATGTACAAAGGATGAACAATTCCTGCTAGTTGGGCATTCAGCGTATTGAAATGTGGGCCAGAATTGATTTTTCAGGGAGGCCATAGATGTGCGCTGCTGATCTGATGGGGCTGTCACTGCAGCACTGCGTCCGGATGCTGTTGCACCAGCGAAAGGCAGCACGGCAGTGTATGAGAGATGAACAGGGCTGGTTTCTCCATCACTGGCTGGAGGAAAGGAAAACAAAAATAGCTGTCAATGTAAAACACTGAAAGATGCAGCCAAAGCTGATGGAGGCATTTGTCATTTAGCAAAATATGAAATAATGTGGGGTTTTTTGTTTGTTTTTGTTTTGGTTTAAATAACATACAGGTAGGATAATGTGTTCAGGATAATAATGTGCACTACTTCTAGGAAATGAGAAAATGAGAATATGAACGTTTTGTTAGTGATGAATGCCTTGGAGCGTGGGAAACGCCAGCAGACTCATCTTCCCCTGCCGGCACCGGCGCTGCTTAGCCGCTGCCAGCTTCATTATCCTGAGACTTCACCTTGCTGTTTATGTCTTGAAGTGACTTGGCACAAGGAGAAAATCTCATACTTATGGTATTTAAATCATTTCAGGGAATGACCTAAGCTAGAAATGAAGGGTGAAAGGTGCTGGGAGTCCCGTACACTGCCACATGCCATGACTACTGGGAGCTGGCTGATGCCTCTCCAGAGCATGGACCACAGAGTGGGTTGTGTGCGGTGGTTCCTGAGCCAGGCAGAGGGATGGATGCACTCCCCGAACACGATGGGAGAACAAACCCCTGTGCCCCTGTTCCCCTGTCTCAGCTTCATTTCATACATGGCTGTTTTAGGGCTGTTCATCTGTATTTGGTGCCCACCTTGGGCTTTTCTTCCGCAGTCTGTGCAGTGCAGAAAATTAACGGCCTTGTTATGAGGCAGGGAGAGGCATTTGCTATGGGGTCACCAGTAAGCAGGGAAGGCAGTTTTGTGGTGGGAAACCAGGAACCCACCATCTAAGGAAAGTGCCCATTTATAGTCACTCTTTCCTACCCTAAAAGAGGGGAGGATAAAGCTTATAGAAAGGCATTTCCACCTAAAACATCTCCAAATAAATTCAGGTCCTCTTTATACCGTTTTTAATTTTTCTCACCATTTTTTGGTATACAGTATGTTTACTGAATGTGCTGTTACTTGCTGTTCATGTAAACTAATGAAATATATTTTTGCTTCAGGACAATAATTGTATATATACATGCATATAATTGATACATATACATTGATTTATATGAATGTGTTTAATCGATGTGATAACACTGTCTTCTATATAATAAGCCTTCTATTTTATGATCTTCAACATATATAATATGGGTTTGGAGAGGTGTTATGAAGGAAAAGGCATTCCTTTCAAATTTATTTATAGAGAGAGTTCAAGGCCCATTATGCATTAAACAAAAATATTCTTTAAAGATATTAGCTCATAACTCCAGGCAGCATATGCCTCCTCTCCAGAGAGTCCTACTTGTGAAAGCAGCATTACTTGTGAGGGAGAGAATCATTGACTTGAAAATGACTGGGTTATTCTGCCCTAGTTCAGAGCCTTTTCATCTTTGTGGCTATTTAGCAGAGCCAGAAGCATGACCCAGAGACATGTATCTGTGTTTTCTGCTGGAAAAAATCTCACCAGCAGCATGGGCAAGGAGCTCAGACTTGGCATGGGCACTTCTGGTTGCACCAGCATGGGGTTTCTGGATGCTTTATCTAGTAGCTCCCAATTAATAATTTGCTGATTTCAAGCTGCCATCTTCCTACACGCTTCCTGCCCGCCCTGAGAAGTCTTGAATCTGTTTTGTGGCTTTCCTAAATGTATGTGTAAAATCACTTTCTGTCCATTTCAATGTCTGTAGGGCTTTGGCACAGCTTCCAAGCAGTTCAGAGCAGTGGGATGGCCTCTTCCACACAGTGCCATGTCCATGAGATCTGCAGCAAAGGCTCTGGATTCCTGCAGCATTAGGAATAGGTTATTGGGTTATTGCATGGCCGTGTCTGTCTCGCTCCTTGAAAATTTGTTTCACAGTAGTATGAGATGTTAATTTTGATTTCCCCGCTCTCCCATTTGCTGATATTTTTTTTCAATGTCTTTCCCTTTCCATGGGAAGGATGGACCCCTCGGCTGGGGAAAGCTTTAGTGGAATTCTGATGGCTTTCTGGGAGGTGCCACTTGGCTTTCAGTTGGGGCACACAGAAAGCTGTGGGAGGCATGGCTTTGGGATGAGAAATTGGAGATAAATAACTTCAGATTAAAAAACAAACAACAAAACAAAACCTGAAATCCTTTTTTTTTTTTTTTCTGATTACTTCTGAGTAAATGGTACCTTAAGGAGTATCTTAAGCAGTAAAAACAAGTCTCTTAATTTACACTTTTCTACTTGCAGTCATCAAACAAAAACCAATATAGCAAAACAGGAATGACTTTAAAAAAAAAAGCTTTGACTTTTCATTTTTTTTCAGATATTTTTTGATTACTAAGAATGATGACACTTCTTGGCATTGCTGTTTTTACAGGTTTGCTTATTGCATTACTTGCAACTCTCAGTCTTTGTTTTATTTAGCTGTGGTTTTTAATTTCCTGCTTGTGGCGGGATACGTGTTTGTCAAACGCTCTATAGCTAGGATCGTGCGGCTTGCTTTTCCGCTTGCAGTTATTGGGTTACGGCAGCATTTGCTTCACAGACGGTTCAGTGTGCAAGTTGACAGCACGTGGCTATATTCAGCATAACCTGCAGCAGCTCCTGTCAAGTCATGGGCGACTTAAAGCCTGATGTTTTCAGTGGTCATAAATCAGTGTTTAGTTTTGCTTGAACTTGGGAGTGAGCTTTTAAATCAAAAATGTATTCTTGCTAATACTTTATCCTTGTTGAGTTAATTCAGTTTTGAAACCAATGTGTTCATTTCATTTTTGGAATGGGATTTTTTTTTTTTTTTTTTTTAAGACTGCATCCTGGAGGGAAGGAGAAGAGGGTTGAGAGGGCCCTTAGGGCAACCTAAGAAGTCTTCTGATGGTGCACAGGTTGTTGGGCCACTGCAGCTGGTATCTTAGACTTTCCTGAGCTGGGAATGGGGACTTCACCATTGGTCCAGCACATTTTTGGTTGCATGATGTTTATGTGGTTCACAGCACGTTGCTTGCAGTTCATCTGCGTAGTTTCCCGGCTTATGGAGGTGAAATCTGGCAACTGCATTGGAGCAAGCTGGGTAGTGCCTTAGGTTGGGAGGGGGGTCAGATGTTAAAGCATACAGCAAACCTTCTACCCGCTGTAATATTGGAGGCCTCTACAGAATATTTTTTTAGAACTTTTTTCTTTTGTAACACATGAAAAATATTTCATCATGCAGTCATCTGATTCTGCATTCAGAGAAATCCTCACGGATTTCAGACCTCACCTAGGTATTAAAACTCCTGAGATTTCTTGCTGTGCATTAACGCTGTCTCCAGACAGACCTTGGGCACTGTACACATCCGGGTGGTCACAGCATTTACACAAGTGCAGTCTGTGGGGTTGTTTGGCGCTTTTTAGTCCCCTGTGAGACTGCACGTTGCAGGTAAAAGCTTATGTGCCCAAAAGGAATGGGCAAGTAATACTCCTTAACATACATTTTCATTGCTTTTGTCCTATTTGTCAAGGAAACTTCGTCACACAGCAGAGATGTGAATTTCTTTTGGTGCGTTTTGCTGTTAACTTTAATGTGCCTTTTCGTTGTTTGAAGCTGCTCAGCACCATCAGTTAGGTGAGTCTAAGTATCTTGCAAGCTGTTTGGGGTGAAAGGAGTTTGTCCCTGTTGGGTAAGTAGAGACTTGTGCGTAATTTTACTGAAGCAGCGTGGCACTGCGGGTGGGCATTTTGGCTGCCTGCAGCCACTGAGCAACATCAACCTCAAGGTAACAGGGAGGGAGAATGGCAGACAATATTTTTTTGCACCCCACCTGGTATTGAGGGCCTGGCATTATTTTGCACGTATGCAAAGCCCAGTGTTTTGGGTTGGCCTCATGGGAAAATGGACTTGCTTCTCCTTGGTTTGGAAACGGGAGTTGCCCCTCAACAGACAGGGGCTTAGAAATTTCTGTTTCAAAATGGGCTATTCTCATGTTACTGTGTTTAATTCAATTTAAAATACTTTTCCTATAGCAAATCTATATTACTAATATTATCTAATATTACTATATTAGATAGCCATGGAAACATGGTCCATTGCGTTAAAGCGATAAGAAAAAACATTATGCGTTACATGAGCATTTCAGCTTGTGTTAGCCCCCTATTTGCAGTAGAACAGGAAAAAAAGAGAAACTTTGGGTGTGAGGGAGAAGTTGTCGATTGTACCTTTCTCATGGTGTTGGCAAGGTTTTCCTCTGCCAGAGCTTTCCGTTGCTTTCCATCGTCAGGCTGAAGCAAAGCAGGCACTGAGGTTAGGTGTTGGGAGCTGTCTTCTGGGTGAGTCATGCTCTCTCTCCCTGAGCTGCATGCTGAAGCTGGTTTCTGTGAGCAGTCTCAGTTTCATGCGAATAGTAATTTTACTTTCATCAACAGGGACTACTGACAAAGTGTAAACCAGCCTGAGTTTCTCTTAGACAAGAAAAGATATCCAGGGGAGTCTCAGGTTTATGAGAAATGCAACAGTTTGGAGACTGAGGATAAAGATTTTGCACTGTTTGAAATGTGCACAATTTATCCAAATGCAAATTTGCATCCCACTGTCCTGGGTCCCACAGATGCAGGTGTACTGAAATGCCCGATCTGAGCAGAGTGGAAGAGACTTTCCTTGCAAAAAATGTGGAGAGTGGAAGGAATTGCTGCAGCAGAAGAGCCTGAGTTTGGCAGTAAGGTAGAGCTGGAGGCATGCAGCAGTAAGCCCGCGTAGCCTTGTGGATGAAAGTCAGAGGTGCCTAGAGTATAATGTAGAGGAACATGTGGCAGCACGTTGCTTGTGGCATCCTACAAAACATCTCTTTGTGCTTCTGAGTTCTTGTGCCTTTTCAGTTGGCTATCGTCATAGCTCTGCTTTCCTTTTCATCAAGATTTCTTTCTTCAAGTAATTCCTAGCACCTTCTCTGATGTCCAGCTATACAGCCAGCAGTTAAAATAGTGCATCCTGTTACGAGAAGAAAATCTGGAAGCAAGCTGGAGAGCCTCATTTGAGGGAGCCTGCCTTTGGGGTTGGTTATCAAGCTGGGGGAGCAGCCTGGGCTTGTGGCATGAACCGTGTTCAACAAGAAGGTCAGGTACTCAGGAACTTTCTTGGCCTTTCAGTGGTTGTGAGGTGGTACAAGTTGCACTTTTCCTATTGGTAAGTAACATTTTCGGAGAGCGCCTGAGTGATGATACTTGTGTTCCTTACCTGCTGGAGGACCTTGCTGTGAGTTAATGGCACAAGGCTGGAAATGACTGCCAGATGTGTGTGCTGGTGATTAATGCAATAAAAGGAAACATTAAATACTTTCTTGAAACAGAAGGCCTGCATGTTGAAATCTGCCTAAAACCAAAACAAGACCCTCCATAATCCTGGAAAGATCTGCCACAGCTCTGGTGTGAGCTGGGGAGAGCCCACTGGGAAGAGCTCCTTTATGAACTCTGATGGACCGCTACCGAAATTCAATCATGAGCAGTTCAAAAAGTACATTAGTGCCTTTGATGGGATTTCTGCCTTTCTGACAAGAAGCAAAAGGCCTGTTCTTGCTGTTGGTGTTATCATGACAGCATAAGAAGTCCTTTGCCATCCTCCTCTTGCGTGAGTGCAGACAGGTACACCCTTACCCCTCTAACTGGCTTTCCAGTGCTCTCTGTACAAAGTGTACGTTGTCTTCATGGCTCTAATATAAAGACAGTAATTTCCACAGAAATACTTAGTTTGAGTATTTTAAAGTAAAACAGAGTCTTTTGATGAATGGCTTCACATTCTTATCTTTAGTTAAAAATAAGCTTTCCTCTTTGGCACTTTTGGGGGGTTTGTTTATTTTGAGAGTGAAGAGTCAGCTTTGAAGTTTGGAGTATGGTCACGCTGGGCACAGCTGTTTTGAATTACATGTGTTGTTTTAATTGCAGTTTATTCGTGTACTTTCAGGATCGTTTCAGAGTTTAACTGATGATTTTGATTAAACAGTTGCCCTTTGCTGGGCACTATTTGTGCTGCCTGTTTTGTCCTGAGTGCCCTGAATTAGCATATTGGGGAAGGATTTTGACCTCTGCATGTTGGTAATTTTTGGGGTGCTGCACAGCAGCTTCACCCAGAGCAGCACCATGAATTCGGTACATAAAACCCTGGAGATCAGTGCTTGTTCCTTTCATGTGGACTGTCCCTTCACATGCTGATGATATTGCAGCTCTTCTTGCTGGAGTATTTCTGGTAGCGACTGCTTTGTCATGATGGTCTATACATGACTGCACAGAAATAACTGTCCAAACTTTGTACACCAATTTCTTAAATGTTTATGTGCACCTACTTGAAATATGAGCAAAGCAAGGACACAAAACTTGTCTTTTTCCCTTTTTGAGACAGGATGGCATTTTAAACCTGTGATTGCTGTCTTCAGTGGTCTTAGGGTGATTTGCAGTTTAGGCCGCTAGTAAGCTTGTCTCTGATCCTTAAAATGTTTGACCGAAAGGATTTTTCACTGGTGAGCAACAGATCTTATGCTGTTACAGTAACAAGCTTGGATGCGGAGAAGATACCACATGCAAGGATGAGTTTCTGGGGAAGGTAGAGCTGCAGAGGCTGTGCGGGTGGGTGAGCTGGCAGACCAGCCAGACCTCCATCTGACTGCTGGCTCTTACCCCAATACAGCGGTACGAGCTGAAATGAGTCCCTGCCTGCTGTAGTTCAAATATACATTTAAATGTAAGTTCTTAGGATGAAATACTTGACCTAATGGATAAAACAGGTAACAGGTAGAAGGAAGCAAGGCATTTGCTTTCAGACCCAATCCAGCTAGCCCTGGCACTGGGTAGGCGGGGAGCAGGCTGATCTCACTCAGGAAGGGTTAATTATAAATTCTGCCTGTTTGATGGATGTATGTGAAAACGGAGGGAGCTGGGTTTTAAACAAATAATACTGTCCTACATAATCCAAGCTTGGGAGAGAGGGGAGCTGTGGTTACTGTGATACATGGGTGATAAAGATGCGAGGCACCAGCACCCATGGAGCTGTTGTTTCTGAGTGTGTTGTCCTGATGCACATTGAATAAGGTTGGTGTGACAGCAGGGAGGAGAGAAGAGCCCTCTCAGGGTCTCGCTCAACCTTCTGGAGTTGTAGGTCTCAGACAAGCTGTATGTAAAGCAGACATGTCCAGTCCAGCTTCCCTGCCCGTGCTGTTTGGTTTTTTTGCCTTTGATTGGAAACTTTCTCAGATCTCTGAAGGATATTTTCACTTGTGTGCAGTTTTTTCCCAGTATTTTAGCTCTTGTTTTGTAGAAGAGAAGCTTGGTGGAGCACTCTGAAAGGTTGAAACTTGAAGCCTTGCACTCTGACAGCCACCTGGGACCCAGCAGCTCCATCAAACCCAAGTCCTGCTGTGTTTGCTGACAGTCCTGTTTCCATGTCTCTCTATTTTCCTCAACGAAAAATTCTCCCTTTTTTCCTCTGCTCTTTCCAATTCTGCCATCCACTCAAGAAGCTGCAGCTTGTAAGGTGAGAAGGCATCTAGTGAGTAGCGAAATCGTAGATGGTTCCTGTTGCCAGCAGTGTCCAGGGAGGGGTCTGAGCATCAGTTTCCTTTGCCTCTTTTCTCCCTGTCCTCTGCTTCATCCAGGAATCTTCCCTGGGTTAGCCTGCTTTCTGAAAGCATTAGTGTAATGGGTTGCTGAGTAATTATTATCACTTCCCTTTTCTGCTGTGGAAAGGATCAGAGCCTTTGGACACAGCCTGCCTTGGAAATAGTTTCGTGGACGAGTCTTATTTACTGTGTGTGCTAGCAACATGCAGGGCTGGGATAAGGAAGGAAGCCTGTGCCATTTGGTTCATGTAACATCCAGTTCGTTCCCTCTTTAATAATGCAAGCCTTTTTTCTGCGTGGTATCTCATTAACTTGAGAGTGTCCTGTGAGTGTGTGGGCAGGAGCTAGAATCTTGTTCGAAGCTGCAGAAGAACCAGGCTTTCAGCTGGGTTTCTTCCTGACAGTTTATTCAACTAGAGAGAAGTGAAAATTAAGCAGGTTATTCAACCTTCTCTCCTGCCTTTAAAAGGTGCTTTGTAGGTCTCCTTCTGCTGACAATTGCAGATAATTTCAAGGTTTTTTTTCTTTCCTCACTTCATTTTTGTATCACCAATCAGTTTTTAAAACCTGCTGAAATATTAGTTTTGATTAAAGTGGCATTATATCTGTGAATTTGTAGCTATCAAACGTGAATTCATGTGTTCTGAATAGTCCGTGATTGTGAAATGGCTGGGTGCCAGCAGCACCTCTCCTGCTGAATGCCAGGGAAGTCCTGTGGAGTTTGCTTTTAGCGTGCTGAAGTTCATGGGATCTGTCTCGGCAGATTAAGCACATCACACTGATAATACTGGTCTCCTGTAGAAATATTTATCTGTGATTGTGGAATACTGGCTTTACCCCATTCACGTACCTAGAAGGATGGAAAGTTTTATTCACGTTTGATAAAAGGCTAAATTAAAACTTTTAAAAAAAAAAAAACACGCCATGCAGTTAGCAGGGAAAAGGAACATTTTGCAGAATGGCTCTCGAAAGAGTCTGTTGGTTGAACATAATATTCCAGAGTTAAGTTTAATGCCTGGACTATGCTAATTTCTTAAGGACAGTCACCTTTTCAGATGGATAGCACCCTGCAGATGGTGGCAGATTGTACTGTCCTCCACTCTTGCCAGGAGAGTGTGCTCACTGACAGAAAAAAGTAAGGATGAAGCTATCCGTAAGAGTTGATGAATTTCTTGCCTTTAAAATTGAAGTGCTTCATGCCAGGGAAAATATCCATGAATATATTTATAGTAATAAACGGCATAGTCTCAGCTCCTTCATTGCAAGCAGGTAAATTGCTGTTCCACCAAGTCTGTGAAAGTGGAATCTACTTTTAGATGCTTTGAAATGGTTGTCTCCNCTCAGGATTTAAAAATATCTGAAGTCCAAATTTTAGAAATCTGTACATGAATTGACATGAAGATGTTATATATAGACTATCTAAAGCTGGTAGACAATGGCTGGTATATTCAGGAACACGTAGATTGGGACAACTTTCCTGGTCTGTGGTGTTGGTAGTAGTTGACTTTGTTGGATAGGGCTGGGATAGTGGGGAAGTGTTGTGCAAAGGTACCAGGTTGGTTCTGCGTGCAGCATCTCATCTGAGGTGGATTTAACATCAGGACATAGCAGGATCCTGCGGATCCCACCCCGAGTCTCCTAGCACTCTGGGTAGACAGGGACACAATGATGTGTTTTATTCTCCATGTGGTGGAAAACCTGAGCTGTCCTGCAGGAACTCGAGGCAGCACTAGGGGGGAGGAGGTGTTGGATGCCCACCACCAGATACCTTCTGATGTTGGCTGCAGAAGAGGGACTGCGGGAAATGGTTGGGTGAGCTAAGCCTAAAATAGAACCAGGTCTCTGACATACTGCTGTCCTGGTATGGCATGCTTAACAGTGACTGTGTGTATGAAATAAGATAGCAGTCTTTTCTGCCTGTAACTGGAGAAGTAAAACCATTGAGCGGTCAGATTGACCGGTGGCTGCGTGCAGGAGGAGACCACCCACGGGAGGTGTTGAAGCTCTCAAATGGAGGCTGAGCCGGCCCCTGCCGTTAGGAGTCAGAGCATATCCGGCAACGGTTGGGATGCTGGTGTTTAATACACTTTTGTGGTAAGCTGCATTTTCTAGGTAGGTGTTTGGCGTTGAATGAAAGCAGGCATATTCCTTGGTTTTCCATCTTGCCTGAGTAAGACTGAGTAATCTCTCAGACTACCAAGGTGTGACAAGTGATCAGGACGTAGGATACTTGTTTTGTTTCTACTGCAAGTGTGTACTTGAGCTTGTCCATAATTACTGGACTTTGTGATTATTTTCTCTGTACCAAATGAACTGATTTTGAAACTTGTTACAGAAGAATGGAATGAAAAACAACATTATACACATCAAAAGTATACTATACATGCTATTTCTTTAATGTGGTAATTCTTTCCTTTATATCTTATTTTTTCTTCACTTAATGCTGCATCTGTCCGGGAGCTGGTGGAAAGGCTGGCTATAGGGGGTTCTGACTTTCCTTGCCCGCAAGTCTACTGAAATGGCTCACTGTTCCTTTTTGCTGTAATTGTCAGACCATTTTCAGGGAGCTTTCTCTCTTTGATCTAATGCATAGGTTACCACAGACGTTAAATTACTTGCATTTACATGTAAAGGATTATTTTATTACCATGCATTTCCAAAATGAGATATCTTTCAAATTTTGTGCAGATGAAGTCATCAGAGTCTGCTGAAGAGACTGAAGATTGTCATGTTTAGTAGGAGTTGCGTTATCCTCCCACTGCAAAGAATTAAGGAAAACAATGGTGTAGGAAGTAGAGCACAATGCTTTTACTATTTGGCATTTGAAAAGTAGCGTATTGGCATTTGGATATTAATCTGTTAACACCTTGAGGACCACTGTGTTTCCTGTTTTAACGCATTTTAGGTATTTGGCTTCTAGGATAACTTCCTAGTAATATATTAAAGGTTGCTTTTCTTATTAACTGTTGCTGAGTGTTGATGTTAACCAAAGTGGGATCTGTTGGATTTATCTTTACTAGGTTCTGGGTAGGAAAGCAGTACGAAGCTCTTGTAGACATTACGCCCGAGTATCTTCTGGCTCTTGTGAAATATTCATGTGGATTAATAATGCAAAAGAAACCTTAAAATCCATCATAGTTATTGCTTGCAAGGTGCTGAGTGCTGTGGTCTGCTGCTGGCTTCAGTGGAGCACTGTGCATCCTCCACCTGACATTTGGACCTATGAATGTCTCTGGAGTAATCAGTATTGTCAAGGGCATGAAGGAGGTTTACAATTCCAGACATGTCAACCTCTTCTGTAACTGAGATGGACATCAGCCTAACCTAGTTTCTACGGCATCAAAAGTACGAAATCAGAATTATGGCAAATTAAATATATACAAGACCACGCTGATGATGTTTATGCATTATGTCACTCACTGGCAATGGAAGGTGGTTAACCTGGGTATTANAAAAAAAAAGGGGGGGGGGGGGAAAACCCAAACCAAAACAACCCCATATAAACAGCATTCGATTAACTTTCATCTAAATGGGCGTTTTCTTGATTATACTTGCAGGCCAAAACCTAACATATTTAGAGCCCAACTGTAATATATATATAATTTTTTTTTTATTAAATGTCTCCTCTCCTCCTATGTCCTGGTCTGCCTGTGAATATCTGCAGCATTTTATTTTTACCATCCACCTTTAAAGTATGAGTAAATAGTGCTTAAATGCTACGTTTGGTTTTGTTGAATTCTATAGGCTGTTGAGATGCACTGGATTTTTATAGCAGTTGCAGTCGATTCCAATTGAAACCATAATTGGTATTTTGACTTGATAGCTGCTGTAAATCTCAAAGAAGGGAAGAGAAGGATGCTCTCATTTTGTTAGGCTGCTTCTCTTTCGGATGCATAGTGCATCTTCCAGCTCTCCGGGCTAATTAAAATGCCATTACAGTACATGTGGTGCTACAATACAGTCTAGGGAGACTTCCAAAAATAGATTCTTGAGTGCAGACAGATTAGAGAGGAAATATGCACTGAACATTTTCTCATAGGTTTAAAGAGAAATAATCCATTTGCTGCCTTAATTGCTTTCTCGTAAATGTTGAAGACTTTTTTTTCTCTGTAAATTTCGAATGAGTAGACAAATAAATAATACGTCCATGATAATTACTATTCTCATTACTAATATTTTGACTTGTTGTTACATGCCATAGTCATTAATATGCAAGTCAGGGTGGTTTAGTGGACTGTGCTTAACGGTCAGGGACAGAGACTTTTATTCCTCAGCGATCCTATTTTAGCCGCCTGGTATCCCAAGGCTACAAGGTTAGAGCATGGTCTGGCTTTAGAAATACAGCAGTACAGTTGACCAGAACCACTCACTCACCCACCCCAAATCCTGCCAAGAAATAACGCAGATAAATGCTGTTTGCATGTTGTTCAGCAAAACAACCCCCCAACTCGTGTATAAAATGCAAGATACTTTTTATAATGTGACTGTGGTACATATATACTGATAGCAGGGAAAAAAATAGATGTTCTTGGGCCTGGAAGAGTCCCATGAAATTGCCGTGGGCTTACACGTGTAACAGAGACAGCGCATAACTCCCTGGGCATTGCCAGTAAGAGTGAGGAGCTCCCACTTTTCACAGCGTGTACCTCCCTGTAAGCTGCTGACAGCAGACTCATGACAAGGGATGAGGCTTGCGCTGGCTTGTAGACCACTAGGCAGCCTTAATCAGAGGGAAGGGGAGGGCATGAAGAAGAACAGCTTGTGACTGTGATAGCAAGTACCATGCAGAGGATCAGCTCTGTGGAGTGTAGCAGATGATGCTAATGGAGTCGTATACAGGCTGCATAGGGTTGTTTTGAAGCTTGCTTTAGGACTGAATTTAGTCCAGTCCCCCAGACATGAGTCCCCATTAGTGGCTGGAGCATGTTAGGCTGGGCATTTTGGGTTGAGTTTGAGGTGTATTCCCCCCAAAAAATCCAGTCTGTGTGCTCAGACTGCTCCATGATGCAACCAAAAATAGGGGATGTGGAAAAGTATGGGCAGTGGGGCAGCCAGGGGCTTGCTGCAAGAGCCTGCTCCCAATGCAAAGTGAAAGCTGATCCTGCCGATGCTCCTGTTTGTACAGGCTTTGAAGGTAACCCTGGTCAAGCACGCACTAGCTCATCTCTTGAGTGAAGATAACTGTGAGGCTGATTTTTGTCTTCGAGCTTTTCTATGAAGCGCAGTATTTTTGTGTTTAAGTGTCTTTCAGTTGTACTGTGAAGCAGATGGGGAGGTGGCATGGTTGGAGAAGGGGAATGGATCTCTCTGTGAGACAAGTTCACAATTGTTTTACTAGAAAGCAGTGAGGAGAACAAGGTAATTGTTTGCTTGATGACAACTACAAATTCAGGAGTCATTGATCCAGAAACATCCCCTTTCTGTCCTTAGCAAAAGCATAATTTTAAATGGGGATGCACGCTCTTGAAAGGATGTGGTTGGGATAGTCTCTCAGATGCCAACTGATGGCTATTTATCCTGGGCTTACTGTCAGCCGCCTTGTTTTGCCTGAGGCTTTTTATCGATTGGGCACTGAGAAATTACAGCTTCTTTCTATTTTGGCTTGGAAGGCATGGGGGCAAGCTTTTGAGTTGTATCCCCCTGGTGAAAAAATAGCTGAAATAATCTGGTAACTGCCTTGCAAGTGCAAAGAAACGATTATCGAATTAATCACCAGTCACTTGGAGTATTGCAGATGCTTTATTGGGATGTCCTATTGCTCAACAGTTTTCCTCTGCACTCCTTTTTCTTATCTAGTAACTGAAAATAGATAAACAAGAAGCTCTAGGTCCTACTCTATTACTGAGAATGGTAGAGTCCATCAGAGGTTTTGCAATTTGTGTGCTAAGCCCACCCCAAAACCAGCTTGGAAAGGAAGCTAAAGCTGTGAACGGCAAGTGGCAGTAGCTGCCTCGTGTGGAGGACATGGACTTGGCAGTTCAATGGCAAGGTCTTAGGTTTTAGGACTTGTTGCTTACAGGAGGCATAATTCCCTGCCTTCTCAGAAATAACTGATTGCTGCTGTGTAGTGAAGTGTTGTCGAGAAAGTATGTGACTAAAGAAGACCAGAAATGTATTTGGTCTAGAGGTCTCAAACTCCCCTGCGTTAGTAGGTAATTGCTCATCCTGAAAAAGTCTCAGGGCCACTTTATTGTCTTCCCTCAACTGAGAACAGGCTGATGTTGGAAAAACTACTGAGTTCTGCAGACCCTCTATCTCATTTTTTTAAATCTTTTCTCAGAGGTTTCTCCTTGATTGCATACAATTCATCTTCTGGTGTTGAATCTAAAACCAAGGGTAGCGCTTTGGCTATGGAGGCTGTCACGTCCCTGAGTAATGACCTCCCCTGCCTTGCATATGCATCTGCTAATACATCCTGGAATGAACTTGTGTCTTCTGCATCATTATCAAATGGTGAATGCTCAGTTTTGTAAAGTCCTTTGGCTTTTCTTTGTTGTATCCTTGCTTTGCCAGGTATTTCTCATCTTGTAATTGTACATTTGACCATTATTATTATCATCATTAAGGTGGTAGGGTTTTATTAATTTGTCATTGAACCTTGCAGCCATCCATTTTCCAACTTGTCGTTGAATTCTGCATCTCATGCTCCAAAGGAGAATCTCTGTGGTGTGAGGGCACACCCGAATTTTAGATGCATCTTCACTGCTCTTACCAGTAAATCGTGAACTACCACGATATGCTGGATATAATAGATCCAGAAGCAGACGATGACTGAGTGGGCTTTTTAAACGAGGTGTGCACTTGGTTTAGAGCGATTCATGCACATACTGATGTGCCCCATGTAGCCTCTCAGTATTTTTTATAAAACTTAGGTAAAATTAAAACTTTTTTTTCCCAGTTTTCCAGCCTGATATACTGACAAAGAAATAAATCGGTTGCCTGCTTTTAACTTCACCTTGATCTGTCTGTCTTGCTTTTCCTGCTACCTGATTTTTGTTCTGCCTTTTGAAATCATCCTTTCTGTCAGGAAATAAAATCCTAGTCAATAATGCTGATTTTCTGTTCCTCTTCCTCCTGCCTTTCTCCCCTGCCTCTCTTAAAGTTTTACTTCTGTGGCTCTGTAGGACTTTTCGTCTGCTCTGGGTGTCCTTTAAAGATAATTGTTGGTTGTTCATCGCTTTACTCAAGGAGTTCAAGTAGGCCAGGGTGATTTGCATCAGGTCGAAAGATCTAAATACATGGAAAACTATTTAAATAACCTCTTCGTTCCCAGTTCTGCCCTGCATTTTTAAACTCATCAAAGTTAATTATAGTAAGGCTGCTTACAGTTTTCTGTAAGAACTCACTGAATGCTTCAAACTTCTGGTTTTGTTCATTATTTGTCTTGTCTTTTGAAGTAATAAAGCTGTACTTCCCTGTCCTCGTCTCTTTTTGGTTTTGCCTTGGATGTTGTTGTTCGTTTTGCTGCTTCATCTTTTCTGAGGGTTTTTATCCATGCATATTTCTGTCTTATTCTGGAGTGTACTGTAGCCATCTTGTCTTTGTTTTGCTATTTTTGACATGTTTAAATCCTGCAAACCCAGCTACTTCCAAACCTGTCCTGGCTATATTTTTAAAGTAACTTAAACAACTCTTTGGAACAGACTAGGATAAAAATAAAGTGTTCAAGTTCCCATCAATGAATAATGGCTTCATCTTATTAATTAATAAGTAGAAATACCCATCTGGAAATTAAGCTACACTAAATGTTCTCTAACTCGAGCCATAAATCAGACGGGCTGGTGTCTGCCTCCTTCCAGGCTCGATGGACAGTGCAGTTTGTCTTTCCCTTGCGAGCATCTTGGACTAGACAGTCTGCAGGCATCATTTCATCGCTGTCTGCCATCAGCCCTGGGATTAATCTGCCCAGTTCAGCCTTCCTGGTACAGCTGGGACAACTCACTCTTGCTGTTTTCTGATATTTTTGGTGAAATCATTAGGTTGGTTCATACAGAACCAACTCAAGAGGGCATTTTCTTGACAATTATTTTTAGTAGCTTAGGAAAAACTGGGCTAGTAAAGAGCTTGAAAATATTTTGTAGGTAATCTGGTTTGTCTCAGTACTATTCAAAGCAGGATGTGTGGCTTGTAAAAGTGAAATCGTGATTGCATGGTTTGACCTCTTTGCACTTTGTTTGCCTGTGCATGTCAGTAAGACAAGCTGCTTCCCATCCCTGTCTGCTTTTCGGGGACTGCAGAAGCACCCCTGTGATCCATTCTAGGCAGTAACAGGGATAAAACTATAGAGCTGTGTGTGGCACAGATAATTTTAGTGTCTTCTGAGTTTTTTTTTTTTTTTAAACTTTGTAATTGCCAAAGCTTTCTCTGTAGATACATGGTGAAGAGTGGAGAGGGTTGGAGCTGAATACTTCGTAAAGGTAGGAGGTAAAACTTTTTAGTAATGGAAACTGATTGTATTAATTTTGGCATTTGCAGACCCAGACCGCTCTTAGTGCTTTCTAAGCGTTGGCATAGCGAATCGTGCTTTTCCCTTGTCGCACAAAGGTCAATTGTACAGTAATTGATTGAGGAGAGAGTCTCCAGTAATGGTGGTGAGAAAACCCAGTGCAGCAGTAGCAGAAAACACTCTTTTCTTGAGGCTTAGGTCCCCCCAGGTGACCAGTTTATGTTCAGTGTGATGATGCAACAGGATTTGTGAAGCAATGTGGTTGAATATGCAAAACATAGGGATTTTTTTCTCTTTTAAAGTTGTATACAGCACATAATCACAGCTTAGGACTTTAAACCCCTCCATCTTTCAGTGGTCAGTTCTCAAGGTTTTTTTCACAGATAATTCTTTGAAAGTTTGACATGATTTTAGCTCATCTGTTTGAGAGAGAAGGAAGCAATCAAAGCAAGTGCTTTTGTGGGCAGCAAAGGAGGAATCCTGGTAGATTGGGTGTATGGATTTTAGTACTTGATCAAAATTTGATGGAGCGCAGTTATTATTTTAAAGCCTTCCTTCAGACCAGTGTAAGGGACCCTTCTGCTCCTTTCAGAAGTTGTAAGGTTTTTGGTTGCTTTGGGGTTTTTTTTTTTTGTCAGTATTGTGTTGGCAGTAGATATGATACTTTGTTAAATGCAATGGTATTTTAACTTTCCTAACAAACTGATCAGCTAGTCTCTTGAAATTAAAGGATTTCTTTGCTTTTTGTAGCATCTTCAGCTCGTTGTGGGAAGCTGAGGAGACAACAGGAATGTTTAACTGCTTTGAGAGGCTAAGTTTGTGTTTTAGGGGTTTTTTTGGCTCTGTTTTTGGGCTCAAAAGCCAAGCTAACTCTGTATGTGCAGCGAAGTTTTGAGTCCAAGACACTCAGTTTTTTTGTTGAGTGAAGCTTGTTGATGGTATGAACCATTTGAGTAATACAGATACTGTGCAACCACCACAATGCAGAGCAAAAAAGTATTTCGCACCCTTAGTCGCTGACCTGATGCAGGACTATGATTTTGGGGAATCTTCTGCAGTATCCTGACAGCAAGTGGTGTCTGAAACCAGATAGACTCTGCCTGCGTTTATGGAGGTGGCTGGAGTAAGAGTTTTAGGCTTTGGCCTATGGCTGTTGGGATGCTATTGGGAAAAGGCTTCTCTTAAATATGTGCCGCTTCTGCAGTGAAGCATAGTAGCTGTATAAAATGAGCTTGAAATATCTCTGAGGTCCTGACTTTTTCGCTGCTGCTCATGTTTTGTAGTAACAGAAGGTGTGTGTGTATGGGGAGCAATAGAGCAGAACACGTGTTTGTTTGCAGCTACTTCAATTAAAAAAACCCAAACCCCGAACTCCTCCTCTAGATTCTAGAAAGTGAGTAAATGGAAATGTCTTCAACATTGCTTTGCTTCTCAGCATTTTATTAGCTGTGCAGATGCCAGGGATGCTTGTTTCCACTGTGGGGCTACTGCCTGCAACCATAGCAGGCGGATGCACTGGTGCTGCATGGGCACGGCAACCTCTGCGCAGCAACCCGCAGGCTTGTGCTTTCAACCCTCCTCATCGAGATGTGGAGGTGCATTTTCAGAGGGAGTGAATGCAGGTGCCCAAGGCATGTCCCAGGTTATCTGATGGGGCTGAATGGGTCTGCCTGGCTGTGCAGGCTCCTCTCCTGCAGCCAGAGGTGATGTACCTTGTGGTACCTGTCTGCAAGTCGCTCAAGAGAGGAGGATACAGAGGGCTGGGAAGGAAGGTGGTAGGTTACCAGGAGCAAGTAGGGTGAAATGATTATTGTCTGGACATACCAACCCAAAGGGATTTGTAAAAAAACAAAAACAAAAACCCCCAAACCAAAATGGTAATCAACTTGTACAGATAGCATATTTGCTGTGTTGTGATTGCTGGGTGCATGCATTTAGCGTGCTCGGGGTGTGAGATAGCTTACCCCAGCTTGCATGTTTACAACTTATTTTAACCTTTTTTAGGTTAGCTTAGGAGAAGAGGTGCCTTATACAAATATCTCCTGATAAACTACCTTTTTTTTTAAAAAAAAAAAAAAGATTTATTTTTTTAATCACACAGTACAGCAAATACAGAACCTATGTCTTACATAGCTTGGTTTCACTTCCAGTGTTTAAGGTGTCAGTGGTTTAAAAGATGTTCTTAAATGTTCTTTGATTAGTCTATTACTCATTTGGAAACAAAGATTGAAGAGTGTTGATTTCTGGGTTTTTTTTTTTATTAGTTGAAAAATGTAGGTACTTTATTTCTAAGAATTAAAAAAAAAAAAAAGTCTTAAAAATCCCCACTAACCAATGCTTTTGTTAGTGATCTCTGATGCACTGGTGAGACTGAAAACTCACAGCAGTGGGGGAGGAAGTCCACGGACAACAAAATGAAAAGCCTCTATCAGTTTGGTCGGCTTTGAAGCGGGTTGCCCGCTTCATGCGGGTGCCTGTCTGTGGTATCTGGCCAGCCAGGTGAGCCTGCTGAAATAGCTGATGCTGCAGACGCGCAGTAGGAATAGGTGGGCTCTTGTCAGTTGTTCCCTGCCAGCAGCTTTGTGCCGCTGGAGTTACGGGTTTAATATGTCACTTGTTCAAAACTGCTGGATTTAGCATGAGAAAGGGCACCTTTGCTCCAACTGCCTTGCTGCAAATGGGGTGTTCTCGTCAAAATTGACCCGCATTTGTCTTGCAGAGCACCTGGGCTGCTAGTACAGGGCTCTGTTTTGTAGATGGGTCCTTCTCTGAAGGCACATCTTCATCTGAAATAGCTCAGTGGAGAAGCCGAAACTGCTCAGCTCCCCAGGAAAGTGCAGGGTCTCCCGGGGCTCTTCTTGTCTCTCCCTCCTGTGCACTCCCATCTCCCGGATGCGCTCTCTGGCTGAGCCACGGCGNTGATCCCCCCCCCCCGCCCCCCCTTCTTAAGTAGCTGACAGGCTGAAGAGATGAGTTTTGGGTGATGCTGGCGTGTTCAGCAAAGGCTTCAGCAGCAAGTATGGTTGCAGTTTGCCAATGAATTAAAAAATAGGAGTGAGGGCTGAGGTAGCAAGTGCCTGTCTTGTAGGAAAAGCAAGGCTGTAAAGCCCAACATTTTAATAACCAGGGAGGATCATAGTTTTTTTGCTATTCATTTACACTCTTTGATCTGCAGTGACCACTGGGTTGTGAATCTGGAGAGGCTGATGGCTGAATGTTATTTAAAATAGTGGTGTTTCGCTCTGTCCCTTCAATCCAGTTGCCTACTCATTTATTGCCATTCACTGCTGCTTGTGCAGGTGAAGCTCAGCTGGCCAAGTGTCATCCCACCGGCACTGTAGGTTGGCCACTCCGGTACAGCGAGCCCAGCCACTCTCTTGGCTCTGAAGTAACAAACGAAAAGCCAAAAAAATTATAATGTGAATAATCTCTATTACTTGTTTGAGAAGGAGAACTCAGAATGGTTATAGTTTAATTTATTGACATATTGCCTGAGGCTGCACTGATCCTTGGGTGTGGTTACTGGAGGCAAACCCATGTTAGTGATGGAGAAGACCCAACTATGCTTTCTCTCCAGAAACCTGGAATGGAGAAAAAAGGGAGAAGAAAACAAAGTGTGACCTTTTTTTTTTTTTTTTTATGTTTTCCAATGTTCCACTGACATCTTAACTTTTTATAATACTGTCCTTTGCTTTGACTGAGAGAGATGAGGTGGCTTCTTTGATGTCTCCAGACAGGGTTTGGCTTGATCATATCTGTGCTGCAGCACAGAGTGCAGAAAGGCATTAGAGAAGAACAAGTGAGACAGAACTGGCAACGGTAGAGATATTGACAGTAGAACAAATGGGTTTGAGATAAGTTTTCTGTATTCAAGTATTCATAATCTAAGTACTGAAAACATAATTTAGCATTTTTTGCTTCAACTTTTTTGGCAGGGGGCGGACGGGAGGGGAATGGGTGACTAGAATATCTGGTCTGGCAGTCTGCAGCAGTAGGTGTTGTGTTCCTGTGTTTTAACTCTACCTGAATGCAAGATACAATCTTTGAAATATTTTAAATAGAGAACTGCTTCAGCAAGATGGATTTCTGCATATCATTTACAAAGTATGTTTTTAATGCCTTTCTGAAATCCAAACTTATGCAAAATGGGGCTTGTTATGCATGTCTATGCATTTTAATCTCCTACAGTGATTTGTCAGTTTTCCTTAACATCTCCCTGGCATATTACAGCCATTCTTCAACTTCGCTTCACAGGGCTGCGTTTCTGTTTTACCTCAGTTCTCCAAGTGAGGAATGAATTGCAATTTAGTTATTGTATGGTAAGGTTTATAAGCTAATGTGCCTATTTCCTTGGATTGGGATCAGCACTAGTTGTGGATTTAAAGACCGGGAAAACCTGAGTGCAATTTGGGCTACACTATCTTTTATTTTACGCTTTAGTGTAAGCAGTTGTTACGCAGCTGTCCTGTTCATGTTCTTGTTTCTGTTGATTTGTGCTACTTGTGTGTTTCTTTTTTACATTGATAATTGGTTAGTGATTTTTTTTTTTCCTGCTTGGAATGTCTAAAATAGCTCAGCTAACCAAAGAGTTGATGTATTTTTATTTTATTTTATTTTATTTTATTTTATTTTATTTTATTTTATTTTATTTTATTTTATTTATTTTTATTTTATTTTATTTTATTTTATTTTATTTTATTTTATTTTATTTTATTTTATTTTATTTTATTTTATTTTATTTTATTTTATTTTATTTTATTTTATTTTATTTTATTTTATTTTCTCTGTCTTTCCAGATGGGCTTTCTGGCAGAGACCAGCCAGTAGAGCTGTTGAATCCACCTAGAGTGAACCACATGCCTAGCTCTGGTAAGAAGAAACTTTTATTAAATGTTGTTCCTATTCTGGGAATGCAGTAAAATATTCTGCAGCTCTATCTTGCAAGTGGGAGAGAGAATGCAAATGTAAAATGCTGGAACAAAGTCTGTTAGAACTTGCACGCATATACTTTCCCAGGCTGGGTGAGTGGGATTTGGGAGTGGAGAGAGGATGGAGCACAGTAGCCTTGGAGTCTTAAATAACGCAGCCCTCACCCTTGGTAAGGGGCTAAGGTGAGCCTAACCTGCTTGGAGCTGCTTGTTTTTCCTTGGAAAGGAGAGGGCAGCAGAACAAAGCAGCACCTTATGAGTCTTTTCACAGCCTAAAAGGAGCACTGTGAAGCAAAGTACATTTTTGAGTTGCTGCTCCCATTAAGAAGAAATCTCCTTGTGGTGAAATGAGGAGCCAAACACAGGCTGATCAAAGCGTATCATTCTGGGTGCTGGGCTCTTTGCTTTTCTTCCCTCTTCTAATGATCCTGCTACGGTATCTCTTGGGTCTTGTCCTTCTGGTATGAAGCAAGCACAGCAGCCAGTGTTCATCCTGGAGACTGTCTGCTCCTCATGGAGCTGAGAGAGATCTTATGACTCACAATTGCAGCACTTCAAGTGATGGAAACCAAAGTTTTGGTCACAATATACGAAATGCCATGGAAAGCAATCTGGTGCTGTCTTTTGTGTTTCCCCCTTTTCTTTTCCAAAAGTGTTTTGTTTCTGGGTGCAAACAGATATTTATGTTAGGGATGATAGGATATATGAAGCATTATCTACTTTCTAGGTAGGAGCTCGAGTTTTCCAAAAACCCAACTGTCCCTTCTCTGCTGCCTTCCAAAATGCCTTTAGGTCCTTTCATATTAAGGAAGAGATCTCGCAGAAGATCTAAGCGCTTCTGGTAATGCAAGTTGGAAAAATGTAAACGAAGCTTATTCAAAACAACTTCAGTAGATTAGGGGGAAAAAAATGGGCTGTGATATAACCTAGATTTTTTGTTGACTTAAATACATATCTGGGGAAGGAAACTTTTAAGGAGGTAGAGCTATTGTGTTGGAAAAAAAGGAAGAGACCCTTGTTTACCAGGTACGAGTGTTTGGCTTCGGATTCTGAGAAATCTCACTTCCCTCTGTGTGATCCAAAACTTGTCTGTCAGGTAAGGAAGGTTATATTTTCCTAACCCTGAGAGAGATTCTCATTTTAAGACTACTGTGGTAACACAGGTCAACTTAAAGGTTTTACTCCCCATTTCATATCCATGTGCTAGAATGAATTTTGTGGCTCTGCACAAGAGGAGTCACAGTCCTCTTTTCTGTCAGTAGATCAATGATCAATGGCCAGTATTGTGAATGTGATGGGTTTTAGTCTT
>VYZW01036889.1:230962-289104 GCA_013401315.1 Balaeniceps rex | reverse complement strand
ATTTTTTTTTTTTTTTTTTTTTTGAGATATTTCAGGACAAAGGCTGATGCTGGTTAACATCTTGGGTAACCTGATGGTAGAGTTTGGTGTGCTCTGACTATTTTTCCCCAGATGAAAGAAGGCTTTTTTAAGGTGTTATGGACTCATACAGGATTTATGGTTCTTACTGTTTGGACTCCATTTTGAGTATTTTTAATAGCTCACCTGTATGCCTACTGAAAAAATACAGAGCTAGCCATCACTGGGGAGCTGTGCTCATGTTAAGTAGGAAGGATGTGAGATAGGCAGCGATGTCTCTTTGTCAAATGACTGCCAGCATTTGGGCTGTGGGAATTCCTGTCTCGTGTTGGAAAGCTCAGGCTGGTTGTGTGTGTAATGGGCGAAGGGTAGGACCGACTGGGAATGAAAATGTGACTTTATGCAAGAAGCAGCATTGGCTCTGGACAGTGGTCACCCAGGTACTTTTCACTTGACCCTACACTTATTCAGTTTCTGCTGAATTTTGCAGAAGTCTTTTCAGCCCTGCAGTGCATACACAGGCTGGAAATGTCTATCTTATATTTTGATTTGCAGAATGGTAATTAAAACCTGGAAGCACAGTGTTTGGCAAAAAGCAAAAAGATGTTTCTGCATGTTTGTAAATGCAAGCAAATATCATTGATCTTGGAAGTGGCTCATCAGCTGGCTTTCAAGTGTGATGCCTGCCTATATGTATGTATCCTGATGGGTTTTTAAAATTACTGTTAAAAGTTTGAGGGAGTTACCCACTTGGGAAAACCATTGTCATGTCTGGTTTTTATCATTGTTGCCTTCAGGAGTTTTCTGCAAATCCTGAGAGAAGAAAGGAGAAGTAATACCAAGTATTTGCTCTGGAAAAACAAGTTATGTGTGGGTTTGTGGGGTGTTGTTCCAAGTCTCAGGCATGGCTGAAATAAGGGTGTTGAAAAACAGCTGAAGGAAAAAAATTGCTTAATCAACTCCTGGGATATTCCATTTAAAACCTTATCCCATCCTGGTTATGGTAAAGTGACTGATTTGTAGCCCTCATGATGAATAAACTTGAGTGGATGATGAGCCTTTATCCCCAGAACTACATTTCTAGTTAAGATAAAATCATTGTGGTGTACTGGTAGGAAACCAAAATGTTTTCTTTTTGCCACGAACCAAATGAAGAAGAAGTTTGATCCTTGTTAGTTGTTGTTCTCTGATGTAACGGGGTGAGAAAGGGATGTACAACACTCAGGTCCTAAACGTGCTCTGTTCCGTGGAAGCCTCTCAAGAAAAAAATCAAAATGTTTAGAGCACTTTTATGAAACTGTTCTAGGAGTGAATTGGGTTGAGTAGAATGGAGTTCAGTCATTGGCAAGGTGTGTTTTTAGAAAAATGATTTATCTCTCTGCTTTTTGCATAAATTAAGGATTAATTTGAGGAAGGGAAACATTTTCTCTTTTCAAAAATGTATCGCCCATAACTTGTACTTCTGAATTTTAGTTGCTTGTAAAAGTAAAACAAGACAAGACCCCCACAACCCACATGTTGCACAGGAATATAATAATCTGTATGATAATGCTGCTTTCTCTTTTTCTGGCTTCAGAATATTACTGCATCTTTGGCCCGGGGGAGGAAGGGGCAACATTGCTTTTCCTTAACTTTTACTTGCTGAATTCAGAGATCTTCAGAGCAAGGACTACACAGATTATTTTTAGTTAATGTTACATGGAAAATCTCATGATGATTAAGGGACCAAATTTAGCAGGAGAGAAAGCTGCTCAGATACGTGGGCACAGAGGTGGCCACTGCCTGGTTTTGATGGGTGGCAGCATGTCGCTTGCAGAAAGGTGAAGGAATTGTCCTGCAAGTTAGCGTACTGGTTTTAAGTATTTTTTGTGTTTCACAGTATTTTTTCTTAGCAGTGAACTTAGCTGGGGACTGGTTCATATATGAGGAGGGAGGGACAGAACTCTCTTGTCCTCTTCCTTTTTCTTCCTACGCTTTTAAACTGAGCAACGCTATGCCTTTTCCATAGCGCGAAGCTGGGGGGCCAGTCTTAAAGACCTCAATTGTGTAAATGTCTAGATAAGTTGTAGATAATCCTCTTAAAAACATCACTTGTGTACTGTTGATACCATCCTTGAGATTTATCAAATAGATCTTCATTAAGCATACTTTGTAGAATGACTTTTCTTTCTTCGTAAGGCTTACAGTACTTTAGATAACTACCTCCCGTAAGTCTTTTCAGTTTTTTCTTGTTGGTATAAGTTTTATAGTTGCTCATTTTCTTACAATACAATCTTAAGCAATTTCTTTAGTGTTAAAAATGTGAAAACAGCTTGATATCTGTGATATATAAGTAAAATGCTAGAATTAAATAAAATGGAAACCAGCCCTTTTAAAACTTAAAAGCTTCACGTTAAGTAAGAGAACTGCAAATTGGTATGAGCAGTCTCAGTCGGCCAGCCGTGTTTCCCCAATATACTGGTCATGGCCTAATGTGAATTTCTGGGGATATCTGTGTACAGTACAGTTACTGAATTAGGAAAAAAATTCCCCTTCCCATAGCATTTCCATTGGCTTTTCAGGGATGCATTCCCAAGCTGTGATAAAAATGATAGTGAAATCATACAACATTGCTGTGGTTGAGTGCAGCTGACAAATAGTTTGCATTGGGACATATCTATTGCAGAATACAGGTGTGTGGAGAGGTTGAGGAAGAGATGCTGGGCTTCTTGCCCCTAAGGTGAAGAGCTCTCTCTGGCTGCTGTTGCAGATCAGATGGAAAGCTGCTGCATGCCTTCTTGAGGTTGTTCTCCATCTGTTATCTGCAAACCACTGGTGGTCTGTGAGGCCATCGTGCACATTAGAGAAGTGATCGGTGGTGGTTTTCTGATGGGTTTTTGAAGGTTGATAGTAGCCTCCTGCAAAACATTAGGAATTAGTGGGTTAAACAAAGCACGGAGAGTGGCTGCTGCTGAGCAGTTTCTGTAAGAGCAACAGGGGCTTGACTGGGGAACTCCTGATGGTGGCGATGAGCAGACTGCATCTTCTACATTAGGCTGGCCGAAATGGCTCTTCCACACATGGCTGCCCCCCTGCTCTCCATCCAGGCCACTGCCAACTGGCCACACTGCCCTCCTGCTGCTGCACATACTGTGATACTGGTGCTCAGCCCCCGGGATGGCTCTTCCACCCATGGTACTGGGGCTCTTCTGGATCTGACACTTGCAAGAGCAAGGGCAGCAATAGCAGGGGCAGCCAGGGGATTATGCATGAGATTTCAGCTCCCTGCTTTTTCTTCTCCCTGGATCTAATTATCCAGTCTTGATTCCCATTCATTTGAGAAAAAAAATGCTGATGTATGTATGAATAAATGGTTTGCAAGAGCCTCTGGACTAATATTGTTACATGATTTTACAGGCTTTTGAAATCAGAGATTAATCCCCGTCTCTAAGAGGAAGGAGTGGTAGACCAGTTGGTCTAACAGAGCTGAATACTGTGCCTTTGTTAATTTATCCTTTCAAAGGAAGGGGTTGCCCTCACTGCACCGTGTTTTCAGATACTTGCCTGCTTTCTATAGTCTGTCTGCTTCAAAAGCTCCTTCAGAAAGGTACCAAATCAGCGTGGTGCAGTGGGGCTTTGAGGCAGGTTCAGATTGCTGGCCGGTCAGCTAGGATTCAGGGCTCCCGACAGGCTCGCACCTCCACAGACAGGAGCCTGTTCATCCTTGTTCACACTGGGATGTGTTAATACGGGAACAGCATATGGTTTTATCATGCCCCAGAAGAGTAGCTCACATGCAGAAAGGCTAGTCCTTTAATGTTAAAAAGATCCTGATCTATCGTCCATGGAGTCGGGGGGGTGGGGAACCCACCCAAAAAACCAAATTATCATTAAAAGTGAGTTCTTGAGAAATCATTTTAATGTCACAGCCATACACTAAGCAGATTAAATTGTCATTTGCTTATTGTCCTATTGTTATCTTATTTAAAAGCTGCAGCTATTTTTGTCAGGCTTAGTGTATTAATTTTGCCACCATTTAGATGCTCTGGCATAAGATAGCAGAGAAAGTGCAGGTTAGTGTAGCTTAGACCCTTGATAGTTAAAATCAAGTTAACCTTGTATTTACTGCACCGGGTATTATTTCCAATCCTAAGCTAGATGTACAAAATGTAGCCCTTGCAATGACAATAAGTGTTTTACTAGCTAGAGGTACTACTAAAGCTCACCTTCGTAACCCGTTGCTCAGCAAGGAAAGCCTTGCATAGCGCTTCAGCCAGCTCCCAGATTTCCACAGATGATTTGCTGTATTGTTGTGCTTTTATAAAAGGCCTTTGCAGCATGCCCAGAATGTGGTCAGCAAAATTGGGGTTATTTATGCAGGACAGGGGAGGGAATTGCCACATCTAGAGACTCTGGGCAGTTCCCTGCAGAGTAGCAGGGAAGTTCAAGATTCAGGACCTCTTTGCTGGACTAAGATTGCACCCAAACTCATGTTTTTTGTCAGTCATAGTCATAGGATAATTTAATGACTCTCTAACTCTGACAGTATGTGCCCATTGTAGGGGGGGTGTGTGTATGTGTGTAGGAATGTATGCAAGAGGGATGAGCTTTTTGGCCAGCCTGGTGAGGCACCATCTCTTGCCCGAACTTCAGCATCCACGAGCTGCAAGTTGTTAAACCACTTCTCTTGCTGAGTTGAGTTTTCTGGAGCAGGGACCACTTTGACATCTGCCCAGAACATGGTCTGTGGATGGTCCTGATCCTGTGGGGTGGGAAGAGCAGGAGCCTGCATATCCTAAACTCTAGTTGTGTTTTGTCTCAGAAAAAATAATTAGCTGTCATCTCCTTTCTTACCCACAAGGAAACTGTTATTAAATGGAGGAAGTGGGATGAATTATTAAGTCTTGTTCCTCTTTTAAACGCTGAAAGCAGCACTTAGATCTTAAGCACTTGAATACAGAGCTGTTTTCTTAGATGAAAGGTAACTGGCAGGAAAGTTTGCTTTACTGCTAGACCCAACTTGCTATTTTTCTTTATTTTTCCCTCACCTTGTTTAGTTTATTAATTCACACTGATCAACTATAGATTTCACTGGATTTGCTTAGTCCTGACTGTCACAAAGTGTTACTTTCAAAATAGTTCTTCTCCCCGATTCCCTACCAAAGGAAAGGTTGTTTTGTGCTTTTGCTTTTATACAAAAACAGGTGATGGAGGGAAGAGCCTTTGAATGCATGACAGTATTTATACAAACTTTCTAACTTCTTAGGGAAGGAGGAGATGGCACAATATGAGCAGACATTTAAAGGCTCCCTTGAATTGTTAATCAGTAATCTGTTCCCATTGCCTCTGGCTCTTCTAGAAATAACAGTACTGTGTGATGAATGAAAGACGATAAATATTTCATGGAAAGTTGATCACGGATTGAGGTAAGAAAATTCTGCGTGTCTCAGATGCGATCTTTTGGTGACTGTGCTGTGTCCTGTTTGCCATGTGTGTTTCTACTCTGGGTGTTTTGCCTGGATCTGCAACCCTAAAGAGGTAATCAAGATGAAATCTTTTTTTGTTTTTTTTTTTGGGGGGTTGTTTTTAACATTTTATTTTAATTCCCTCACTTTTTCAAGTCCTATGGCAGGAGTGGTTCAACACACCCTGTACTCGACTCTTCTTTTCCATCAGCTTCTCCTGACACCTGCTAGATGGATGTGAGTGTTAGCTGGAGGATGAGGGTAGAGGAGTTGCTGAGGACTGTTCCGTTAGCAGAGTGTTTGCTTTGGTCCACATTCCCTTTTATTGGTGTGCTCTCTACTACAGGGCTCCCCAGAGTGCTTTATGCCAAAATTAACTTGGGGTGGTTTATTGCTAAAGGGGAAGTAGATGCCGTAGATCCGTGCTCAGCAGCCACCTGCGTTCCCAGGATTTTAGGAATTCCTATTCTGACACGAGATGCATTTATCAAGATCCTAGAGGCTCTTCCCCAGCATATATTGATTTTCAGGGCTATATTTGGCTCTGCTTTGTCTTTGGGAAGTGGAGGGAATATCAGGTGAATGGCTTGTGCAATGATGCCTAAAATATTGTAGCAGTCTCCAGATGCTGATCTGGAAAATTGCTGTTGTCTTTTTTTTTTTCCCCCCTGCTCCCCTACCCTGCCCGCAAAAAACCTGCTCCAAACCAAAAAATTATTTAGGCTGAGACATAATTCACCAAGTATACAAAATTGTAACCAAGCTACTTCAAGCTGAAAAGCCCTAGTAACACTGACGTGCTGAGTTAATGTGAGAGCGCTACCAATGTGTAATGGTTTAACTTTGTTTTGACTTCTTAAGTGTGTAGGCCTTGAAAGATAGGACATTGCCTTCAACAAATAGGGTCTTTTGAGAGCTGGTTTGCAACGTGAGCGCTTCGGCTTTACCGGCATGGTTTCCTTCTGCATGCCCGTGCTTCCCTAAATCACAGACTCTCCAGACTTCCCAAAGAGGACCATGTAGGGATGTCGTCCTCCATCCTTGCCTAATTCCTCTCACCACCAAGCAAATGTGAAATCAGCATTTTCTGTGCCTTGGATGCAGTAGTAAGTTCATTCACACTAAAGCCATCTCGTTCACATTTATGGTTGGTGCTGGCTTGGCATTTACCCCTTGAATGGCTTGATTTGAGGTCTGCCTTAAGCTGCCTTTAACTTGAAACAAGGGCTTATGATTGAATATCTGCTCCTTTGGCTTAACTAATGTCTTGTGATTTTAAACCACTCAATCGTTACTGCTTTTCCATGTTTTTCATTCAAGAAATTGTGCCATATCAGATGATTCATTCATATTTGATTAGAGATTTCATTATAAGCTGGTCTTAAGTTTTTATGATCTAATAAAGTCTTTGGAATCATTGACTTGGAACTGTAATTGTAATATACAGCATAAATGTACTGCACATTTAATGATACTTTGCTAGGTGTTTTTTAAGTTGTTATAGTTCTTGCTAGTGAATTGTGTAAGGTGAATTTGTTCAAAAGTTTCTAACGAAATTCAGTGACTGACCTTTTCTATTGGAGGGAGGAACTCTTCACAAGTTATTGTAGCAGTTCTCCAGGTTGCACTGAAGACCAAACCGTGGGTGAAATTTAGGTCAAAACTTGCTTTCCTTAACCCATTTGTAGTCCTGCTCGTAGACAGTCATGCTGTAATTATATTAATGAAGGTCTTGAAGATCCTGAGTTGTCAGGATATCATGTGCCTTGGTTAAGTCACGTATGGAAGACTTTTATTTTCACTAAGGAGGGTGATCTGCCACCTGTATGCATATTGTTTCTTAGATGAAATAAATTAATACAGTTTTTTTCCAATTTCTTCTAAAAATTGATTAAGCTGATACAGTACAGTATTAAAAAAACCCAAACAACTATTGGGGGACTACCTTTATGCTTTATTTTTTGCTCTTCCAAAACTGTCTTAAGCTCTTAAATATTTTTTCAGTTGTATGTAATAAGAGCTTATTTTTGTGCTTTAAATGTTTTGGGAAACTGTTTTATTAGGAAAAATATCAGACCAAGTTGTTTTCTGCTGTGCTTTTCTTAACGTTTGATGCCTGTATAATGTATTAGGAAAGGAATATATAATGCAAAAAAGCAAGCCTATCTACTTGGTAATGTACCCGTGAAGGAAGCATATCCATGTTCTCATTGAATGATTTCCGTTAAGTTTTGCTGGGTAGACTGAATTCCTCCAGTCAGGAAGAGCAAAATAGCAGTTTTGGTTTATTTATACGTTTTGGGGGGAGGATGGGGGAGGGATGGACAGACAAAAAAGTTTGGAGGTGGGTATTTTTGAGTTCATTTTGTACTTGAAAAATAATTGCACCTCATCAGTATCATTCTTGGTGAACCAGATCCTGTCGTAAATGTTGCCAAAAGCTTTCACAGAAATCTTACGCTGGAGGATTAATTTAAATTGGCTGTTTTGACTGTATTAGAGTAACTACACAAGCACCTTGTTTAGTGATAGTGCTTTCATGTGACTGTTGGAGCCGGGTTGTGGCTTCATGGCAAGTGTGTCACCAGGATCCTGAAACGGTAGCTGCAGGAGGAGTCAACTGAACAGAGCAGGGAACTAATGATGGTGCAGCTATTTGGTCGTGAAGAATGTTGTTGAGAGAAACTGGATGATCTGTGTCTGACACAAGCTTCTTATCTGGGAGTGGGCAAATGACATAGAGGAGTCTTTCCTTGCACATGTGGCTGGAGATCAGGCCTGGTCTCCAGATGTCCTAGTGGTCACAGGGATGGAGAGGGGTTTCCAGCTGATGCACAGATGTTTAGGAGGTAGGAGGGTATGGATTTCACCAGTAAAGGTGAATTTGGAGATGTAGCCCCATAAGCTGGAGCATGGGAGGGTTCTCTGCAGTCATCTAAGGTTTTGTGTTGCTTTGTACTAAAAGGTCAATTCAGAATTGCAGACAAGCACATATTCCCATCCACAGGAAAAGTACACAGGTAAATGCAAGCCTAAGCCTTGTAAACCCCGCTTTGGAAACAGGTGGGTTTAGTGAAGTTCCCTTGCATAATGGCAATCTTGAGGCTTGGCTCATAATCTCTGCATTGCAACTGGGCTTGTTTGAATGGTGCTTTGTGGTGTGTGCATTGGAAAAGGCATCCAGGTCTTTTTCTGAAGGAAGATAACGGTTCCTCACCTGGCTTAGAAGATACCTGTGATTCATCCCAGTGGCTCATTGCTCTGGAATGAGGAGGTTCTATGTCTGCTGCCAATTTACTCTCTGACCTTTGGCAAATAGGTTGGCTTTTCTTCCCTGCCTTCCCCTGAAATCCCCCCCTTCCCCAAATGTATTTGTCTGTCCTTGCAATGGTGTGTTGTAGTGGTCACCTGCACAATACCTGCAGCAGATAGTAGGAAATTGAAATGATTTTGGTAAAAATCAGGTCCTAGTCATGTCCAGGTGATAGCCTGATCCCTTGATGACCCCTGGGTAGAGGAGGTGTTAGCAGATGTCAGTCTGCTTTCCATCCATGAATACTCAGTATCTTGATTAGAAATGTGAAGCTTAAATTGTTGGCTGTCTGAGAAAATAAGTTATTCCCTATTAAGCCTCATATTAGAATCAGGGTTTCTGTGCAGTAAATGTAAGGGCATTTCCCTTGGGTTTTTTGCAGGCTTTTGCTTTAATATAATACAGATTCTGGTAAGCTTATATGTTGACTAATCCCTGGCACAGTTGTATTTGTATGCATCTATGGAATGAATTCCTGTTGAGCATATAATGTATTGTGAGAGTGAATGAGTTGGATGTAGGAAAAAAGAATTCACAGGAAATAATCTGGCTTCTGAAATGTTGGAAATACCAGAAAGCAGGAGAATGACAAGAACTGAAAAAAAACCCCTTACACAGGGATGAAAGCCACAACAGTGTTTGGATGATGTGTAGAATATCCTCAACGCAAAATCAGCACCATGGGAGTTTTAAATGGGGAAAAGTTGAGATGGTGGAGGCGAAGGAGAAGTGGAAGCTGTTTTCTGCGTTTCAGTGTGTTGTTTTGTTGGATTTTTTTTTTTCCTTTTAATATAGGCTGTCTGAATTCTTTGGTTTTGTACTTTCTTTGAACTTGGAACATTTTGGCCTGACTTCTCCTGATAGTCACTATCCTTAATTGAAACAACTGTAACCTTGTGGCCACTCACATGGAGGCCCTTGGGAGACCTGAGAAAAATATTGTGCTCATACCTTATTTTGGCAACTCAGTAAGAGGCTAAAGCTTTGCATCTTGTGACTGATTAATCATAACTAAACGCGGTTGGTGCCGTCCGAATTTTATTCTAGTGCCCCAGGTCAACTACTGGTATCTAGCATTTACTTTTTGTTGATTTTCCAATAAGCTGTCCTATTTATAGCTTGCTGCAAGGAGAGCACAGTGTCACTTGGGTTGAGATAAGGGTCAGGGATGGAGAAGTGTTATCTTGCCCACGTGTGGTGTCGGCAAGGCAGGGTCTGGGCTTGCTCCCTCTTACCGCGAAATGGAGCGTAGTGGCTGCAAGTCGTGAAGCTTCCTTGGGCCTGTGCGAGCGTTGACTTTGGGGAAGGGGAAGTAGGTAGAGGGATCCATGTGGTGTGGTGTCTCAACACTGAAGGGGACCTGGATACTCCAGATGAGGGAACATCTGGATTGTATGGGTGCTAAGGGGTGCATCGTGGAGCGCTGTACAGCGGTGCTTGATCAGAGAAGACTCTGCTGTGACTGTGCAGCTCTGGGTCAGTGTGTTTCAGCCTGTCCTGACCTGGCTGCCTGCACCCACGGACAGGCTTCTCCTGGCCATTGCTAAGGGCTCATCCCAGATTGAGAGGCGGCTCCACAGCAGCGGGCTACTGACCCCAGACTATGACTTGCCCCAGCATAAGCCCCACCCGGAGCTGCTCATGCTTTGTCTGTCCTTCTGCACCTCTGGTCTCCACAGTCCACAGTGGAGTTCACAGTCCACAGTCTGGATGTTCTCCTGCCGCAAGCGTGGATGTATGTGTTCGTGGTGGTCTCTGGGGCCCACAGCAGCAACACTTGGTCGCCTCCTCTTGTGCAGGCAATGTCCGTTCGGTCCCCAGAGCTTAGTCTTGAGCATCGGGTATTAGAGGAGCGGACGTCCCTCATGCATGCTGCTTGTCAGTGCAGCTGAAGCTTTTCAAGGAAACATATGAACACCAAGTGTCACAAGTCCTATCTGCTTAATCATCCTTTGCTCTCTGTATTGATGATAAATATTTATAATAGAGGGATGCTTTTTTTTTGTTTTGGTGTGCAGTTGCAAAGAAAACATTCCTTAGTCCTCATGGTCATGAATGACGTTGTTGTTCCCTTTTGATCTTGCTAAGCCACGACACCTGAAAGTGAAGGCACTGGATTTTATTCCATTCTGTGTGTTATTGTCATAGTTTTTAAAGCTCATAATTTTTAAAGTGATGCTTTTCTCGCACTCCTTAGGAATACAGAGAATGACTGAATTGTAATAGAAACCCTCAGAAATTTAGATGCAAAATTGTTAGCACAAGTATCATTATGGCCCTTTTCTAATTTGCAAGATACCTGTTACTAGTAGGAAAGAGGATGAGGGCAGAGCAGAACCCTTTCAAATGTCATGCTGATATTGCAGGGCTTGCAGGATGGGGGAGCGTGGAAGCGAGGTGGTGCTTTAGTCTTGTTCCGAGCAGAGATCTCCTTTTAGGAGGAGACAGTATATTGTCATCACATAACACAATTTTGTCTCGCCAGGTCTGGTATCACAGTGAACAAATTATTGCTTCTGCTAACCTCTTAAGTGGCAGACAGAGTTGAAGGCATTTGCCTGGAGAGTATTGGGACTCCAATGCCTGAGATACAGATCTGGCCAGTCAGCAGGTGGGGTTTTATTCTTCCATTTCTGAAATCATTCTCTGATGAGCAGTGGGTTTTTCTGTTAGTGAAAGGTAGTGATTTGAGGTCTTGGGATCAGCAATAGGTTTGTGAAGGTGTTCCTGACACACTGTGAGGGAAAAGTGAGCAAAACCAATTCTTGCTCTTCCGACATTAAGCCAGCAAGCTGGCATTCTTTTCATTTAAATTGGAAGTTTCTTAAGACGGTATTAGACCTGCCTCATCTGTCTCGGCTCAGGTTAGATGATGAGGGATTTTGCTTAACTGAGTGGTAAAGTTCTGCTGATAAAACCCAGCTTGGAGGGCGACAGTAATTCCCTTCACATAATATGCTGTAGCACTCAAACATGTTACCCTCTCAAATGCGGCATGCCTCGGTCCTGGGGTCCGGGAGCATGTTGATTTGATACCTCCAAATATTCACAAAAGAGCATGATTAAACAAGTGACAGATATCTAAAAGCATCAGTGAAACATCCCCTTCTCAGTGGGATTGTGTGAGCTTGTGCACCCACACTGAATCTGTCTTGTATGAAGTGGACAATACATGGTAAAGATGATTTTCCACCTTGTCCCAAGTTAGTGGGGCGGCAGAACCCCAAAACCAGTTCCATGTGATATTACAGCAAAAAATGGGCTGGAGTATGATATGTCTAAACTTTAATAGAGTGTGAATTATCATAACTAACCCTTCATGACAGGGCCTTTATGTGCAGTCCTTTGGAGCAGTCAGCATTGTATAGGAAAAAAAGTCATTGTACTTATTGCATGCATCTTGCACTTTAGTCCCATAAGTTGAGGGGGAAAAAGTACTTTGGCTTGAAGCTGCTCTGTTGTGACGGGATAATGAAGGTGAGCAATTTCCACCTGCAGCTGATCTGGAGAGTGGATCCTAAGGATTGGAGCTAGAATGCTTTGTTTCTCTTTAGGTACTTAAATGTAATTACATTTAAACTAAGAATTACCCGC
Organism: Balaeniceps rex; assembly: GCA_013401315.1. NCBI lineage: Eukaryota > Metazoa > Chordata > Aves > Pelecaniformes > Balaenicipitidae > Balaeniceps > Balaeniceps rex. The sequence goes on along the minus strand of VYZW01036889.1, from coordinate 276,735 downwards.
ACTCTCACTAGTAATGTATTTTCTCCTGAAGAGTGCTGTGGAAAGCAGCAGAGGGCTTCCCCCATAGCTTGTGTACCTTAAAGCCTGGTGACCACTGGGTCACTGTGGCTTGCTGGGACACGTGGTAGGGAGCTTTACTTTGTGGGCACCTGTGTTGCCTTGGAAATTCTTAATTACATAAGGATGTACTCATTATGGGATCAGTAACGTCGTCTGTGTATTTAAGTTGAACGGGAAATTTTCACTTTCACTGCTTGAACTTTTTTTTGGTGTGGCATAAAGTATGAAATGCCAGCAGTGTTGCTAATGGTGCTTTGGGTGGGGGAAAAAGTTTGCTACAAAAAGAGTTCAGGTTCCCAAATTATTCCTTCCTTACATTTCTTCTAATGCGTTGTCTGTACTCCAGGGCACTCTGTGGGTGAAAATCAGGTCTCTGCGACTGATGTTCATCTCCACAGTGTGGTGGTAACGTGTAAGCTGTGTTGGGGGCTATACATCTGTTACAATTGTTTTCGGCTAACAGAAAAGCCTGTTGGTAGTAGGATTGAAGATGTTGCACTGCTGCCCCAAGCAAAGAGAAAGAGGATGGTGAAGTCTTACTGAATCTGCTGGGATTTGGGAAGAAGTTCATTTTGGGGAGGGCTGGAGGTGACCTGGCTATCAGTGGTCACCTCTTCTCGCTCTCCTTCTCATGACCCAAACTTTGCTGCTCAGCTCACCATCATCCTCCCTCCGGATGGCCACCGAGTTTGGGGGATGAGCCCATGGGAGAGAGTTACACTGGGTCCCTATGAAATGGAAGTGCAGTGGTCTAGCTTTAATCTTTGCTGTGAACACCCCTTGGGGAATATTGCTGCTTCTAATGTATTTTGCATTTACCTATCCAAATCGTGTGAGAGCATCCTATAAAATGAATAATTGACAATGCTAGTATGCAACATATTTTAACAGATGAGTGTTTTGGTGGCAATCAAAGCCATACTGTCTTTCTCCTCCCAGTTCCAAGTCACTTGACAGAGAACTTGTTTACTTAAGAAAGCAAAGCAAATTTGCAGAAAGTTAATAGCACCTTAACCAATATTGATGCAAGTGTCTTTCCACATGAACAAAATGCTGGTACATGAGCACTAGTTTCTTTCCAAGGTAAATATGAGCTGTCTGGGGGCAGGGTACATTTCAAACGTGCTACCGGTACACCATCATTTGTGCTGCATTGGTGGTAGTAGTAATAAAAAACCTTATGTATCATTAGTGCACTATAAATTGTGTTAAACACACAGAAGGATATCTTAAAAAAGGGAAAAACCTAAGAGGTGCTTTGATTAATGAGAAAAGCATGGTTTGTGGCTGTTCTGAGCCACCACTACATGTTCTTCATAAGCTATTTCAGACGGGTAAAGCTCCAGGTGATTGTTGGTATTCAACCACGTTGCTGACCCTCAGAGGTGATGCCCCCAGAATTTCCTGGGCTGGGAAAAGCACTTGGAACAACTAAACTTTAATTGGCTCCTGGTTGAGGTCTATCTTACCTAATGGTGCTAAAAATAAATAAATAATCCCTTTTGGGACCTTGAGGACCGTAGTGACTGCACACCAGCTAGTGAGGCATCATCATAGCCTGATCCAAGCTGCAGCACAAGGGCATTGGTGTGTGCTGTGGGTGGGCAAAGGGAACTTTTTCCTTATCTGGGGACAGTGGTCTCTTGATTATGTATCTTTTTATCTTAACAGTGTTATCACAATATAATTAAAAACTGTAAGTGGAAGATGTCAGGAGCATTGGAGCTGTTAGGAAGCTCTGTGATAGCTCCATGCGGACATATTGTTGAGCTGTTTCGCCTTTTTACAGATGTTATGAGTTAAGACAATGTGATTAGAGTGAATGGGGGGGGGGAACCCCCACCTGAAATAAATCCTTTTCCTGTTCTGTGCTTGAATGACTTGCTTGATGGTTTTTCTCTTGAAGTGCTCCTCAACCAGGTGGTATCATGCTGGAGAGTGAGGAAGGACAATACAACTGGGGTGTGCTCTGGGCAGGAGTGCTTTCCGTTGCAGCATGGGCAGCGTATGCCATTGGGCAGGACATTGTGTATCTGTATTTGGGGCAGAAGGGGTGGGTGAGATCCTGGTCTCCAACACCTTCCTGTGCAGACACTGGCTTGAATCTCTCCTGTGTTCTTTGTGAAAATGGTCATGGTTTGCAACACCACTGGGTGGGTGTTTTCTATTTGATGTAGGAAACACTGAGCTGTAGAGACTTATAGTTGCACTGTGGCAGAAGTATAAGGATTTATCAGTTTTGAGCATTTTCTTTCCAATGATGTTTTTGTGTTTTTTAAAGGAGGGGAGGGTGTAGTTAAAATAAACTATTAGTGAAAAAAAATAAAGTAAAGTAAGCCTTAAAGTTGCAGAGAATGAAATTCTCTACATTGTCCTTTCTAGAATGACAGCATAGGAAAAGTTTTAACTTCTGTTTAGACTATTGCTTTACATTAGCCTTGATACATGATATGGGAGTGCCCAGACGCTGATAAGAGATGGGAATAAAATAGCAGGAAAGACATTGGCTATGTTGACACAAATACCAAGTATCCTGAATAAGCAGCCAAGAAACTTCATCTAGTTTCATGTGAAGCCAAATATGTATGGTATCTGTAATTGGGTTTCTCTCATTCTGAGGCAGATTAAGAGCCATGGGGTCATTTCACCTCGTTCAGTGTAACAGGGAATTAGGGGAACCACCACAAAAATTGCCAGTTTATCTTGATTTGGGAACACATGGATTAATCCACTCGCTTCTAACTATTCACTGCTGAAGCTAGGTAGTGGGGACCCACCATTCAGTATGAAAAAGAAAATAAGGTGGTATTTACTATCAAAATAAGAACAATACACACAAAATACTAAAAATACTAAAATGGAAGAAAACAGCCCACAAATTACCCTTTTGCATACAACAGATGTTCACAGTAATGACAGAAAATACACACACACATATACATACACATATATATGTTTTTTTTCTGAGAAAAAGAAGGTTTGTATTTTGAGCAATAGTATTCAAGTTAGATCTTCAGAAAAGACTTCTGCTGTCAGACCATGTATTTGCAGGTCTGCGGATGCTGTTCTGCCTTCCCAGAGCATCTCGGTGAACATTGGCTTGGAGATCCATGACTCGGCTCAGCCTTTAGTTACAGTATTGTGTTTAGCACTGTCTACGATGCATAAAATTTGCTGAGGTTGGGTGCCTGATGGATTCCTGTTTCTGGCTTTCTTTTTTACTCCTTGTGCTGCATACTTTTCTTGTACCATCTTTGCACTTCTTTTTATAGCAGCAGTACTTAGGGCTGCTTGGAAAGGGACACAAAGCGGTACGAGGGTGACTGCCTGACCCGCTTTCCAGCGAGTGCTGCTCCCACAGATGGCAGCTCAGCAGTGAAGCTGTGAAACATTCGCCTGTACTGATCAGCAGTTGGGAGATCACGGGCTTCCTCGAGATCTGCCACTTCCTGCCTCTGCAGCCTTCTGCAGACCTGATGGTCTGGCAGAGATGAGGGAGCAGTGAAGGGAGCCTGAACTGGGAACCCAGTTTCCCTTTGCTGGCTCATGTGCCAGGGTTGGCTGCAAGCTGACATTGCCACCACTTCCACTCCTTTCGTGCCTCAGGAGAAGAGCTGTCTCAGCTGTGTTGCTTGCTTTCCATTCAAAGTGTTAAGTGAAGCCTTCAAACCCCAAGTGCCAAGAGTCATCTTGGAGCATCGTTCCCACCTGGCTTTTATCAAGTGCTCATTCAAAGAGGGTCTCACTTGGCCTCTGCAGTTGTGGCTGCTTTGCATGTGTGTGCTCAACCCAAGTATGATATTTTGTAGCTATTGCAAGAGCATCCTGGAATTCAGTTCATCTTCCTGAAAAACTTTCTGCACCAGTTTTCAAAATATTGTATATAATATAGCCCTCTTCACTGAAGCCTCTTAAGTTCTTTGCAGCCGTCTGGGTACTGAATATCTGCTGTGCAGCATTGTGTTGCCTCTACATGTTGTACTTGATTTTGTTCTCCGTCGGTGCCCTCAGGTTGCTGACAACAGCCTTGAAAGCCGCTTCAGGTAGGCACAGGCAGACAAAGCTGGTCCTCTGCCCGAATCCGAAGGGGGGATTTCAGGGGAACTTTTGTTGAAGACACCATTTCCCCCCCTTCTCCAAGCATTCACTTACTGATGCCGGTTGTACATTTTCAGGGTCAAAAATATGATTTACTCATATTTAAGGAAAAAAACAGTTGTTGGATAAACTCTGTTTTCTCTTTACAAGAACCCAGTTTCACCACAAATTGTGTTCTTTTGCGCAGAGAGGGGAGCTTTGAAGCTTTGATGCTGTTTGCTGCGTTGGAAAAGGCTTGCTGCAGTGCCATGCCAAAGAGAGAAGCAGAAAATGCAGTTACTTGGCAACTTACCTCTATACATCATTGAACCTCACCAAATTCCTGAAGTTTGTAAATACTCATACACTTCTGCCAAGCAATAGCTCTTTTTTGCTATTTTTCTCAGGCTTATCAATTTATACTTTTCCTTGCTGCTTTTTTCTTCTTTTTTTTTTTTTTAAGAATTTGGGCTTCAATGTAGAGATTTCGCTACGTGTAAATGCGCTAATGAAATTGCTGATGCTGGTCAGGATAGGGTGCAGGAGCTAAACTGTAGTTTTGCTGCACAAGAGAAAAATCACTTTTGAGTGAGGTGCACGAGGTGACAGACGAATAAGAATTACATGCAATGTAAAAATCACTATAATATTAAGAAAAATTCTAGTCCTTTTAATGCAGCTTTAATCAGGTTTTTCAGACCATCCTAGAGCATGTTAGATATTAAGTTGGTGTGCAGTTCAAAATACGCTTTGCTCTTTATCCCAGAAAATAAGTTCTTGCATATGATGAAAATTTCGTCTTCTAAGTAGCCATTATATAATGCACGGTAATTATTTTACACCTTTGAATTATAATACTAACTGCTATTTTATACCTAAATACTACTTTACATCCAAAAGACTAAGCTGTGCATCACTTAATGAATATAGCTGCCTCCGAGTATTGATGACATTTCTAGCTGCAACATAGATGATGATGATGAAGGTTAAACCCTACTTAAATGTGCCACCTAGTTAATGGATTCAACGCCATCTATAATACTGCTATAGTTCTGGGTTTCTGCCTTATTACCTGCCACCGTCTATCCTGTTGAGCAAAGGAGAGCTGTAACATCACGAGTATCCATGTTATTTGTCTTCCTCAGGTAGCCAGCATCTGGAAGAGTTGTGGTCAGGAGGCTGTTTGCCTCCCACAAATGAGATAAACTGGGTTATTGTTAAAGCAAATTCAAGCAGCTGGGCTCTGCGTTAAGGATGTGCCCCAGTGCGGTACTCCTGGTATTCAGTACCTTTCTTTTTTCCTTTAGCTGTAAACAGATTTAGACTTCCTTGGTAAAGCAGTCTTGGAGAGGCAAAGGATTTTAAATTAAACTTAGCTTGTTTGTACTTTAAGGTACTGCAAAGCAGATCTTAACGCGTATGCTAATTTTAAGACATTCATTTTCACAAGCAGCAGTTATTTAGTCTTACATGTGCCAGATGGGTTTGCTGCTGGCATCACTTGTGAGATTATGGTCAAAACAAGGACAAATCAGTTATGAAATTCCAAGACCTTACTGAATAATTTTGTGTTTTCCTTCCCAAGGACTAGCTAGTTGTCGTATTGCCTTATTTTCGTCTGTCAGTATGGCTGGAAAAGCTTCTTCCAGCATCTGAGATGGGCTCACAACAAGAGGAAAAATCTTGTGGTGAAGGATCTTTCCCACCGCAGGTTTAGTTTCGTATTGTGCAGTGGCAGGTGACTGCACAGGCATTCTGCTCTGATACTCATGTTCTGATTACAAACTGACTTAAAGCAATAAACATGTGCAACTGCCTATAGAAGATGATAAAAGACATTGTACTAATGTACCTTCAGTTATTGTCTTGGGGGAAGCAGACTAATATAACTGGAAGCAAATACAGGGAATAGATGTGTACAGTGGGAATCTTTTAAAAAAAAATCTTTTTTTTTTTTTAAAAAAAAATTTTTTTTTTTTTTTAAAAAAAACTTTTTTTTTTTTTTTTTTAAATGTCAGTGTAGGGCATTGCCAAACTATTATGTAGGCTCTGTCGAAATCTACCTCTGTGCCCTCTCTGGAAGCAGAGGATGGTGCACATCACTGCTCTTCTGTGTTGCTGCCTATGTCTGTATGCAGAAGCATTGAGTTTAGGGTGAGCTGCATTGGCATCCGCTTTTATTTATAGCCCAGGACTAATATTTTCAGCATGCCATGACTTTTAGAAGCTGTCTTTATTGAAGTTTTGAGCACTATTAATGAAAAAATGATGCAGGATGTTTCTTGTGAAAGGTTGAGGGTGTGCAAACCTTGAAAGTATTTTCTGGGAGAAAACATTAAATTTGTGATTTCATTTTAATCCAGCGATAATCTGCCTCTGTCCTCACTTGTGAGGCTCTCCACGGATGGGTACGGTAGCAGTCACATGTAGGTCGCTACCTGCTGCAGGAGATGGTGGTGGTGGACAGGCATCTCCCCGGGGTGCTCCCCATTGAGCATCGACTGTCCCCAACGCTGGCCCTGACCTTGAGGAGGTCCCACGTCTGCCTTTCCAGGGGAATTAGTAATTGTACCCTGACCCAGTGCGGGGCTGAGGGGAATGAAGGACAGGTACCACAAAACGCCTTTGTACAGCTCTCGTGCAAGCTCTCGATGGTACCTTTTTCCATTAACCATGAGTATTTACATTGGGATGATATAAAATCAAACTGCTGCTGGTTATGACATCTTCACAATTGTGTATGACACCAGGGATTTCAGAAACAACACTTTCCTTAAGCATAAATCAAGGCAGATGGTAAAACTGAGTGACCTATAAAATATAACAAGTTTGCTCACCAGAAACGTACAGCACAAACAAATGTACTGTCACCTAAAAATACTGAGATGGCATTTCTGACAAAGTGATGATTGTACAAGGAAGTCAAAGTTTGGGTAAGGCCAAGAATGAATTTTGCTACCTCTAAATACACAATGGTGATCAAACTGACTGCAAGGTATTTCAGCCTAGTGTTTCTTTCTCCCTGTAACTTTCTTTGATCAGCTTTATCTAGTTCTGTTTTATCTGTAAGTGAAGTTATTACAGCAGACCTTCTAAAACCACCTCTGTCGGTCAGAAGTCCTCAGTGTCTTGCAGAAAACAGCACTGGTTTGTACTGTTTGTATTCTTTTTCTCTGAAAATAGGGCCCAGCAACTTCCTTTCTAAATTACGGGCTACTCTTGTGATCTGCAAATAGTGGGCTTTTTAATAGTCCCTTCATGTATGCATCCTTACATGTTTGGATGTAAGTTAGTTTTGTAGCCTCCTCCTGCACAACTACATCTATCGCTCCAGTCATCCCAGTAACCCAGATTCTCCATGCTGGCAGGACTGTGCTTAACCTGGATCATTCTGGCATCCTGCTCAAAGCCCTGGCCAGTTATCCCAGCACCAACGGGGCATGTGTGGCAGGAGCTACTCAACCCTCCCAGCCATTGAAGACATGAGGGAACGATGACTTCGGCAGCTTCATCCCTCCCCCATTTTTAAGCATCTCTTCTGAACCCCCAAGCGCCTTGTGCACAAGTGATGAAGTCCGTAGTAAATCTCCCAGGCTCTTTGCAGGGCTGGGGATCAGTAGAGATGAGCTAGTGCTGTCTCATGGTACCCACCAAAGCAGGGCTCTGCAGTTAAAGCCCGCTACCTTGAGCAAAGCAAACTTGAGGCAAATTGGCTGTGAAGTGGAAACATGCAAACTAAAGCAGGCTAAATCATGGGAGGATTAGACTGTAGTGATTTAAGACAGCTTTGTTTCAGTATTGAAACATTGATGTGGGATTTAACATAATATAAGTTCTGCTTGTTGTCTTTGTAGTTAAGATGGGTGGTCCGACACACAGGGCAAACACAGAAATCAGTCTCTTTCTAGAAGTTTCTGTATACCAAAAAATTGTAACAATGGCATTTTGGAAATGTTAAGTGCTATTCTTTGGGTTGGCTCCTTCAGCTGATCAGCTGCAAGAGCAGAGGGGCTTTCGTAGGCTTCGTGTCCTGTGGGGCATGAAAGCTTTGTGTGGCCTCCAGGCGTGGGCTTCTGGCATGTCAGGAGATGCATGGTCTGGGATTCGTCTGGTAGCTATGAATATACACAAGCACTCCCTCACAAAATGCCGTTAGATCACTTCACCTGGCTTTCCACTATATTTTAAGTTAAATGCCACCCAGAAACCTTTAGGTCAGTACCTTGCGTTTTGCCAAAGATCGTTGCCTGGCAAGACAGAGTTGTGAACTGAGAGGGGGAAGATCCACCACTTCTCTTGGTGGTTATTGTTGCCCTTAATCATCTTGACAATTAGCTTGGCCTCAGTTAAACTTGCTTCTCACAGCTGAAAGAGAGGCCTTTTACTGCAGCCTTGGAGCCCACGAGCACCTGATATTTCCTCTTAGCTGGTGCTTACATGTTTGTAACCCAGTGGCTTTGCAGTTTTGGTGGACTCATCCAGCTGACATCCTTCACAGTGGTATATTCCCTGCTGTCTTCCAGCCACTATGGTCTTTTCTCTGCAGTTGTTCCAGTTCTTCAATACACTTATTAGAAACCAGTTACTGGAACTGTTAGTTTTTATCAGTGCTATTTAGAAGTAAAGTTCCCTTTGCGCCCTCTCTCTATTTTTAGGATTTATGAGCAAGAATTGCTTTTTCAGAGGATGGTGCTCTAAAGAGAGCTAAGCAGTTCGTTTTCACACATGCTGTTGTGTTTTATGAATATTTCAAATGGTCTGGCTTTGCTTGCAAGGATAACTTGTTCCTGTAATCTGCCGGGTATACATTTTATTGGATAAATTCTGTGCTCTGTTAAGAAAAAAAGCACCTTAAGTTTGGAATTTCTTTAAATGACTCAGCATGTTAAGGCAACCACACATTAAGGAGAGGTAATTTTATAAAATACTGAAATGAGAGAATTTCCTGACTTAATGTTTCCCGTAACTTGATGTGTTTTAGAAACAAAAACTATGGCATTGGTAGCTTTAAAACAGAATGGCACTACAAAGGCAATAGGTACAGTGACTCTAGAGCTAAGCAAGGCCTCATGCAACTTGCAGAGGTTCTGTTTGCCTCTTCAGCAGCAGCAGCGAGCTTTTTGCAACTTTATGTTGCACAAAAGAAAAATTACGGAAAGTGATTGTATGCAAATGGATTTCTAACATTTCTTGAAAAACGTTGGTTAAGAATGGTTTCATAGACTTCAGGGATGAAGCTGTAGAACACACAATGCTTTAAGTGTCCTAAAAATAAAATACTATTTATGTAAAATGTGATTTGCTTGATGGAGAAGGGATTAATTGTGTATTGGTATCAAACAAGAATTTTATCAGAAGAAGGTTTTGGTTTTGGTAGTGATTATCTGTTTAGCTTTGGATACCTTCTTTGAAACAATTTTTTGTATAGGAATGTTCGAAGTGAATGCAAGAACTGAATGTCTCATTTTTGTCATGTTTCAGTTATTGTAGAGTGCTCTAAAAAGAGACACAGGGTCTGAAGAAAGACCTTAAGGAGTCACATCATCCCTATGGTCCTTTGTGCGTTCCCTAATCTGGAGAGATATGGCCTTCTGTTAATTTTCCAGATGTGTTGCTGTTCACAGTCTTTACCAATAAAGATGCTAAATTTGAGAATGCATGTAGAAGACTGCTACCTTCTCCATTTCTTAAATCCAAAGGTGGGGATTTGGATGTTGTCATGCCAACATTGCACTCTGGCAAGGCACAACTCTAACCACTGATGGTTTTGTTTAAAGTAGTGGGAGAAGTCATCCAGAAAATGGCTGGCAGCTGGTAAAATTCCTGCTGCTGATTTGGGATTTACCCAGGTTGTGTTTAGCGCTGGTCACACCACAGATTGAAATTGCTGGGAAAGACTTTCTGTATCCACAAAGTCACTGTGTTGTGCTGGTTTTCCTCTACCAGTCTTGCTTATGTGCCCTTTGCCTCCTGCTTCAGGCTGGTACCTTCTGTGCTCATACCCAGCCTTCCCTCTTCTGCCACCTTGGTTTCTCTTTTTTCAAATGGTGGCAAATGGAGGGGTAGTTTCATAGTAATCCTTCTCCAAACCTTTAAGATAAAAGGGGATGTGAAGGGAGACATCAGTGCAAGTTCTGCCTCATGGTCAGCCTCCTCTTCCTCCCTGAAGCCTTTTGTCATCAGCTGAGAAGCATTTCATGGCTGCTGCTGTCTCCAGCTGTGCGTTTCAGTGTCTAGCACAAATGTTGGAGCCCAGTATGGGGCTTCTGTAAGCAACCCTAATGCAAAAATGAGTCTCCCACTGACACTCATTTGTAGCCTCATTTCTGGGTAAAAACAAGGGTGTGTGCTATTTCAGGGAAGTGATAGGCAAATAATTTCCATCTCTACTTGTTTTTAGTTATTGCTAAATCAACTTTAACCTTCTTAAACTTGCTTTTAAAAGCCTTCCTCTTCAGCTTACCTCCTGTAGTTCCTCATTTGCTTTCCCGAATGTCCTTTTAATCTTTTTCTACCAGTTTTCTGAATGCCTTTTGTCCACATTTTCCCTTCATAACCAAGTGTCCTCTTAAGCCTCAGTCAGCTGAATCACTGAACCTCTTCAGGTTCTTTCCAAAGTCTTTTATCTTTTTCAAGTGCCCTGAAATGTCAGTCATTGTTGTTTTATTTTAGGTAAAGATACGTATAGGATCTCCATCCTTATATATATTTTTAAGTCTCTTACCTTTGGGCTTCTCACAGCATCCTGTTTCTTTTTGTGGAAGAATCAGGCTACTGTCAACCCCTAGGCAGAGAAGTTTGTTGCCTGAACGTAACTGGAGCAGAGTTGTAGTCTACCACATAAGTAGGTAGGTATAATTTAATTTGCCACAATCCGGAAACCCTGTAGTTAGGTCCAGCTTTTGCATTCTGAAGTCTCTGCCCAACAGAAATAAGCCATCTGATTGCTGGTCTTCTGATGTGGAGCTGAAATGCGAATACAGTGTAGGGCCCATGAGCAATACCTGCCCACAACAGGAGGTCCCTATGCAAGAGTCTGTGCTCTGCATGCTCCGGTCAAGATCAGCTGTGGCTTCCCAAACCTGTTGATGTCTGCCCTGTGCTTTGATCAGCCTGACTTACACTAGATACCAGTCTTAAAATTTCATAAATTAGAGTATTTAATTCACTGAGACTGTGCCACTCTTTATTCTCTTTGGTTTTACCACTTTTTAAGTTCTTTAGCTGGACGCTGTGATTTAGGTTTTATATTAGCTGGCATATGCACTCCCCCATGGCCCTGCAGTCAGGCTAGGTGCTGTGTAGGAGCTCATGCCAAAATCCAGATCTCCAAGGAGCAGGGCATTTTATTCTCCAGACAGCAACAGGTAGTAAAGGAGATGCTTTAGTATTAAAGGTTTGTTTTAAGGAAACAACTTACCTAGATGAACATGGTGAGAAAACTCCCTGATCTTTCTTACATTCCACAGAAGAACAGCAACTCTTTGTGGAAGTGTTTTGACAGAATCCAAGTTTAGCTGTGATGAGGTTTGTAGTTAATTATATCAAGACCATGTTTCTTTTAGTAAAAACACCATTTTTGCATGAACTACAAATGGAGTTTGACACTAAAGGACTGACTTGCATTTTTAAGCAACAAAACCCAGAATTGCTTTATTCACTGGAGCACTGAGGGAAGACTTGTTCACCTCTTGCTTTGGTTGTAGTAGGTGTAGTGTAGATGTAATGTAACCCAAATTTTATATAGCTGTGAATGATTTGTCTTCAGCTTGGATGCTGCTCAGTTAGGTAATTTGCAATAGCAGGGTCAAAATAAAGGTGAGTCCTTAAGTTCTGTACCCAAATGATGCCCGTCTTTCTACTTTTCTGTGCACGCTACCAAGGCTTTTGAGAGTGATGGATGCCGCAGAGAAGGTGATGAAAGTACGATGAAGGAAACATGAGGGGAAGTGGGAACTCATGTGTTCATTTGTCCTCGTTCATCTACCCTTTTTTTGGAAAAGGGTGTGCTGTTTCTCTGGCAGCACATGTTAGAGTAGGGGAACGCTGACTGACTGTCCTTCTCTCCCATCTTTACAGAGCCCCAGGGGGGGCACAGGAGTGTCACGGTCATTGCTCTTCAGTAGGGGTTAGGTCATCCCATATAATAAGGATGCAGAGAGGGGACAAAGTGCTCATTTTTTAGGCAAAATATTCTTGTGAGCCTTAGAAAGCATATGTTTAATTTTTCCTTGTTTTTACACATTACTGTTTGGTAGCAGTGCTCCTTACTCTAGCTGAAGGACAGTCTTTGGGGAGGGGGGAAATAGCCATCTTGTGCTTCACCTTTGGTTGATGTTGGGAAAAGTGTGAGACGGCTATTTTAAGTGCTTGACCTACCATTTATATAAGCAATGTTTTGCTAAATTCGAATGTTATTCTCAATGTCAGGGACCTTTTAATTGCACTGGTTGCATAAGGACTTGCATGCATTGGATGGGCAGGGAGTGACAGCAGTCCTCTTACTGCCTTCTGAAATGTTGCTCAACAGGTGGTTTGTGAAGCTGCTTAACAGACACAGCGGGCAACCAACCAACTTATATCCTTTAATAAAAAAAGTTAGAACTTTAATTCCAGAAGCTTGTAACAACAAAATTTAAGTTGTCCTTTTAAAAGAATGTGTTCATTCATAGAGATGTTTCTTGCTACACTGTTTTTTCCTTAAGAAGGCAAGTTTAAAATAGGTTTTAAAAAAAAAAAAAGTATTTCTTGTGAAAATACGTAGAACTGTTATAATTAAGTGTGGGTCTTAACTATTGCGTTGTTGTGGATCTGTTGTGTTAAAACACATCCCTATGTCACTCTGGCTCTCCACGTGTATAGGAAGCAGTGCCTGTCCAATACCGATAAAAGAAAATGGTGTTCTGGTCTTCACAGACTGGGATATTTTCAGCAGAATGAGAGCTGAGTTTTTGTTCTGTATTTAAAAGGCCATGCTGATGTCAGTTTTTTGTGCATAAATGCCAAGAAAAAGCTTGCTTTGAGCAAGAGTCATCACTGTGACGTTGGGAAACCTTATCATGCATGGAGTACTACTAGGATGGGAGATGCAGGGAAAAACTGTCATCATCCTTTAGGATTTTGGTGCTAACAGCGGAAAGGCTGATTCTTCCTGTTAGCCCACACTCACACTGATGGGCTTCCTTAAGAAAAGGGCTTTGTAATTATCCTTAGTCCTTGATCAGCCTGCTATGTTTAAATATGTTCACTTTGCTGATGCAGCTTTAAAAAAAGAAAAGGAAAAATGGGCGCTTTTTTTTTTTTAATAGAAACCTTAACTCAGGTGTGTTTCATAGTGTTTGAGTTACGGAAATGAAAGGCAACACCTGCCCATTTTGCAGAAATGAGAAAGTGCTTTAGTGTAATTTCTCTGTGCTGTCATGGAATCTGAATATTTTGACGTTATCTGAATTTCTCTAGAAAACAACTTGTGTTTAAAATTATCTTAAAATAGCATTTTTTTTTCCTATGCATCTTAATAATTTTGAATGGATGACAAGTAACATCCTGGGTCCTCATGCAGCTGAGGTACCTAAGCATATGCATTATTTGAAAGCAAAAGCTCTGAGAGAAGGGGCTATTTGCCTGTTTGAACGTATGGCTCTCTTCTTGGACCAGGGTCTGGGTTTCTAATAAGCTGCTGAAAACACTGCAGCATTTGAGCAATCCGTGAGATTTTTTGAGAGCTGCTGAATGTTTTTCTATTACAGTTTGCTATTTAGCTGCTGGTTTTGCTGCTTTTATTTTTTTTTTCATGACGGAGGAGATAGTGTTGTATGTTTTGGGGCTTTTTGTACATCTGGGAGCGTGGTGGCAGAAATGAGTTGACTAGCCTGTTATTAATAACCATTCATTCATTTGCTGTTTAAAATGACCAGAATATGTCTTTTTAGTAATATCATAGTATATACTGTGGGACAGGTAATTCCTAAGAATTTTGTTTCACCTTCTCTTTTGATCTTAGAGAGTTAACATACCATGGCTTAATTTCTAAATAAATTGGTGAGTTAGATCTTGAGCTGTTTGTTAAAGCTCCTGTTCTTATGAAGTCACCAGCTGCTGATCCCAGAGACTGCTGCGTTGCCTGTGCTCTGCTGTGCGGTTTTCCTTGGTGGTGCCCAGACCTGCCTTTGGCAACACTTGTGCTGCTGCTTTTTCTCCTTTTAACGATAACAATTCCCCTCCCTCGCCTCGCAAGCTGGTAGGACACAGCAGGCGCAGGAGGGCAGGGGCTGGCCACGTGTTCTCTGTGTGGTTTTGGCAGAGGACCAGCCTTCCTTCTCAGCAGCAGATAGGTGACTTTGATCTCCCAGCTCCTCTCGATGTCTTTAGGAAGCTGACAGCATTTCCTCGTAGACATAACTGCTTTTATGACACAAGTCCTTTTAGGATGGCCTGGCTGTTTACCAGCTGGCACCATCTCTACTTGCAAACGAACATTCAATTCTGTTCTCATCACATCATCTTGCCCACTCTGCCCCGGGATCCCCTGTGTCTACGTGAATGGCACCACTGTGCTTTGACAGGAGTTATAATGGGAAAACAATTCTTCCTTGATGCGTCCGAGCGAGGACGAGATGTGATGTTTGCTGTCCTCCTGAAAGTTCACTGTTTAACTCTTGGCACTCATGCTCCGTTGCTGGTTCATCTGCTGGCTTTTATTCTTGCCGATGTGGAGGTCACCACTTTGCAGGCTCTAGAGAGAGCCCTGTAAGAAGGTCCAGGTGTTTGTGTAACCCCAGCTTTGCAGTGTATCCCTCAAACTCGCCCATGCCTATCTAGCTGGGTAGATTCCCCATCCCCACCATGGGGAGTTTTTCATGTATAATCTCAGGATGAGACTTGCAGGCTCCTGCTCCATCTCCTGCATGTTTAATTCTCTTTTCTAAAGTATCACTTTCCTTTCAAGGAAGTTCATGGTGAGATTAGAGAGAAGCGTATGAGAAATCCATGTGGGTTTGTCTCTTCAGAAGTATATCAGATCTTCCTTCAGCATGCCTTTTTGTCTTGGGTATCTGGTAAGGTGAGGAGTTTTCTTGTACCAACAGCGAGACAGATGGATCAAAGAGGTTCAATTACTGGATAATGCTTCAAACAAGGAGGCAGGTGAAATTATATGCCCAGGAATGCCTTTTAAGAAGGGATATATATTTTTTGTTTTGTTTTCTAGTGTTTATTATTATTTATTTGGATGCTTTTTCCTGTGGAGACTGAGGTGGATTTTGGTTGTCTACCACCCAGCATGCAAGGAAACCATGCAAGGAAAGGCTTACCACAATTGTATGAAGTCTAAAGTAAGAAATAGTCCAAGCTGACTCTTTTGATTCCATTATCTTTAACTTCAGTAAAAGCAATGGCATCATCCAAGATGCTCATTTGTTAAAGAAGTCATTGATTAAAACAACAACAAGACAGAGTAGGATAACAATTGAAAAGGAGGCAGTAAAGTTGAGTGTCTCCCTTTGGAGCTCCTCTATCCTGCACAGGCTCATCTGTTGGAGACATCTGTGCAGTCAAGGTTTTTATTCCTGGCCTTCTCGCAGGTGCTGTGACATGAACTCTTCACATTCTCATTAAGGACTATTTATTATATGTTGTGTATTCGGCAGTGCCTTGTTTCATTTGTGAAGTGTTTGCTTTCCTGCTGCGGCAGGACATAGGACATAATGCTGAAGGTGCTCAGGAGATCGGGGTGGTGCTGCAGCCCCTGGTCAAGAGTGTTGAAGTCTTTTCCAGTATTTTAGATGGGACCATCAGAAATGCAGGTGGCCTGTGAGATCCAGATATTTAGCCATGAAAATTTATGTTTTTCCAAACTCTGATGTACTGCTCTGAGGCTGCGAGCAGCAAAACACTACAAAATGTTATTTTCTGTCTATTGTTGATGGAATTTGATGGTTTTTCTTTTTCTTCAATGAAAGCGAAAATTTTTAATGTTTTAAATCTAAGGTGGAGAAAGTAGGATAAGTGGGCTGCTCTCTGAGTTTCGGTTTTCTTATTGTCATGAATAAAATTTGTATGTAGATCTCTCATAGGTTTCTAATAAATGCTAATGAGATCTTTTCAGGGAAGGTATTAGGATCAAAAAAGCTAGTTATAGAAATCCAGAATCACTGTGCCCTTATTATGTCTTCAGGTCTCAGTAGTAATCAGCAAAAAGTTTCTTCGCAGTGAATGAGTGAGTGACATTTAAAGCTCCATCTGTTGACTACGGTGCAGTGCCTCATGATGTGTTTCAATGGGTGATGGGATGATTAATTTTGGTTCCCATTCATGCTGCATGAAGTATTCTCATAGCGGGGAATGATTCCAGCCCTTGCTGAACTGCAGCATGTGTGGTGCTCGTAGGAAACCTCAGCTGCTGTTTACTCCTAGCTTGTGTGCCGAGAAAGGATCCAGGCTGCATTTGCATTCACCCACGCAGCTCTGTAGCAGGCTATCCAAAAATACCACTGACTGCGGTGTACTGACCTGCCTGCTTTTGAGGGATGGCTTCATCACCAAGTGCCGCTGCAGCTTGCTTTTCTTTACAGACACATTGTGAAAAGAGCCTGTCCCCGTAGGTGAGGACCACCTTCTGATCTCAGCATGAAATAGTGGTCTGACTTCTCCATCCTGCTGTCCTTCAGACTAGCTGCACTGTGATGCTTAAGGTCGTTGTGTAATTCTAGCCCAAAATAAACCACCTGGGATCCCAGTCCTTGCCTTTGGGAGAGTAGAGGTAAGAGTTAAGTAAAGTGGAGATAATGAAGTGCTTCTCCTTGCCACCCTACAGCACCCCACCATCCCAGCTCTCACATAGTCCTTTATTTTGCCCTGGCGTGGTACAAATTCACAGAGGAGCGTGGCAGGGCTGTGCCTTCATCCTGCCCCTGTACAATGCTTGTGATGTGCCACAGGGTATGTTGGTGTCCTGGGTGCTGCTGCACTGAGACGTCCTGCTCCCACCACCTCCGTGGGGTCCTGGGCAGGTTTTGGGGCTCCTCTAGTACAGCCTGGTGAAATCTTTTCAAGAAAATAAGCTGAGTATAGATGGTAATGGGTTCTTTTTTCCCCCTCACCTGTTAATTTCTGCTTATATTTGGGGCATCTAGCATGCTGTAGATTAAAACCAACTAAATCTCAGGCGCTCCGAGGGTGCTGTGCCGTGTCTTCATCCACTTTGTTCCGCTTTACACACAAAATACGCTTTTATCCTGGCACTGCAGTCAGATACTGCAGTAGCTTGTTTCTATTAATAGCTCTGATCTCACTGTCTCTTAGTGTTTTGTTGAGTTTTGACATTTTTCGGAAGTGGAAGCCCCACTGGAAAAGAGTGCCTCGGCTGCCCAGCCACTGTGCCGGCTGGCAGAGGGGATGCCGGCACTGCTGCCCGCTTGCTGCCCGCTTACTGCCGGCACCGTGCAGGCAGAGCAGGCAGTTCCCAGCAGGGGGGGACTCAATTCACAATAATCTAGCAACACTCAAATAACACAAGTCTTCCTTCCAGAATAAACCACCGCAAGCGCTCCCTCAGCTCCGCTTGAAGCAAGCAGTTGCTCCTTGCCTCATTTCCAGGCTGATTTCGAGCAAAATGAAGGCGGTGGGTTTTAGAAACGGTGTTTCACAGCTTTGAAGCCTGCCTGCACTGTGCTTCTGACATGCCAAAGTTGTTTCTGCCGGCAATGACCTGGTACTTGAAGGCTTTGCAAAATACAGGAGATTTTTTTAAAAATCAAAAGCTGTTGCCAGACAGCAAGGGCAGTCCCCAGGAGATAAAGTTGGTGGAATAAACACACGATTTTTTTGCTTCTACCTAGGGATGAAAGCAGCTGAAAATAATGCTTAGCTGGGAGGTCCATTGCACACGCTTGCTCGGCATCCTGTGACTCGTGCTGTGCCAGGATGGTACTGGTTCAGTGGGGTGGGATGGGGTTGTCTCCACTGGCAGCAGCCGAGAGCCTGGGGATGCTGAGCACAGGCTCTTGCTTTTGTATTTATTTTTTTGTGTGTGCTCAAAGGCTGACGTGCTGCTATTGGCAGAATCTGTCTGGAGGGCAATGCTTGCATGCCAGTAATTAGAAAGCGAACTCATTAGTTAGAAATAAAGCCTAAGTCCAGAGAGGATGGCGGGGGGGAGAAGCTGAGTCAATGATTTCTGGAAAGCGCTGGCCAGGGAGGTTCAGCCGCAGCCGACCAGAGGAGCGTCCTCTCCCTGGTGTGAGGTGATTTGGAAAGGCACCAGGGACTATAGAGTTACTGTAGGAGCTGAAATACTCTTTTATTGGGGTTTTGTGCAGTCTGTCTCCTAAGCTCGCTCTGTCGCAGGCACATGGTGGTATGTCCGTACTTTATATACTATCGGGGCTGGCGGTGGGGTGCTGCTTTTCTTCCTCCAGCCTCGACCCGCTGAAGGGAATTGCCGACTAAAGAGCAGGGTGGCTGGGAAGGAGCTGTGCAAATTCAGTGCGATTCGCTCTGTGCCGGAGGGAAGGAGGTCTCGGGGAAAACGTTTCATGCACTTTCCATTTGAAGGTGATGTTGTATTTAAAATGTGAGAGAGGCAGTTTTCTGTGCTGCTTAAATTAAAAAAACCAAACCAAACCAAACCAAACACCAACCAAAAAAACCCCAACCAAAAAAAAAACCCAAAGAAAGAAAAGAAAAAAAGAGTCTTTCTGGTAACAGCTTTTGATTTAAAAAAAAAAAAAAAAGAACTAGTTTGAGAAATATTTTTAAAGTTCAGCTTAAGTAAAGGTTATGCTGAAACAAGATTTGAATTTAAATCTTTGTTTCAAATATCCCATGTCCGTCTCGTACTGAAATTTTGTTTTAACATACATTATAGGGTGTTTTCAGGACTGAATCCTTCTATGTTTTAGTCCTTTAAGGGCTTGCATGAAAATGCTGTATCAGAGAAGGAGAAGAAAATACAGTTATTACTGTTGGTTTTATTTAAATATGAATGCACATATTTAAGTAATGTCACCTTCCCCTAACCGTATCCAAAATGCTCAGTACTTGTAGAGAAGTTATTTTCCATTTTGGAGCATGGAAGAAACTCCACGTATGATTGATCTGATAATGTGCTTATCTGCAGCCTTTATGTGAAATGATTTTAATGTCAAACATTTTTTGTAGAAAATGCACCCTTGCTTTCAGGTTTGAGCTTATCAGTTTATTTACAGCAAATGTGTTTAACAGCTTAAATGTATTTAAGATGACTTCCACTCGGTGTTACGGGCAAGCTGCGAGATGTCAAATTTACAGTCTCACCCATGAGGCCGCTCTGTGCCGGCAATCGATGGGGACTAGAATGTTTTAGCTCTTAATTAACGTACAACACACAGGCAGTCTTTGATGCATAGCCATGTTTTATTTATTTTGGGAGGGAAAAAACAGCAGAGTGCTTCTGACTTGGTGTAAAAATAATGGTAACTTGACCATGAAAAAAAAAATCCCTACATGCTTAGGTTAAAAAAAAAAATCAAAAAATAAAATTCCTCCTGTTTTCTCCTTCTGTTCCTACAGGGAAGGAAAAGGCAGGGAGAACATGAGATAGTTTATTATTCATAATCGCGATCTTGTCTTCCAATTCATGGGTTTGGCATTTCTCATTAAAACTCTGAATATAGTCTTTGTGCTTTTGCTAACGTCATGAATCTGATTGTATTAATATGTTCTGAAGGCAGAACCTATAAAAGCAATTTTCTAGTCTACCATAAAATATTCATAAGAATACAGGCTTTTTTGTTTTGATGATGTGTTCATTAAGCAGAGAAGGTTTTATTGTTTTCAGGAGGGCTCTGTAGGTCAGAAGCACTCGCCGCTTCTGTGGGGAACTCATGGCATTTCAAATAGGGTTTTTTTTTGAGACTGAAATAGTAAGAGTCGGGGATGACGCAGCCTCCGCCAAGACTCTGAATGGGAATTGTGGTTGCGATCTCTGCAGCTGGCGCCCTGTGCCCGCGTGTTGGGCATTTCGGGGGGGATGAATCCCTTTGGCTGGGAAATGGGAGGTTTGTCAAGTTTTCTCAGGACTGTTATCCAGCACGGTGCAAGTTAAGGCTCTTATTTAGGGAGTAAAGCAGGAGTCATTTATCACAAGACACAATCAAAAGTAGTAGCGATCACAAGTAGCAGTGTATTCCTTCTGGCTGAAATTGGATTTATTTTAACATGTTGAAAGCTTTTATTTTCTGCTTTTAGGAAACACAGTGTTTGGATCATAAAGGTGTGTGTAGGAAAACGTATGCAGATTTCAAGGAAAATTACATTTAGCCTAAATAGTGTTGACAAATTCAGTGAGCTGTATTGAAGATAAACAGATTTATGTGGAGACTGGGTAAGTGGGAGTGAGTGACTGCTACCTCTGTGTTAGTAACTCTGACCTTTAGTCCACATGTATAAAAGATGAGAGATGTTATTGCCAGGTGCTCAGAAATCTTCGGCTGGACATAAAAATAGTCAATGCATTTAAAAGGCTTGTGATTCACGGAGCCTGCTGCACTGTTTGGTTTACTGACTCATTGGGTTTGATCCTCTAGGACTAACTGTTTCGAGCTCTCCTGGAGCCTTGGGGGCTATAAAGTTGCATAAAATCTTACTCAAGATTATCTTTGGGGAGTTTTGGAGCTCTGGGGTATTTGTTTATAAATTGGGGGGGGGGGCAGGGGGGAAGTAGTAGGAGAGCTCCAAGTAACGCTGTGCTTGTGTCTGTATCCAGTGTTTGCCTGGACATCATTTCCATGTGGATCCCGTGCATTGCTGGTGGTCAGGTGTGTCTATGTCCTTACGTTGGAGTGATCGCTATAGATTTGATTTAGTGGGCTAAGACCGAGCTGAGTTGTACAATTCTGTTTGGGCTTCTTTTAAAGGTGGATCTAATTCATGCTGGAAAGCTGCTGCCCCTGGTGAAACGCTGCAGCAGCCTGTGGAGTTCCCCTAGATTTGCCACCTGATAAAATTGCTGCTATTCCAGGAATAATCACTGTGCGTCTTTCGTAACATACAGTAATTACATTAGTAATGCTCAGGATATAATATTCACATGCAGATGGTTAAAATGGATTTTTGATAGCCACAGTGCATCATATTCTTGAAGGTAGATTGCTTTTGGGGGCTTCTTTTTTGGTTTTGACCAAATAGCTGCAAATACCTAGTTTGCATTAGGACTTTCTTTTTTTATTCTCTCTTTCTCCAGTTCCTGTAAAGATCCAACATAGTAATGGGATTTTTGCTGGTGTGGAAACTTTACTCTTGTACTTTTCCAGGACACATCCCGTTTCCCACAGTCTTTGGGACACACGATGGTTTCAGATTGCACCTCTTGCCCCATACACTGTGCTGCTGGAGCAGGTACTGTATAGATATAGGGCTGTTATGGGGTAGCCTGAGCTTGAGCAGTGCCAGAGGAATCAAAAACATTCTTCTGTCACTCTGAAATACTGAAATCCTGGCAAACCTGGATCTAATTTAAAGTATCTCATCTGAGATAAGAAGTTTCTGAAGCGATAGTCCGTGAAATGAGATAGCCTCTGCAGGGCTGGTTTCGAGCTGTCAGCTCCCACTCGCATGCAGGGAAAACGGATGAAGGGTTTTTTCTGTTGGAATGGCTGCAGTAGTTGCCATAGGGATGCTCCGTGGGCAGGAATGGGAAGGGGCTCACCATGGTACCGACCACGTAGGAAAACATTGGCCGTTCCCGAGGAGGGCTTAGGAACATGTTGTTCAGGTGGGTTTGAATGGTTATCTATAGGTGAGAGCATGGTGTTCTCCCTGAAATCCCTGGCTGTGGCTCCGTGACCCTCAGCGAGGAATCCTGGCTCTGGTCCTGAGGGTGAGACAGGGGAGCAGGGAGAAGGCCGCAGGAAGGAAAACAATAGGGAAGTGGAGGGAAGAGCTTGTGGGTTGAAAAATAGCAACACTTCCAGTAATGTGACCTTTTGCAGAAAATGTTTCCATCCAAAATAAAAGGTCTCCTCCTCCCCAGCACAAGCTGTGCATAGGGAGGGGGAAGCACGCTGCTTTTGCATGCGTACTGCGCTCCTGCAGCCTGCTTTGGGGGGGTCATATGTGACGGAGCAGGAGGCAGCCCCTGCACCCTGTGGGTGCAGGCAGGATCTGCCCACAGGGTGTTGGGAAGGAGCGATGGCGTGGCAGGGCATGGGGTGCCTGCTGCGGCCGTGGGCTCGGTGGGCGGGTGGGTAGCATTGCTTTCCCAGCCTCGGAGGAGTGCCTGGGCACCTGGGGTTTCTGGAGGAATGACAAAGTTTTTGTGAGGTGCACAAAACCATGGCCACTCTTCTCCAGAAACTTTAAGAAGTTCAACTCATATAATTTTGTCTATATAGGCCACCCCCTCTTTTTTTCATCTTTTTTTTTCAAATAAAAGCAATGGTAGTTTTTTTAACTGTGCTTCCCATTTCCTACACTAAGCTATATTTCTCTACTAAACTATATTTCTCTGCTTTTGAAGAAGTGATGATGTTCTCTGTGAAATTGGTCTTGTGTAGACTGAGCAAAATTTGTACATTCATCACTTGGTATGTGATTTGTTTGTTTTTGTTTTCCTCCTTCAGCTCCAGCAGCATTGGCCTGGCTGTGCTTTTAAAACCCCACCACTTTGCTCAACATTCCCCTTTATAAGGAGCTGCCGTCTGGAGTTGCCTTTCCTGTGGTCCCTGTCCCTGCATAGTAGCCTTGCCCTTGGCAATGCATTTTAGTTTGCATGGGGCCACCTTACAAAACACCCCAGATTTTTCTGAATTACTCCACTGTTTGGGGGGGGGGAATGTTTGTTGTGTTGGTTTTTTTTAGTTTTCTCTTTCTGTGCCTCTGTGCTTCATTTAGCTTCAGATTTTACCAGCATCAACTACTTGTACATCAGTTACTGGCAAAAATAAATAAATGGATAGCATTGGGAAAAACCCTATTAAAGTCTTTCTCTGGGATTGATGATACTAGTGTCCTGATAGAGTTTGTAACGTTACGTGTGGGCATTTGCCACCTATCGCTGTGGCTCTCTCCAGGGTATGGTACAGAAGGGTGACAGCTAAGTGGCTTGTGTGACCAGGGCTGCGTGCCATGTTCAACATAGGGTCCTCATTTATTTCTAACAATTTACAGTTGATTTCAGGTGACCTCTGAGGACATGCTGCTTGGAAGAACACAGTCAACTTGTTCTGCACTCCTGTCTCGCATCCTTGAGGAGGTGGCTGAAATCAGACCTAAGGTTTAATGATCAGGCTTGAAGTGAAATACAAGTTTAATTTTGTATAAAATGAAAGTTCCTCTTCAAATAATGTTTCCAGGGGCGACATACAGGTGGTGAAAACTGGTGGTCCATCTTAGTAAAACTTTTCCTTAAGCCTTTTGCAGTTCCTAAATGTTTTCCATGCTTTTTGCTTTTGAATTGAAGTTTACTTCACCAGCTAGTTTGTTTGTAGGCAGGGAGAGATTAACTTTCGCATAGTAAAACCGCCTTTGCTTTTGCTTTGGAAGGCTATCTGTCCTGCTGGCGCTAGCCTTGTGGTGGCTTGTACTGATGGTTTTGTGGTAGGGCAGCATCTCTACCCCCATGAGATCTCATAGCTTTCCCCAGGCGCGTACAGGAGCCCTGCAGACTCCTGGGCAAACCGCGAGTAACTCTTTCACGTTGAGTAGGTGTCTTAGCAGATGTGTGACTGATCCAGCTTCAGTGATGCTGCTGATGCTCCCTCCCAACCTTGCACAAACACATCTTAAATATTAAAAAAGAAAACACTAGATAAAATGAAAAACCCAACTAACCAAGGAAAAAAAGACCCTTTTTTTTCCAATTTTCTTGAAACTCAATGTTTTTGAAGGGTTAGCCTCTTTTATTCTGCAGATAATGTTCATTCAAAGGTATCAGAAGAGTTATTGAATGATTGCCCTGTAGAGAGAGGCATTACATGAGGCAAATGTACGGAGTACATGTGAAACGCAGAACTGTCATTCAGGTGGAATTTAGAAATCTTTAGTCATTCATGGGATGGCAGAAATTTTTTTTAGCAGAAACAAATTGAGTTCAGTTATTGCAAAGGTATTTTTTGTAGATGTCTGTTACTGCGCTTTTTTACGACAAGCCCCTTGTCTTCATGGAGATGCTTTTTGTGTAAGCAAAGAACTGATCTTTACTACACAGATAATCAAGCTGATGGTTTTCCTTTCTTTCTTCTCTTAGCATACATCTCTTGGTACACATTACTGTTCTCTACCTTAGTCTTGGTTGTGCTTCTGGTTTGTCCCACTTGGAGTTTGAACGACAGAGGCGAGTCTTTGCACAGTCACCATTTGGGCACCTGCTTCCTATTGCTGTCTGCTCTGCAGCGTCCCCGCGCTGCCTGTGAGACGCATCTGCACCTTTCTGGTGGTTGCGGTGAGGATGTCTAGTCTGTCACTGAAGCACTTAACGATTTTCCTAGATGCTTCATTACTCGTTTGCTTTTGGATAAGCTCCTTTGAAAACTGGTTGTAAAGGATACAGCACATAGTGTTTTTCTGTGTAAGTTTCTTAAAGTGATACCCTCGTGTTCCAGACCATAGGAGTCCATCAGTTGATCCGTCATAAGTCAAGACTGATCCTCTCTGTGGAGTCTTAGATTAATCTTTATCCTTCTTAATTTCAAGTGATGCTAGAAGAGTGGAACGGAGGTGTATGTTTTGAATACACAGATGTCGAATGGTATCAAGATGGGTCACACACAATGCATTGAAGTCCTTTGCTTTTAGAAAACGCACATATTTGTATGGTGGTGGCTGGAGGAAAACTTCTTGAACTCTGAATTCCTGTAGTGCTTTTTTACTATTTAAAAAATGGTGCGAGTTTAATGGTGCTGTTCTTGATTCAATCCATGGTTCTCAAGTTCTTTGCTGGACACAGTATGAGAACCAGATCCCTGTGTGAATGGGCGTATTACTCATTTCTCCCCTTGTGTTTTCATGTTGTAGTTGATGTGACCACAGCACTGCCTTTGCAAGTTGCGCCGACTTCAGTCCCAATGGATCTGCGCTTGGACCACCAGTTTTCCATGCCTGTGACGGAGCCGACGCTGCGGGAACAGCAGCTCCAGCAGGAGCTCCTGGCACTCAAGCAGAAGCAGCAGATCCAGAGGCAGATCCTCATCGCCGAGTTCCAGCGGCAGCACGAGCAGCTCTCCCGGCAGCATGAGGCCCAGCTGCATGAACACATCAAAGTAAGTGATGGGCAGCCTTGCGTTAGGTGATGTGCGAAAGCATCCCCTCACCAGGAGGGGATACACCAACTAATTTATTTTGGGGGTGGAGATACTGTGCTGGACTTGGTAACCCCTGTTTAGAGAATGATCTTTTCTAAAGGGATGTGAGCACTGAGATTTGAAAGGGGGATAGGGTGGAGGAGTGGAAGCAAGGTAAGCTGGTGTCATGTTAAATGTTATCCACCTATCTGCGTGTATTCAGAAGTCCTGTGCCCCACTGGGAACAGGTGGCTTCTTTCCCTGGATTTGGGAAATTTCAGTAGAATTTAACCCAACAGGAGGGCTTTTAGATTACCTGTTACTAATATCTCGTATTTGGGAGTAGGATGGCATATAAGCTGCTCGCTGGATATACGCTGTCAGCACAAGGTGCGAACCAAATGTTTGGACCTTATTGTCTCTGTGGGAATAGGAAATGCAGATGCAGCGGGTGTGGGTGGGTCTGCACACCATGAGATTTTTCAGAGTTGCACGGTGCAAGTTAGGCACCGGCCGGGTGCTTCACACTGCTCCGTCACATGGGACAGAGAGGAAACGTAATGCACAGGATAAGTAGGAAGTACAGTTTAGAAGATGGCTGTTGCATAGTGAAAAAGTTAGACATTATATAAATATTTCACAGTGATAGACTATTGCTATGGTAACATAAGCTTTCAGAATTGCTAATATGCTGTCTTTTCAAAGGCGGATTAGCGCCGCACATAGTAAATAGCGTTAATGTAATATTAAAAAGCAACCTCAATTCAACCTTATATAACTTCCATTTCAATACAAAATACATGTCAGAGTGGGGAAGATAGAATTAAAAGTTAATGGTGTATTATTTACAGACTTTTCAAACACAGATAGGAGCCTAGGTTTGTAAGAACAGCAACTGTTCTTAAGACTGATTAACAACAAATGCCTGTGTCGTTAGTGGGTCCTCTGTGTTCTCTTCAGGACAAAGGTGTGGGGAGGTGCATGCATGCAAACACATTTATATATACGCTCATATGTGTGCGTAGGAAGTGTAGATATGTGTGTATATGTATGTAGTTATGTGTCTATATGTACGCATTTGTGCATGAATAGCACAAGAACAGTTACAGCATCTGTGGTTCGCATAGCACATTTAAGAGGAAAGGATGTGAAATATCTCAATTTCCCTCATTTCCTTGTAATTGCATGTGCCTTTAGATATTTGTCTATTAAAAAAATAAGAAAGGGTCATTCAGATTTAATGGACAAACTCTAAGAACTGATGATAGGAACATATTTGCGCTCTCTGACTGATTCTGGTAAAAGTCTGCATTAGAAGGAAGTGGAGATCTAATTTTGAGAAGCCAGTTAGCACAAAATATCTAGATCATTAGGTAATGAAGTTCTTCCTCTAGTGTGTAAGCTTGGCTAGATGAAAAACTTAAAATAGGAATGATATAATCGTGTATGAAAAAGGATGACCTGCAAGGTGGTCTCCCATAGTAGTAAGTGTGTCATTGTGCCCAGAATTGCTTTAAAAATAAAACAGCACATTATTGAAATAAACCCCATGATATCTCACTAATAAAATAAACCCAAACCCGTACACTAATGTGTCATTATGGTGTACTTTTTTTGGGAAAACATACTTCTTACGTTTGTGTCCATAAGTCAGCCCACATTTAGATGACTCTTAGATTAAACCAACTTTCAGAAAGTAGCAACTGTGTTAAGTGCAGTGACTGTAGGTGCAGGGAAGCTATTATTTTGTCCAGAGAACTAAAATTTATAAACTTGTATTTGGACTTTGAACTTCGAGCTGGTCAGCTCCTTTATGGCTCATGAAAAAAGCAGGGGGAATATTAAAGCAAAAATAAAAAACTTTTATCCTGTGTAAGTGAAGCACTAGAGTTTGAACTGTGAAATTTGGTATAGAAATAGACCTGAATGAAGATGCAGAGCTCTTTTTGGAGGAATTAAGGTGTTTTTTAAAAATCAGCTGCTCCGGGTGCGTAGTAAACATCCCATGTGCACACATGCATGCATGCACACCATGCTGCTCCAAGCGTGCAAGGGAGGGCTTGCTCTTGCACATACATTGGATCAAGGAAATGCTTCCTACTGCTTCTCTTTTAATCTTTTAATGCCATGGGCAGGGAGTGCACAGCACGCAAACTTGCCTGTTTTGTGAAAGGTCTAAGCAGACATGCTATTGCTGGGCATGTCTCTGGCATGGGGAGGAGCAGGAGTGAGGATGCGGTCTGTCATCTTTTCTGTTTACTCAAACACTGAATCTTCAGAGCAAATATGTGAAGGAAACAGCAAATTCTTGACATCGTCTTTGGGAGCTCAGAATAAGTTAGCTTCATTTGATGATTGGCTATGGCATCACTGATGAGATTAAGAATTTCATTAGTCTCTTGTCTCCAAAGTGAAGTGTTCAATATGCAGAAATAGT
Organism: Balaeniceps rex; assembly: GCA_013401315.1. NCBI lineage: Eukaryota > Metazoa > Chordata > Aves > Pelecaniformes > Balaenicipitidae > Balaeniceps > Balaeniceps rex. The sequence goes on along the minus strand of VYZW01036889.1, from coordinate 248,904 downwards.
TCAGACTGAGCGATGTACTTGTGAGATTCTTTAGCTGCAACTATTTCGTAGCCTGAGTTTACAGTATTGTAATGAAGGTGTCACGAGTCCATGGCTTTTACAAACTTTTATTCTCAAGTTTCTTCCTCAGGTGGAGATGAAGTCTCACTTTGGGTAAGAAAAGGCTTGGGAACCTAAACCCACCCAGATTTCTGTTGATTAAGATTATATGTAATGACTAGAGTGAGCTTGCAGCGCACCTTACTGCTGCACCACGTTTGGTTCTTGGACATCTTCAGTGTCTTCCCTGAGATTGGGATTTTTTGATTCAGAAAGCAAACTTTCAGGAGCTATTGCAAGGTGATTGTGCATCTTGCAAACTTACTTCCTTTCCAAAAATTCGTGGCTCCTGCAGTTTGGTTAGAATTTTCAGCATCAGAACAACTTCAAAATCTAATGAAACAAACCAAAAATTAAAAATGCAAACATCAACGCTCTAAACGTACTCTGATGTCAAGCAAAATGGCAGTTCTTTGACTTTCTACCTGACTGGTTTTCTTGGAGGTGATCAGGGCCTTTGTTAATGATAGTATTAAGTCCTGCAATTGCTTTGTAAACTATTTCTGCAAAGCAGGAAGAATTTCTGCATCTTACTATGTTTTGCATATCTAGCACTATCTATAATCAATTAATTTGGCTTTTTTTCATTACAGCCTAGCATCCACTGTTTTAACCAACAACTGCAAAGCATTTATTTGTGTACTTGAGAAGCAATTTCTGTGCTTTATCCTGTCTTATGCCTGTTTCTAAATCCTTTTGCTTACAATTCCTAGATCGTAAGCATATTTTTGGATATGGCAGACCAGCGTCTGGGTACAGTTACATATGCAGAGCAAACGCTGCATTGGATCCCTCTTTTGGCAAGACGTTCAGGTTCAAGTACCGTTGCACTCTTCCACTTAAGGCATTGAATAGTTTTGTTGACAGGAATTCAGTGGCTGGGCATCTGCTGCTAAAAGTACAAAAAATACTTTTGATGATTTTCTGAAGCAGCTCTTGTATACAAAGTGAGGAAAATTCTGGTTTTTTGGACAGACATACATACAGTCGGCATTGCTAAGTTACAGCCAACAGCACTTTTTTAAAGAGTTTACTGATTTAAAATGTTTAAACCCTTAGCTAGTACAACAGGAATCACATTTTGTGTTTTTCTTTCTTTTATTACTTTGGTGTTGGTGTGAACAGAGGAATTGTTCTGACTCGATGTGAATTAAGAGGGGGGGAATCTCTCTTTCCCCCACATCCCAAACAAAGCACTAGTATAAGAAACATCTCAAGGTCATCTTAAATTAAATTTGGCTTGAAAAATGCTGGCATGTCTGTCTTGTTTTTCTATTCAAGTAGATAACTTTTTCCTGTTGAAATCTGAAGTTTTGGTATTTTCCAGAACTTGGTTTTATTCCAGCAGCCCAGTTTTAATCGTCTGATCTAGTGCAAGAGGAGAAGATGGGATGGTTGCAGTCCTTCTGCCTGCACGTGTGATCCTTTCCCTTGTCCCCCCTGAGCAGTCCTTGCTTTTATAGACATTGTGTTTTGGAAGAAATGGCCTCCACATAAAGGTGGCAAATTCCAGAAGATCACACAATTTGGAGAGCCAGGCTATGAGTGAAATAATATTTGTTGAAGGGAAGTATAATGGACACAGTTAGAGCTCAGCACACGGAGGGAATGGGACCATTGCACGTGGGGAATAACGAGAAAACCCTGACATGTTTAGGGAAAATAAGCCGAGCCTTATGAAGACTTCACACCATATGGAAATAGAGAAAACTGTCTTTCACAACTACAGCGCAGCTTTGCAGATTGCTTGACATCCAAAAGCAGCACGGGAAGGGAAGCCGGAGATGGTGAGCACTGGAGGCTGCTGCGGGCTGGCTGGAGGCAGAGGCGACGGCTCCTCTCTCTTGTAGCCGCTTACCTTTGGCAAGATGGCTTTTCCACTTGGGTGTGCCTCGCCAGATGTGTAACAATATTTATAGCCTTCAAATCTGCCTTCCTAAACAAAAACAAGAATGGAATAAGGAGCCTGGCACCCAGGCCGTTGCTGGTGAGACGGTGGAAAGCTGCTCTGGAAGGTCCCAGTGTGAGCTTTGATTGCGAAGAAATCTGCAGTGAATTTTTTCCTTTTGAGTCATTCATTCCCAGCCAAGATCAGCTGGAAGTTACCAGAAGCTTTTCCATTAGCATTCTGGTCAAGGGCTGGAGCGAGGTGATTGAAGAGGGGCACTTGGCAGGGCAAGAGGCACCTCGGGTGGTGTGAGCTCAACAGAGAAGCAAAGGACGTGGTGGGTAATGCTGTTAATCTCTTCCGTCCCTGTGCTGCCCGAGCCCAGAGCTGGGCTCTTCCTAGCTCTGGCTGTTTTATAGCTAAAGCCGGAAACTTACTCAGGATGCTGATGCACGTGACAGCAGACACCAGAAGAGTCCTGATGGTGATGAGATAGCAACACAGGCAAGCAGCTGAGTCTCACAGCCCCTTGCGGACCTGAAATCTTAATCTGGAGGCATGCAAAGATGTTAATTCTGTTACGCAATGCTACTCCTGGTTTTTCCGTCATCTGAGAAAAGAGTATTTGTGTGCATTAGTAGCAAGAGGGAGTGGTAGTGTGTACATGCAACGTATACAGGATGGTCAGGGAAGTCATGGGTTTGCATATAAGCAGCAACAGCAAAAGGAGCTTCGTAATGATGTTCGCTGAGGACTGATTCTGAATTTTTTTTTTTAATTAACACAGCGATTTCCTACTTTTAACAATATGCTATGCTGCTTAATGGCTTTATGCCAATAAATAAAAATACGTGGAATGTTTTCAGACATTGGCTTTATATATATATAGAGCAACGTTCAGATAAAGCCTGAGGAGATAGTTTTGTTAGTTTTTGCTGGTTTCAGATGATATATTTTTCATCAGCGTAGCTTCCGAGCCGTGACTGAAAGGTGGTAACACATCCAAGGTGTTAGCCCCTTGTTCGGAGACATGGGATGAAACTCTCTGGCCATTCCTTTTTGTTTTGGAGAGTAAAAGTCTTTCAGGGAATCTTCTGGACAGATTTTGCAATACTGTAAAGAAAATGTAATTTTTTTTTTCCAAAGGTATCTAGGCTTAATAGGTGTCACACTGGTGTTAAGGTGAGAAACTGCTCTTTGCTTTCATTTAGAGCTGCCTGCCCTTGGAATGGCAGGTTTGCTTGCAGGATAGCTCATTGGGAACAAATCACACCATCTTTTGGTGTGGCTGCTTTCAGTGTAGCCCTGACAGTGCCTAGAGCCTCTTTTTGGTGGCCTCTCTGTGTCGATTCCTACTTAACAGGAAAAATGTGCTTGTTTCAAATCTGCTGATGGGGTTGGTGTCATCCGCTTCTCTCTTGCAGCTGCGCTGGGTGACACCTTCCCCATGCCCCCAGGCTGGGGACACTGCAGGTGGCACCTTGGTTCCTGCAAAACATGCCCCTTCCTGCTGTATCCTGCTCCTCACATTGGACTCTGGAAGGGCAAGCATCCATTTAACCCCTGTGCCTTGACTCCCGTTGCTGAGTGTGTCTGCTCCATCCTTTCTGCCTGCAGCAGCCAGCATGGAGGGACCCCCTCGGCTTGGTTTTGTGCCTCTCTCCTGCAGAGCGCCTGTTCCTCACAGCCTGCATCATTTTAAAGAGAAACTTAAAAAGCGCGGAGATACCAGGTGTCTGCCTCTGTCTGTATTCTGACATGATAGGATTATTCATCTTAGAAAACTGCAGCTGGGTACAGTTGATGGTAAAAAAACCAGACTGAACATTTTGTGCCTTGTTACTACTTGAATGCATTGTACCGTGCTCCCTTGCTATTTCTAGACGGCTTCCTGTTCTTTTGGGGTGACCTTGCCTCATTTTTCTGGTACGCGGAGCTGACTCCAAGACTTAGACCTGGATCCTGCAAAACTTAACTTTTAAGTTTTAAAACACCAGGAAGTAATCCTGGTGAAAACTTTTGTAAGATCAGAGCGTTTGCTCTGTTTGAAGGGTGGGGGGTGAATTTCCTCAGCCTCAAAGTCAAGATCTTTTCCAAGAACAGTGAGGACAAATCTGCACACAGAGGGCTGGGTAGTGTCAACAAATTCATATAGCAGCTTGGACACCTGTAAGCCCCATCTGTTGGTTGAAGTATCAGTCAACTACCTGAAAGGAGGTTGTAGCGAGGTGGATGTCAGTCTCTTTTCCCAAGTAACAAGCGATAGGACAAGAGGAAACGGCCTCAAGTTGCACCAGGGGAGGTTTAGATTGGCTATTAGGAAAAATTTCTTCACAGAAAGGGTTGTCAAGCCTTGGAACAGGCTGCCCAGGGAGGTGGTTGAGTCCTCATCCCTGGAGGTATTTAAAAGACATGTAGACGTGCTGCTTAGGGGACATGGTTTAGTGGTGGACTTGGCAGTGCTAGGTTAACAGTTGGACTTGATCTTAAAGGTCTTTTCCAACCTAAACGATTCTATGATTCATGCAGCAGGCTGGGTTATCTTGGGTATCTTCCTGCCTATCATTGGTGGTTTCTGGACTGAAGCTGGATCACTCAGCCAGGAAGATTGTCTGCCCTGGTACTTACAGACCTACTTTAAACCTGGTAGAAGCAGCACGTTTCCTTTTGGCTTCTTCTGAGATGGGCCACAGTTTGTAGGCTGGAAGTAGCAGAATGAGAACTCCGGATTTTTCCAGGTTTGAGATGCAAAAACCTCAGTCAAAAGTGAAGTGTCAGATCTCTGCCACTGCAGCCAGTGGATGTGGTGGCATTCAACCTTTGAATCCCTGTACCAGTGTCCACAGAGTCTGCTGGTACAGCTAGCCTTGTCCTCTTTGCACCATTACTCCAGTATGGTGCTTTGGCACCACTTTACTCTGGGCTTTCACAGCTTTCCAGCAGAATACAGAAGTTTTCTGACCCATCAGCAGTGGGAGATGAAAAGCCTGTTGCCCCCTGAGCTTGGCTGCTCCACATTCCTTCGGTGAAGCCAAAGGAGAGACATTCACCCAGTGCATTTTCTTGTACTTAATTTCCTGAAGTTGAACTTAAATTGGGCTCACTTTGGGTGTTCTGAAGGCTGAATGTCTGACATAAAGGGCAGAAATGGCACAGTTCACTGGCTGACAAACAGATACAGGATCTTTTTTTTCGTAGCACATGCTGACTTTTTCTGTGGAGTCCAAACAGCTTTTGAAGTGGTCAAATTTCTGTTCTTTCATCCTTTGGGAGTTTGTCTCCCAGTAAGATGTGTATGGGGGCACAGTGTGTTTTGGTTTTTGGTTTGTTTTTGTTTGTTTGGTGTTTTTTTTTTTTAAAGCTAGAAGCCTTATGGTCTCTATTCAATGTGGAATTTCAAAATAAACAGCGAAAGAAGGAATATTTTGCAATTCACACCCCTGACTTTTCAACTTCAATTTTATCTTATTTTTGAACTAGATAAAATAGATTGGAAGTAGTCAAAGAGAACACATAGAGAATCAAGGCAAGAGTAAAGAAATACCCAAGTGAATCTTGCTGTTATACCAGGAATATTGACCTGTTAATGTACGCCATCACTGATAAATTAACATTCATAAACTTGTAAGTCCTGTTGCTGCATATGGTCTCTTAACAAAATTGAGCTGTTGTATGGGAGAATGAAGTTGTATTTAAAACGTAAATCATGTTGTGAATAACTTCACTCATGTACACACAATATGAACAACGTTGTTGGATTAATCCTCATGTTTAAGTTCCCTGTTTAACTAGTGGCGGTGTGTAAAAATGATAAATATTTGGTATTTGGCATGTTACCTTTAAAAATGATGCTTCTGCTGCACTCACACGAGCATCAGGTGATGTTGAACATTCATTTTTAGCATGCAACCTTCGTCTGGGCACCGCAGGTTCTGGGGCTGTCACTGCCTCGTGTCAGATGATGAGCAGCACTTTGCAGTCTGCCTCACTGCTGTGTCCACCCTCCGTCAAATGGAGCTGAACCCGAAATCACACAGGAACAGCAGCTGATGCTGTGTGTCAGCAGCCGCGCTGCCAGCGGTGGTACTCTGTCCTCGCTGCCTTTCCCTGCCCCCCCCTTTTTTTTGCTCAGTTGTTTGAGAAGCCCAGCATGAGCACTCCGGTGAGGTCCCCCGTCCTTGCTGGCTTTCGCGTTTGGTCACTTTTCCTTCACACAGGTGATCAGGAATGGTGGATCAGTGGATACAGCCACACTCCTCCTTTTCTTTATTCAAATTTCCCTCTTTGAAATCACCAAAACACAGTGGTGGCTCCTCTAGCTGATCCCATTGCAGGATCTCTTTGTCCTACATCTCTGCTCCTGATACTGATTTTAGCATAATATTCCCATTCCCGCTCCTCTGCTCCCTGCACCCCGAAACAGTTCACAGAGGACATAACTACTCTGCCGAGGACTGAGGTCTGATCACTTATGGCATGATAAATCTCATTTAGCATTAAACATCTGTGGCTCCTTCCTTTACAGGACAATTTATACGGTTCTTTGATTTACAGAGATTCCTTATTGCCATCCATGGTTGGATGGATGTTCCCTGCTCCTGATGCAAGGTGTACGGATTTGTCCTCCCCTTCAATAATAAGCATGTAAAGCACAGCAGAGGCAAATGCAAAGGAGTTTTTCTCACCTTTAGAGGGGAAAATGGGAGAAGGAACTGAACATGCTGGATATTACAAATGGAGCTCACTGCTTTCTAGAAAGGGTGTCTGAAACTCTTGATTCTGGAGAAAGGGTAAAAACTAGGCTGGAGTGGCAGTCAGGGAGCAAAAGGCACATACAGATGCATTCCCAGTGCTATACCTTTGCAAATATTCAGGGCTTAGAGGGATGAAGCTGCTGTGCAAGCTTTCAGCCTTTTAGGAGAGGCGAGCAGTAATGGGATGGGAAGGAAACTGGGATACAAAATTATATATCCATATCTAAGCAGCCAAACTAATAACATGGGATCTTTTCACCTAGAGCTGGTGATCAGGGAACATAACCATCGTTCCCTTTCCTGGAGACATTTGAGCCTCATAAACTTGAACACCAGACATTCTCAGTAGGATAAGTCTAACCAAGATCAGTCTCTTGCCCAGGAAGCTGTCGGCTAGGAGGGATCATTTCCCTGTGTAGCGAAGAGATGCTGGTCACGGGAACTTCTGGCATGGCACTGCCTGCTGTCAGCCTGCCTGATAGCTGGAAGGGGGCACGCCGAATATACGTTCAGCTGCTGATGTGTCCAAGAAAAGAGATGATAGATGTTCATTCTTCTGAGCTATGCTTTCAGATTTTTGTGTCTTGGCTTTTGCTGAAAACCACAACTTCCCCCCGTCCCCTTCCCCGTCTCCCAGTACAACTGATTAATTCTGACTAGCCTCCGGTGCTCCAGGAGATATCTGAAACATGCCGTGATGGAGCCAAGAGAGTGAATCCTGAAACTAGAGCCACAGCCTGAGACTCCAGTAAACAGGATGGAGAGAACATGAAGCAGAGAGTCCAGCCAAAGGAATGGCCAGCGTTGAGATTGCTCTAAAATAACCCAATACAACAATTCTCCCAGAAATCTGTCGACATCCATGCTTTGCTTCCACCCATAACTAATGATTTTTTCGGGGGGTGATTTGATGCGTACATGTTTCGGCAAGTTCTTTTTTGATCATCACCTATGGTTTTCCTTTATTTTCACATAATCTGAGCTCCAGATCCTTGTAAATACCTGATTTAAACCACCAAAACTGTAGAATTTTGCCAAAGAGGGTGGCAGATGATTTGCCTTACAAACATTTTGTACCGAAACCCCAGCCTCTCTGCCTGCTAGGTGAGAGGACAATTACGTGAAACTTGTGAAAGCATTTACTGTGTCATGCCTTAACTGAGCCTTTAAGAGTACAAGTTCAGGGGGCGCTGAGAAGATCTGCTTTGGGGTTTTTTTTGGTCTTGTCTAGCATTAAGTTGTCGGTTTTGAAGCTAGTATTTGTATACTTACAACTTCTTTGAATCTATTGCCTCTGTCAGAAGGCCAACCTCTTGTTCAGGGGTGACAGTAATTGTACAAAGTCTCTGAGCTTGCCTGGAAGAAGTCCTCAGACTGGAATCTTATGACAGGCTGGACCATGCCAGCATGACCTTGGTCTGAGATGGAAACCACATGTACGTGTGAGGAGGAATGCTGACCTGTAGGTGGAGGATCAGGCTGCCTTTTCATCTGTGTTTCTTCTTAACCTAGCTGCCTTGTGCTGGGAGGAGGTAGGAATTGCCTGCAAATCCAAAAAGCAGCAGAAGTGCTCAGGGTGACATCCCACCAGGCTGGAGCACCTTCAGTAAATCATCTCAGGCATAGATCAAGATGCAAGTTAGGAGTTGGACACAACACTAAGCTACTTTGGATCCCAGGAAATGTTTATTGGCAATAAGTACACCAACTGTTGTTCACCCAGACTTGCATGTGTGATTATCTGCATGAGTAAGGGTGAGCTGTCTGGGTACAGAGAGTTTTACGCTGCCTTCCACTAATTGCAGTAAGCTATTCAAAATATATATTATAGAAACCTAGGAGCCATAGTCTAAGCTTCAAAACCTCTCCTGCTTTGCAGATTTTAATCCGTTTTACCGCAGTGTGTGAAGTAAATGACAGAAGCACCTTTAAAATGATGGTTGTATGGGAAGGAAGAAGCAGAGGAGCGTGGGCAGAGAGCAGTGCCTGGCTTCTGGGGGAAGAGTAAGGTAGTGTCTGCGAGGTACCGGGATGTAGGAAGGACCCGCATCCTTGCTACTCGTCTAGTAAACCAAGGAGCAGCTATGCAAGTCTTAATGCAACACGTCTCCATGAAATATGTCCTCATTCTCTCTGGTCAATGTGATCTTTGCTGTCAGCACCACACACTTCCCAGGAGGGCACAGACTGGCTTCTGGGCTGAGGCTGCTGGCAGATTTCGGAGTGCCACCTTTCCACCTCTGTTGTTCTACCTTTCCACTAAAGGAAACCATTTTAGCTCCACTTTGCTTAAAAAGAGGTTTCTTTGTGCAGTGGAAGTTGACAGTCCGCTTACTGATAAGGTACCAGTCCCTGTTTTAGGTAGAGACGCTCGAAAACTGAAGACAATTGAGGAATGTGATGGCAAAATCCACTGCACTACTGAATCCTCATGTCTAGCTGACAGTTGATAAATACCTAAAAATGCTCTACCTTCTCCTTATTACATTTATTAATATTAATATATGCTAAAGGAGCACCAGCAACACTAACTACAGGTACAGTTGAACATTTGTGCAGTTTTCATAAATAGTGGAAGCAGTGACATTAAACATATGCAAGAATCCCCATAGTTATAAATATTTACAAATACTTATTTTGGCAAGAGCACCTAATTCAGATGTTCCTAGCTGCACTCCCTAATACAGCATGCTTGTCTGTCACATGGTATGCTCCTCAAATTGATAGTTGAATTAGTCTGAATGCAAGGGATTTCCCTTGGCGTATCACTTTGTATTTCACAAATATTTAAATTTCATTACAGTTGGGGAAAAAAACACACTGCCCCAGCTACACGCAATTAACACATGGGTGTTGTGGAGTTGGTGTTGATTCATTTGCCAGCAAGAGAGAGCTAATGTATTATGTGGTAGGTTAGCACGATCTCGCTCAGTAATTAATAATCCTTATCAGAGCCACCTAAGCGTCTCTTGGTATGCCGTGAATTGCAATTCAAGAGATGCTTATGAATTTCGAACTTGGGTACTTTCCAAAAGACCCAAGCGTGGGAGATTGCATCCCACTCAAATGCAGCTCTGAAACATTTTGCCTTTAGACGTCAGTAGGCTTTTTTTTTCCGCCAAGATAGTCAAGGAAAGGTTAAATGCTAGACCAAGCCCACAACATGTGGGTATTACCTTGGCAGAAGAAGTTTAGTGCATGATGTGGGGGGCAGGTAAGATCTCACTGCAGTTGACCACACATGGGTCTGAATGCTTGCTACCTGTTAAAATTTGCCTTGATGAGCATCTGCTTCAGCTAAAGCAATCTTTTTTTGAAATTTCAGTTTATTTTGTGCTCCGGACAGCTTTTTGTATGTTATCAGATTTCCTGCTTCTCCTGTTAGTCAATCGGTGGTGGGTTCTCTTGCTGCTTATGGGTCTTTTTTCACAAAGCATCAGCAGAAACCCCCATTTTTAAATAAGAAAATTAAATTGTAACCCCCCCAAAACATAAAATTGGGGCACAGACTAGCATCAAGCAAGTTTTAAAGCTTATGGTTTTAAAGTGAAGAAGGGCCTTTTTGCACAGAAAACTGTGATTTAATGTGAAAGTTATATTCCGTCTGGCTCTGATATAACAAGATGGGTATCAGTAGCAGCAAGGATGAGCAATGCAAGCCTCACCTTGGGTCAGCACCCCAAATCCTTATCTGAGGTCCTTGGAGCGGTTGTGAAACCTGGATGCAGTCTGTTACATCAGGATTGCCTGAGCTGGTGAGCTGGTAAAGGCACTTCATCGTCAGCGCCCCTGTGTTTTGCTGAGCCTGCACCATATATTTCCTGTCAAATACTGCCCGTGTGGTTTGTTTTCAGCCCTAAGTGTGGAGAAATATTCATGCTGTAAGAAGGCATCACAGTTCAGACAGAGCGCTGGAATGGGTTTTCTTTAGTAATTTTCTGAGGCTTACGACAGACACCAACAACGTGATTTCTTTTCACTTCTCATGGATAGAATTGGAGAGGTTGCTGCTTTTTTTTTTTTTAATTTTTATTTTTTCAACTTTGAAAAGATTTGAAAACTATATTAAGAATAGGCGTTGTGGAAACTGGGGTCAAAATCAGTGGAAACAATACATCTCTAATGAGACTTCTATAAGCCATCCAGATACAAATTGGTCTTTTCATTTACATTTCACTACAGATGTCAATGAAAGCACAGTTCCTTCTAAAGCATCCTAATGTATGTAAACCATTGCAGGAAGCATAGTATGCAAAGCCTAGGAGACTGCAGATGGAGAGAAAAGGCTCCTGATTTCATAAAAATAACAAAACCTGTTTTAACATATTGTGCATTAAATATTGTTCATTTGCATACTTTCTATGGCTAGGTTATAAAAGCCCACCATGTGGTGGACTCGTTGGAAGTCTGAAAAGATACTCTTTCTGCAAATGGAGATGTGTTAGTGGAAGCTGCTGCTTAATTATAAAACAAAAATAACTAGTTTTCTCTTTTTTTTTTTTTTTGTTTTTTTCCTTTTGTAGGTTTTTAGAGTCTGGGGTTTTTGTTGTTTACATAAAATTCAATAGAATTAGGAAGGGAAACATAGGTGCAATCACTGCAAATTCTGCTAACTGGGATTCGGTGTTTTACAACAGTCTCCCTGCTTGGAACCGGCAGCAGCAGGGACTCCTCCATCAAGAGTTTCCAGCAGATAGCCAGGCAGATTGTAAAGTACCTCTTACATTATTTTTTTGCATCTTTTTATATGTGATTTTATATGTATTGTATATAGTGTATCTGTGGTTGAAACATTTGATAGTACAAATGTACAATACCAATAATTAAAATAAGAAATTACTGTCAAAAGTGTAAATAGAAAAATGTGCAAAAGGAGAAGGAAAAATCAGTGTACGTGGGGTGGGAGTCTTGCATACACACATGCTGTCAGGGTTTTGAGAAGGATGGAGTGAGACATGTTTTTGGAGGGAGCAGGTTGCCCCTCTTAATAGCCATGGCTCAGCCTGGTCCCGTTCCACGTAGAGGATTTCGTGAACCTGGAGCAGTGGGTAGCGTCTGAGCACAGGCACCCATTAAATCCAGCCTCAGAGAAGTCTCATCTATTGCCAGAGCAGTAAGGGTTTTGAAGGTTAAGGTTGCCAGCTTAAAATCAATCTGCTAGTTTATAAGCTGCCAATATAAAGAGTGTAGGGCGGGCGTAAGACAATCGGGGTGGCGGGGAGCTGGCGTGCTCCTGCTTTCAGGGGGGTTTGCAAGGGTAATCAGAGCAGCCCAAGTAGTTGGGTTTAGCATGTATCTTGCCAGAGAGGGTGCAAATGAAATTGGGAGGTGGTAAATCTTAGTTTGAGCTTTTTTCCTAAGAAAAAGCAATTTTCACTGGAACTCAGGGGAGAAACCCTGTGCCAGGGGAAGCGCCTTTTACAAGCCCCATGGAGATCCATTCACACCTAACCAAGCTGCAAGCTGCTGAGACTTGTCGTTTGTCATCTGCTTTTCCACAGCCCGGCTTGCTCCTGGCTGGCTGTCAAGACATGGAGTGTTCTCTGAGCACTGACAGGTACCGCCCCAGGGCCCGGCAGATCAAGCCGCCACCTCTAGTCCCTGGGGGTATCCCCCCTGGAGCCAAAAAGGATGCTCTGGGCTGGGGAGATCCACCCCACATTTCCCAGGAGGTTGGTGTGTCCACGCACATCTTCCAGGTGCTGGGATTTGGAGACCCAAGGGGGGACTTGCACAGTGGACGGGGGCAGGAGCCATTGGTGCTTCAAGTCTTGAACATCCCATTTGATGAAAGCTTTCCAAATCTTGACCTTAATTAGGCAGCTTGTCTTTCAGTTCTTCCCATGAATGTGCGTAAGTTGAGAGTGCTGAGGTAAATCCTTCCTTGAGAGATTATTGTAATTTTTTTTTTTAGAATGAATCAATTCTGTTATAATTAGGCTCAGAAATGGGTGGTGATCATGCCCACAAGGCAGCTAATGCTTTTGCGTTTAGCTTAGGGTGTGAGGTTTGCACAGATGGGAAGTGACCAGCGTTTGATGAAGTTAAAAAGATATAGTTGTCCCAGTCCACAGGAACTCCTTTGTATATACAGAGAGGGAGAAGGACTGTTGGAGAAATAAGAGTACAAAGTCATGTAATTAAAGGCTTATTCAAAAAATCATATGTGCAAGGGAACTGAACTGGTCTTGCAAAGCCCGTGTTGATGATGGTGTACTTTGCTGCGAGTGCCTGACTTGGTGAGCTCAACGATATTCTTTCATCATAGGGTTTGTACATGGTGAACATATGAGTATTTGTAGTTAAAGCATCCTAATGGGGTTTTACGTACAACAGATGATGGAGAGAAAATCAAGATCCAGCTTGAGTAGTGGTTTGCACTGGCTCAGCGCAGGATCCGGGCACCAGGCTCCAGCAGGACAGTGGTGTCAGCAGACGGCTCGTGGAGCAGAAGCGGGGACCCAGCCGCACCCTTTGGCAGCAGCAAAGTGGCTGGGGAAGCACCTATTTGGGCAGAAGCTTTTTGTCGCTGTCTCAAATTAGGTGCTTTCTGAACAGGATGCTTGTGCTTGTAAACAGACCGTGCCCTGAAGCCTGGAGCATATAGTGCCTATGGTTTAGCATAAGTGCTGTCCTGAACTAGAAATGGAGCTACACGAAGTGCCTGTGAGTCTTAGTGCAGGAGCCTCTAGACGAGGAAAATGCCATTTTTCCTATTTCTATGAATTAAGCAACATTATTGTCACCTGATAGCAGCTTCTGGTTTAGCACTGGGAAGTCTTGACTGTGTTAATTTGCTTTTTTTCCCTTCATCCCTTCTCCGCAGCAGCAACAGGAGATGCTGGCAATGAAGCATCAGCAGGAGCTGTTGGAGCACCAGAGGAAGTTGGAGCAGCACCGACAGGAGCAGGAGCTGGAGAAGCAGCACCGAGAGCAGAAACTTCAGCAGCTAAAAAACAAAGAGAAAGGAAAAGAGAGTGAGTAGCAAAAGCTCACTTGTTTCAGTGATGACAGGTAGAGCAGATGAATGGAAGCCATAAAGCAGCTTTATAAAGCTGGAGAAACCTTCATGATAGCCTCTCTACAGAGCTTGGCTGCACAGGGAGCTTGTGTAAACTGTTAGGAGGTATTGAGGGTAAAAGAGAAATGTATTTGTATGCTTTATCTTCATTTGTGTCTTACTAAATAACATTTTAGCATTTTTCAAAAGGAAGCGTATCGTCTCTTTACTTGATTTAACAGGTTTTGTAGTAGTTTTGGCAGCGTTCCTAATGGAGGCAGAATATTAAGCCCATAAAATACACCAGATGCACACTGCATTTCTTTTTCTTTTACTTTTCTTAATTTCACTCTTTTAAGATGTAGCCGAGTTCTCAGTTCTCAGATTTAAAGTGTTTTCATTCAGAAAGTACTTCTTTCATGAGGTTACAGATTGTAGTTGGCTTTCCCACGTGTCATTATGCACTTCACAAGATTCAGTAAAATGATTATGGCCTCACAAATCCCCTTATCAAAGACACTTTGGTTGCTTGTTCGGTTTTCTTTTAGAAGTGAATGGGAGGACAAATACCTCACCAAGTTGCACTATCAACTCGTTAGGTCTTCATTTCAAATGAAATAAAGAAGCCTGTGATGGAAGAAGTGGAGAGGGCTGAACGGTACCGGGAGATGGGATGCTCTCTGGGAACCAGGAACAAGATAAAGCTACAAGAACAACTCTTCTAGTAGGAAAGGACTGGGGTCTAGGAGACTAAAAAAACTATCTGGAGGTTGAACTCCCCACTTCCTTCCTGCGTGTGCATCTTGCAACGGCAGACTTTTAAGCTGCAGCACAAAATGAGGGAACGCACAGATCTACCCCAGTATCTTTGAAAAGCAGTCCAACGTGTGTCTGTGTGTTTGGTTTGAGTTTTGTTCATTTTAAATACTAGAAAGACCAAAGGATCAGAGTCTACTTAAAAGAAGCAGTTTCACATTCAGGAGTGAGGAAAGGTGATGATAATGCAGGTTGGCTACTCTGGTGCCCGGCTGGCTGCCACATGCAATGCTTTCCATTGTCCTCTGGCTGCTTTATGTTATTTTCCAAAGTAAAGGCAGTCGGTTCGAACTGGATGAGAGCTATAAGCGTTTCCACTTCACTCTGCTGTTCTCATCAACTGTTGATATTGTATCAGTGTTTTGCTGGGCCTCTCTGCAAAATTGATATCTGGCTATTCTCATTAAAGTAATTTGCAAATAAATAAAAATGCCCGAATCTCTGTAAAATGGCAAAAGCATTGAATCACCTTTTGGATGAAACACATAGGTGTAGAGGAAAAAGACAGAATTTGGGGATGTTAAGTTGAAGATCCTGTTCCCATGGCTACAGTTTTAATTTTAAATTACTTTTTATTTAAGAAGTACTATAGTGTATAATCATTATAGCACCTCAGCTCTTAAGAATACTTAAGTTCTTTTTCTCGCATCAGAAAATTTTGCTAAGCACAACACAGCTAAAATTGTCCTGATGTGAAATATGAAGAATATGTAATAGATGTATAGTTTATTCTCCCTCCTTCCTCCATCACTGTAACCCAAAATTTATTGTTTTGTACCTTTTAGAAGGCAAATCACAAACTGGTTTAGATTAACATAATATCAGCTCCTTGTGTTCTCATCTTGGGAGCCTTAACCTGTCCCTCATGAAATGATATCTGCTATCATAAAGCTTTTGATGAAAAGCATGACTTCCACGGAAGGAAAGAAAATGTATATGATAAGGGTGGTTTTTGCCCAGGGTAAGGAGTAATAGTTGGTTGTCCTGTCTTTCCACTGTTTAGAACCTAGAACCGGTCCTGTGCATTGGCGTTTCCAGACACTTCTGTGCATGGACCATTCAGTCCCTTGCTGCTCAGGCAGCCTTGGACTGTGGCTAATCTCGGACTTTCTCCTACAAGTTGGCCAGCTGTGATCAGCCCACTCTATCATTAAGGGCTTTCTCCCATTAATTTCCATTTGTTCCGCTCCTCTGCTCTTGCGTTGCGCAACCTTCATCTTCTGCAAGAGCCTG
This sequence comes from Balaeniceps rex, assembly GCA_013401315.1. Taxonomy (NCBI): domain Eukaryota; kingdom Metazoa; phylum Chordata; class Aves; order Pelecaniformes; family Balaenicipitidae; genus Balaeniceps; species Balaeniceps rex. Next base: position 233,114 of record VYZW01036889.1, on the reverse strand, counting down.
TTCCTGCTTCTGCCATCCCTTATTCTCTTCCCACTACACCTGCCTCTTATCCTTTATTTGTATACCGTTTGATCCTGGGACAATATGTAACTTGTTTTTGTCTCTGCGGTAGTAACCTGGCTCAGTCTTTCGGCTCTTTAGAGCCATCCTTTGGTGGCTTTGCTCATCCACTTTGCTCATTGTGGCGCTCTCCTGTTTGCAGTCTGATCAGTTGATCTGCTCTTTGCTCCTTGCTCCTCTTAAACACTCAGGCCCTCCAAAATGAGTAGGCCAGCTTCACAGCTTGGTTGTCCCCACCATGCACAGCTGCTCCCCCAGCCAGGGCTGCTGCGCTGGTTCTTGCTCTCCAGTTCCTTCTCTCCCATCCTCCTTTTACTCTGGCATGGCTTTTGCTTCCATTGGGGTTGAGTGTCTTGCTTCCTGCCTATGGACTTATTCCATACATATGGGCTTTTGATGTCTGACTTCTGCTCTTGTCCTCTTTGCTTATACCCCTGCATGGTGTATACTATCACATATGTGACATGTAGTCCCTTTCTGTCTTTGGAGTCCTCTTTAACATCTTTACTGGATATCGCACAGTGCTTCTGCGTGTAACAGTGTGACTGGGTCCAAAATAGCCCAGTATAGTATATTAGAAGTGAGTTAGATTGTTTTTTTCTTTTGATCTTTCAACTCAAGGGTCAAGAGCTGAGTAATGGTCAGAAGGTCTTGCATGAGAGCTTGCCGTGGCTCCGGTGTTGCCCAGGGAAGGGGAATCCTACACGTTTTTATCTTGTTAAGCATATATAGGGTCTTTCAGCTTTTAATTAAGGAGGAAGATATGCCAGGGGAGCTTTTGTAAACCTCAGGATCCAAAAATGTTTAGCTTCAGGTCTTCCAAGTAATGTCAGATTTATCCAAAACTGACAGAACACAACCATGTTTGATTATTTTAAAGATGCTAATAGATTAAAATGACGCTTTTTGGAGAGAGAAGGCCTTTAAGCATGAATTTGTCACCTATTCTAGTCTAGCCATGTGTCTTGCTACACTCATATGAATTTATCTCCAGATCCTCAGTTGAACTTCCCGTTGGGCTACATGCCAAACCTATGTTTGTAGAACTAGTGAGAAATGCAGGGCTCCTGAAAGGTAAATTTTCAAGCTTTTCAAACACGGCTTCAGTGGTTGAACAATATTACATCTTCAGGCAGTGCTTTATACAAATATTGTGGTTTTCTTCTCTTGTGGAGATTCAAAAAATTGTTTCCCTGGTCTGTCAAATCTCATCGTTGAGTAGGATCCAGGAGACAAAAGATCACCCTGTCATATTTTAAGTTTTTATTCCCAGCAGAGCAGACAGTTTTCCTGGCTTTTTCATTTTCTTGTAGCCCAGATATTTTCCTTTGGAATTCTTGCTTTATGCTGTGGTATAGATGAACCATCTTTTTCCACGTGTTCTGCTTGCCAAACTTTCTATGCATTACTCCATCAGGAACTCTGCCTGCGAATCTGTTCTGTCAACCGAATGATAATTTTAATCCATCATCACAGTAAAACAGACTGGTCTCTATTGTGGAGGAAATAATGATTAGAAATTACACAGTTGACATTTTAACTCTATGCTACAAAATTACTGACTTTCTTCTTTAAATGTTAGATTTTCTATTTGAAGAAATAGACTGCACACTTGTAAATCAATTGGAATTTTATGTAGGTCTTATTGTACACACTTTTGAACAAAGAGGTCCCTATTTACTAGAGTTTTCAAGACAAAATCTACATATGAGACATTTGTCTCATTCCCCTTCTGCTTGCAGATGTGACATTTAAAAACTTGAGTGTACACAAGACCCTTTTTCTTAAATACCTTTGATTAAAAGAAAGCTGGAATACCTAGTACAAGTGCTTTATTCTAAGTGTACTTCTGTGCAAGAATAAAAATCCTCTTCAGAAATCTTTTATAGTGAAATGATAAATCTCTGATTAAATCTCTGTTTTCAAACATAAGTTCTGATTATGTGAGCTCCTTACTGGAGGTGCTTTGTTCTTTTCTCTTTGAGAGAAAAGTTATTCTTTTGAACTGGAAATCAAAGATTTAATTCTGAATCTTTCTAGAAATGTAAATTCTTTAAAGTATGTGAATTGATTTTTTTTTTTTTTTTTACAT